>JAJOZX010004717.1:5000-55000 GCA_023014485.1 Bathynomus jamesi | reverse complement strand
TATTTATTTATTTCACGTGTTTTAATTGTGAAATTCATCTCATATATATATGCTGCAAACCCACAAGGAAAAAGAAAAACGATTCCAAGGCCTTTCGTGTATTCAAAGCTACACCTCGTCCTTGAATACACGAAAGGCCTTGGAATCGTTTTTCTTTTTCCTTGTGGGTTTGCAGCATTCATAAATATATATATATATATATATATATATTATAATATATACACACCAAGTCATCGATTCGGAGTTACAGTGGTTCGTGAATTAGAAAAAAAGAGAGATAGACGAAAGTCGGAGAAATTATTTTGTTGGAGAATTGTAAGTTGAAATTGAGTTTGATATAAATTGTAAACCCAACTTTCTAAAGATTAATGTGTATGTCCTGAGCTACTGTAAAATGAAGCTAGTATTTAAGAAGCTTAAGGCTCCATCCCACTTTACTTTCTTTATCGCAAATCCATGCCAAGTTACCCGCAAAATAGATCACAGAAGAAAATTTTTAAACAAATTTCAAAAGCGAACCACTTGGAAGAAAAAAAAAATTATACCGACCACCAATTTCTTTTCTTAATTTATTTCATCTTATAACAAAATTAAACTGATTCTTCAAACTGTAAATATTGTAAATATTGTAAATATTGTAAATATTGTAAATATTGTAGATAGTGTAAATATTGTAAATATTGTAAATATTTTGAATATTGTAAATACTGTATTGTAAATATTGTGAATTTTCATAAACGTGTGCAGCAGAACTGTTTGAGTTAACAAATACTATATAATAGAATCTGTATAAAATCGGACTTAGGTTTCCATCGATTAAAGTGTTTCTAAGTTTTCCATGGTACAGAATACGAAATTGGGGTTTGACAAGTTTTCCGCTTTGAAACTAGTCAATTGACGCCAAACCAAAATAGTTTAAATTGAGACGCCATCTATTGGAGGAAAACCCAATTTGCATTCCGTATTTGGTAAACTTTTATTTACAATGTTCCTTTCTTATACGCTCATTTACAACAACGCATTAACGGGTAATTAGAATTTAACGTTAAATATATTATAATACGATAGATTTTCCGTGTTACCCTGATGAGATCCGAATCACCGTTTTGGAAAATATTAATTCTGCTCTCCTTAACGGTATTCACTCGCCCACGGTGCCGACGAAACGAAAGGAGAACAAAATTCTTTATGCTGTTTCGCGCCGTTTTGAATTTACAGGGTGTTCCTAAATTATCTTTCCTATTTCCCTCAATTTACATAGGAAATAGGAAAGATAATTTAGGAACACCCTGTATATTAACCAGGGTTTATAGCAAACATATATGACGTAATACCCGAAAGATTACTAAAACAATGGTGAAATATCGCGCATTATATTTCTTTTCAGAAATTTGACATTTGTTGGATATTGTTGCAAAGATAAAGTTCACACATCTACAGTAGTATGAATGCGAAAAAAAAATCATGATTTCAGGGTGAAATGCTATTATACTTCACGAATACTATATACAATGTATATATATATATATATATATACACAGGGACGTAGCCAGAATTTCTTTTCAGGAGGGGCTATAATATATATATATATATAGTATATTTTTAGTATTTTTAGTCTGCCAATAAACCTTTTCATTTTCATTTTCATTCATATATATATGAAACTCACAAGGAAAAAAAAAATATTCCAAGGCTTTTCCTCTATTCAGAAGTACACCTCGTCAGGGAATGTACTTCTGAATACACGAAAGGTCTTGAAATCATTTTTCTTTTTCCTTGTGGATTTGTATCATTTATTCATTTCACGTGTTTAATTGTGAAATTCATCCCATATATATATATATATATGAGAGAGAGAGAGAGAGAGAGAGTAAAGTGTGTAAATGAGTAAAAACATTCCTAAATGTATTACAATAATAAAACATGAGCTGACGGTACTTGGCATGGCGTACTTACTCATAAGTAATGCATAAAATTATCAAACCTAATTTTATTTCGGGGGCAGCTGAAGCCCCCGCAGCCCCCCCCTGTCTACGTCCCTATATATAATATATATATATATATATATATATATATATATATATATATAATAAGGATGACAAAAGTAAATAGACACCTTTGTATTTTTCAAATTTTTGTATTGGATTATAATAGCTTATAAATAATAGCAAATTAATTAAATCAATATATTTAAAATCGTGTTCCTTTCCCCTTTGCCATTTTTTTTTATTTAATTTATTAAACTTATTATTATTTACTGACTTTTATAACCAAATAAGAAAAAAATAACTGGAAAAAAAAAAGTTTCCATTTACTTTTGCGAGCCATATATATATATATATATATATATATATATATATATATATATATATATATATACAGGGTGTCCCGTAAGTCTGGACCCATAGGGAAAATAATAAAATTACAAAATAGTCCAAAAATTTATTACATAATCTGTTCAAAGTGTCCGCCGTTGTGTCGCACACATAGTTGAAGACGCAATCTCCACTGCGACAGCACTTTCTGAATCACAGTCGCAGAAATTTCTTGACACGCCTCCACAATGCGTGCTTTAAGGTGGAAAATGTTCTGAAGTTTGACCTCGTACACTTTGGCTTTCAAGTGGCCCCACAAATAAAATCATAAAAATCATAATAAAAATAATAAAAAAATAATAATAATAAAATAATAATAATAACATAATAAAAACATATATTATAAATCCCTATGGGTCCAGACTTACGGGACACCCTGTATATATATATATTTATATAATATATATATATATATATATATATATATATACACAGAGATATCATGTTTAAGAATGATATAGATCGTCTTCATCACATTTTATATGCTCGTACGTAAGAATGGAAATTCATTCAAAAATAACAATTTTGTTCTGTAGGAAGTAGTCAAGAATGAGAAACGGAGACTTAGAAAGTGACCTTCCCTCTTACCAATCAAAGTAGAAAAATAACGCTTGTCATTCGAGAGAGGCGATCTCCTGTTTCATTTATTTTATTAACGTAATCTTTCTGCACTTATCAATTTTCAGCCTCCAGGTTGTGAATGTTGTGAAATGGGGATTGTTTTAAGAACTGGTGTTCTGTCATCAGCAAAAAAAATTTTATAATTTATAATTTTATATATATTTATATATATATATATATATATGTGTGTGTGTGTGTGTGTGTGTGTGTGTGTGCGCCCGCGCGCGCGCGTCAGTAATCGATTGAAAACAAACAACAGAAAATGTGAAATATACAACTAAAATTATAAAAGAGAATAATTCATTAGCCCGTTCGATGTTTATGGCTCTTCATACGATTTTCTTATATATATATAATGGGCCGCACTTATAATTAAAATAGAAATGTGTTATTGAAGTATAATGAATTCGTCCTTTTTAATTACACCCTTTCGGCTATATTTACATCATGCCATTCCAATAAATATAAACTTCTCACCATTGATTTTCCTTCACTTCCTTCAAATTTATATCTTTTTTCTATTATTTGCGTATAAGAAATCTATAATTCTTCACTTCTATTTCCTTTCTACGCGATGAATTATTGAAGCCTGATGATTTATTATCATCAGGAACCCCTTTAGCGCTTAATGGTAACTATAGGTAACATTATGCGATTATTGTATTCTGTAAAAACTATATTACTTTTCTTTGATGATTTTTTTTTTAATATAAAAACAGAGCTAACGGTTTTTATATAATCTATTGTTGTTTGAGGGGCTAAATTATACAGGGTGTTCAAAAAATCGTACTACAATTGGTAAATTTGCAAGTGTAGTGCGACGTTTTTAACACTCTGTACTATAAGAGTAGAAACACATTTACATAGAAAGGGTTAACATCTCTTTTCCTCAAAATGATTTTGATGTAAAATCAAGGAGTTTCATAATAATAAATGATGTCATTATACTTCATCTTTCATTATAATTTAGTAACTGCTTAATAATAATAATTCTTATAAGAATGAATTTGATATCATGGAAAAGTTATACCTTAAAATACGAAAGAGTACTTCCACCTTACCATATTTTCTGGACTAGGTTATAAGGTTAGATTAGTATAGTAACGATGGTTGGAGTTGTTAAGCTTTTTCACAACATTTAAGGTTAGATGACGTAGGGGACCTACAGCTTTACGTTGAATCCGAACCACGGGTTACTACATAATCTGGATCCAGAGGACAGGCCCACATCAAGTTACCACTTAGATGTAATGTCGCTTAACTTCGCTGATCGACGGGAGCGGTGTCGCGATAAACTAGTGTGTAATCTAAGGTTAATTAGGGTGGTTAGGATAGGTTACATTAAGTGCGGTTATGTAAAATTAAGTTAATTAGTTAGATATTGTTAGTGCGACATTCGATCGCTTAGTTTGTCGCTTCTGCAGGAAAAACATCAAAAGAGCGTTTTACAAGAGTTTAGGACTCAAATTATAAAATATTGAGAACTGGCATTGATCAAATGATGCTAAAAGAACCTAAACATTTCTACTTACATGCCTAGTAGTAGTAGTAGTAGTAGTAGTAGTAATAGTAATAGTAGTAGAATGTTTTGTACTCAATTAAAAACAAAATCTTAGATGGGTACAGGCTTTTTTCCCTCTTCACTCTTCTCTCCAATACTCTATTTCTTCATTTTACCTTCAAAAACCTTTTAAGAAAATCATTTTCAATGCCTAAAATGTTGCCTTTTTAAAGTCATGTCTATTTATCTTATTTAATATCATGCAAATTAATTATTAACCTATGTATGCTACTCAATTATTATTTCAATATTTGATCTGAATTGCCGTGTATAAATATATATATATATATATATATTATATATATATATATATATATATTAATGTCACGCCTCATCGTATTTAAATTGTATTTTTTTATGTATATAAGTAAGTATTTGTCATGAATGGTAACTCTCTTTGCTTCATATTTGGCAGTTCTTAAGTTGTACTACTTTAAATTGACTATGCTCGTTATAACACAGTTTGACAAATTCAAACTTTAATCTTAACTTGAAAATAGCTGTTTTGGGCCAATTTTAATGGTGAATTCAAATCTACAAATAAAAATGTCGTACCACTCACCATTTTTTAGGGAATTATAAAAAACAAAATAAGCAATTTATTACTTAATAATTTTTAAAAAAATGCTTCCTGTTTGCCTCGCGTTTTACTCGCGTCGGGAGTCTCGCTGATTAAGGACCGGCAGTAGTAGTAGTAGTCAGCCAGCATATTTGGGTTCTATTTTCCCGCATATCTTTTTCCATGCTAGAAATATCCTGATGGAACTTTTTACCGTGTTCGTCGTTGATCGCACCCAAGTTTTGTGGGAAAAAAATCCAAATGTGAATGGAGAAAATGGATCTTCAATCCCGCAAAAACAGTGAGTGATGGAACAATATGAACGAGATTTTTTAGATCAACACATGCGAAAAATTAAAAATCAGCTGAATTTATACCAAGGCAAAAATCAGTGTTTATCAGTGTAATTGTACTCGTTTTTTCTCTGTAAAAAAAAACAAAGAATTTCTCTGTAAAAAACAAAGAATTTCAATTTCAATTATTATTATTATTATTATTATTATTATTATTATAATTATTATTATTATTATTATTATGATTATTATTTGCATAACTGTTAATTTATTTGCAGGGTGCTTCTACTGCATGCCCATTTCGTAATGAAACCTCAGTCTGACCTCATGGAATTATACTGCACTCGTCGATTCGCATAGCAAACGAGAACTGATGGTGCTTCGAGCCAGATTTAGTTCAGATATGATAAATATTTGTGTATAGCATAGGTGGGAAGCTTGACGGGTTCATCTTATTCCTTATGAATTTGAACGAGTTTTGAATTATATATATATATAGTATTTTCTATATATACACGGTGTGTGTGTGTGTGTGTGTGTGTGTGTGTATATATATATTATATAAACACGTCCTTTAGGGGGGTAATAATTTGGTTTCCTATGAAAAAAAAGTTGTTAGATTATTTGGATTTGTCATTGGAATCTTGTTAAAATCCTAAAATATTAAGAACAGTTTATTTTTATTTATTTATTTAATAATAATCAGTCAGTTAGTTAGTTTACCTTTATCGAACACCTTCCTCTGATGTAATTCATATTTTATATCCACAACTACTGTGTATATACTGTATAGGAACTTTAATTCTCAATACGATGTCTGAATGTGATGCTTTCCATTATAATCTCAGCTGAGAATGTAGCTCCTTTCTCCAAAACATCACCTAACCACAGTTGGACACGCTTAATGAATTTACCTTTCTAAAAATTTAATTTCTCATTAACTGACCTACTAAGCCTCTTTCCTTCTTCTTCTGTAGGCTACGTCGTGGTAGTGGCTAGTGTCGTAATACCGCTTCACGTCAACCACCAAAGTTAAGCGACATTGGGGCTGGATAGTAGTTGGATAGGGGACCATCCTCTGCGTTCAGGTTATGTAGCGACTCATGGTTCGGATCTCACGTAAAGCTGTATGTTCCCCCGTCATATGAACTCAAATGATGCGAAGGAGTCAATAACCTCAACATTACATTTTTCTTCCTAATATTATGACTTTAAGAGCATAAGAACAGTATAAAGTTTCTTGAAAGCGGACAGCTTAAACAAATAATTTCAGTATATATATATATATATATATATATATATATTATATATATATATATATATATATATATATATATCGTATATACAGGGTGGTCCAAAAGGTACCTACCAACATTAACTTACATTTCTCCGAAACGAATGAATAGAATTCGATGAAAATATACTGACACACTATACTACTCACGCCATTTGTTTAACATCAGTTTGTAGAGAATGTCATTGGTTTGAACTATCGGAAGCACTATGGAAGCGGCATTGATTGGCTGGCCTATTCGCCTGATGCCAACCCGTGTGACTTCTTTTTGTGGGGATACCTCAAAGATAGAGTTTACCAGAGCAACCTAAAGACTTTGGAGGAGCTGAAATTATCGATTGAACGTCAAATCGTCGACATTCCGACGGAGGTTCTCCATAACGTGGTATCGAATTTTGGGATGAGGTTGCGAAAAATCGTCGAAGTGGAGGGACAGCACATCGAACACATTGTCATATAAATGGCTTGAGATGCTGCTGTGAATAGCGTTTTGAACTATCTTTGTACTCTCAATAGTTTTGGTGAAATAAAGGCTTAAATTTGGTAGGTACCTTTTGGGCCACCCTATATACGTATATATAATTAAGGATTGAAAATTAGTTCAGTTTATTTACCCGGGTACCCGATGAGTCAAACGGACTGGTATCCGATAGGAAAAACATAAAGGAGAAATATATACATATAATATATATTCTACAGTAAGGAAAAACATACAGGAAAAAAGAAAGCTAATCTCTCTTTCTAATAACGAAACCAAAGCAAATCATTCATTTACTTCATTTACGAGTTACAACTCATCACTCTCTATGTTTTCAAATCCACTAAAGTCATTTTTCTTTAAGAAAAGTATTGCTTAAGCAGTGCTAGGTGAAATTCTATTTCTTAATTTATTTATTATTAATCCCATTTGTGAAAAACACCCTCTGCTCGAGTTGATGTTTGCTGGAACGCATAAATATTGCCTAGCTAATTTAGCCAAATTTGGAAACTTTTCAGCATTTAATTTCCACCAAGAAATAGGATTAATATCTTCAACCTCCGGAATTAATTTTTCATATTGTTCAAATTCACTGTAACTGGCGTTGTCAGTATCTTTAACACCAATTAAATACGACAAAACACCGACTAATTACGTCTTTTTTTTACAGCTATTCAACTGCATCTTCATTTGAAGAAAGTCTACGTTTAAGTTCATCGAAAAGGCACATTCTTTGATAGGTTGTTAAAAAAGTCAAGGTTTTAAAGCGATGATCTAATGCACTAGCTAGCAATGGAACTGAAGTGCCTGTATCAACTGTATTAGTTCCAAACCTTCCTATGAGATCGTTACATATTACTTCCTTAACATTGTTAACGATAGCATGGTCGCGTATTTCAGGCTTCAAATGAACATTTATAAGGCCTAATATTATTGGATATAAAGTTGAAGCAGACACATGACCTTCAACACTAAGTGCCGTTGTAGCAATTACATATATTCTGGAGAGAAAGTTACTGCATCATTCATCATCATGGAGTATTTGAACCCGGTTCTTTCATAACGGGTGGGTACCCGGGTATCCGTTTCATTCCCTAATATATATATATTATATGGTGTCTCATATGTCTGGAGACATTGAAAATATGTAGAAAGAGTAATACATTTTTATGACTGTTTTATTTTCAACATACTATTACAGAAGTGTTCAAATTGTTCACCCTGAACTTCAGACACTTCATTACTCGTAATTGGCAACCTCTCTGAACACTTCTGAGTGTTCCAGCAGAAATTCACTGCAATTCCAGTCTTATCTTAGCTTTCAAATCCTCAACTGTTCTTAGTCTCTCTACGTAGACAAGAGATTTCAAATGTCCCTTTGACCACCTTCTGCAATAGTTATGTTGAAAATAAAAACATTGTCATAAAGTTGTATTACTCTTTCTACATATTTCCACTGTCTCTAGACATATGAAACACCCTATATATATAATATATATATATATATATATATATATATATATACACACACACACACACACACACACATATATATATATATATATATATATATATATATATATATATATATATATTATATATATATATATATATATAAAGATGACTTCATGCCCTTTATTAAACAATGGCGCCTTATCCAACACGTTAAAAATTGACACCATCTTATAATTGATAAATATGATTAGCAACACCTATTTATTAGATCCAACCTATTTAAACTGAAAACTTTTATTATATACGAGAAGCCATAAATCACAACGTGCGTGGAAAGCGAATTCAAACTATAAGTAAATTTCAACTATTAAATAAATCTGATTGATTGATTTATTTGAAAAATTCAAAAATCTATGAATCACAGTTTTAAAACTGACCACGAAAAGTTTTGACAAAAATAAAGTAAATCAACAAAAAACTGACACGAAAGGTTGAAAATTATTGACCCCCCCCCCCCCCCTCCAAAAAACATAAAATTCAAGTTTGTAAAGAGAAACGTGTATGAGATTAATATATCATTATTTGGATCATTTAAGTTAATTAACATTTGTCGAAATTAGAATCAACACAATTTTAATGACTTTTCAATGTATGTTTTCTTCAAAATTTACATTCTTAGAAATTTTCTGTTTCCTCAAACGCTTTTTTTCCTTAATAGTGACTCCAATTTGGTATAGTTTTAGCTGTGTTGGATAAAAATGATGAAAGAGTAAACCTTATCGCTGGATATAAAACAAAAGTTTCAACGTAGCTTTGGTTCCAGCTCGACAGTATACAGCGTGATTCTTTAATTATGCCACGCTTTTAAAAATTATTTAAAAATTGATGAATTAATTTATAGTAATGAAACTTGCCACGATTATTGAAGAAGGATGGGAGTTTTTAGAAATATGATCAAAATATCCTTTCTTTCGCGAATGTGTCTGATAAATTTCGATAGAAATGGGACGATTTTCACTAAACGTTTAGTCGCCCGCTTTTAGCGTTTTCAATATCTTGGAATTATCTTTGAGGAAAATTAATTCTTCAGATATCTTTAGCAGAAGAAATAACAAGAATTTAGATAGAGGAAGACCTTCTATTGAACTTTCTGCATAAAACTTTTGAACCGAGATTCCTGTCTACTTTCAATGACTGTGGTCTTGCATGGCTTCCTCTATCGCCTAACCTCAATTCTTGCGATTTCTTCCGATAGGGGGATATCTAAGGAATAGAATCTTCGGAGAAAATTACAAGATAATGAAAGTTTTAGAAACAGCCACTGAACGTGAAAACGGCTCCATTTCTACCGAAACGCTGGAGGCCGTTACGAGAAATTACACTGCCAGGATTCGTCAAATAAATTCGCAGAGAGGAAGACGCTTTGAGCATGCTTATGTTTGTGGAAAATTACCATTCTCTTTTGTATGAAGTATCATTAGCGTAAATTAATCTATCGAACATGAATTATTAACAGATGATATATATATATATATATATATATATATATTATTATTATTAACTTAACTGAAGTTGGAACAAATTCAAAGAAATAAGCGATTTTAGGTGCTACGCCCAACGCGCTTTATGACTTCAGTCAACCTTTCTTTAACAAAAAATACGCAGTTATAATAGCGCATTTTCAAGAAACGAATTTAGGTGTTACGCCCAGTGAGTTTTATGACTTCAATCAACTTTTCTTTAACAAAAAAATACGCATTTATAATAGCACATTTTAACCCCCATTTAATTTTTCACTAAATACCCATTTTCCATATTTACTGATTACAAATTCTCTAATAATATAACATGCTGTGAGAAGCTTAACCAGATGCGCACATGCTCATGACCTTCAACCCTCAAATTCATTCACCTTTCCGTGTATGTTTACGGTGTAACATCTGAAAAGTTAATTTTTATTACTTAAAACACCGTAAAATTAATATTATACGCATATGCAGTTAGTACTATTACCAACAAGCTTTCAAAGAACGTCGGTGTTAAATATTCATAAGGCAACTTGTTAACGGTTAAATTAACCTCCGAGGAATTATGGTTAAATTAACCATCAACTACTACTGGTATATAAAGTTTCATAGTATGCATAAAATAGAGAAAATGCGTATTTATGCCTGAAACATGCGTGAATGTGGCTCATGGTCATTTATTCCATATAAGAGAACGCGTAATTTATTAGTGAATATAATACGTCATGTATATAGAATTATAAAGAATTTTTTAAAAATCTTAATTAATCGCATTTATAAACGAACCTTATCCGAATTTTTATCTTACTCTCGCGGTTAAATGGTAATGAACACGTATTACAAGATTTTTCACTGGCATTATTAGATATACGCATTATTACGTAAAAAAAAAAAAAAAACTGCAAAAATAAGACTTCAGAGTATAACTGTACAGTCGAATCTCAGACAAAATGCGCGGAATCATAATTCGGGCGTTGTGTGGAAAGGGAAGGATTGAAAATAAGTAGATGTAGAAAATTTTTATGGCCGTGAGATTCCCGCATGCTTAAGAAGTTTTTATTAAATAATGGCTGTTTGGTGGTAGTTCCAGAAAAAAAAGTTTGCCTACAAACAAAATTTCTTAAAAGCATGAAAAATTACTAATTGGTAATTTTCCGGTTTCTTTGAACATTTTATTATTTTTGGTCAGAATGATAAAATTTCAAGAAAAAGACGATCATTACTGATCAATCAATTTTTTTTAGGCCGTTTAGAAAATTTTGTTTTTAGGACAGTTTTTGTAACTTCTTTCTGAAACTGTAAGTTATTATATATATATACAGTATGTATATATATATATATATATATATATAGAGAGAGAGAGAGAGAGAGAGAGAGACATAAGTATATTAATTAATGAATGTATGAGTATATTGCCTTTAATTATATGAGACATGTATGTTTTTATCATAGTAAATTTCAGATCTTTACAAAAGTCGTCTGCATAATTTTTAGCGAAGCTTCTTTATCAACTTTGTGTTAACGTTAATCAGAAATTTAACTACCATATTGTTACAGTTAAATTATAAAGTGGCACTGAAAGATGGCAGTATTGTAAATTCGTTAATTCAGAACTATGTCATGACACTGCTAACGATAGTACTATACTTCCTAATTTCTATTAGTACATTAGCTAATACTCATAAGATATTATTATTATTATTATTATTATTATTAATATTATTATTTTTACTTTCATGTTTACAAAATTATTTGTTATTTCACTTAAAATAATGATGATGATAATGATGATAATAATAATGAACGTTCATTTCTATAAACAATTACATCATCATTATATTCATAATAACACTATATAAAGTATTCGAAGTTCAATTACAATTCTCCAAAAATTATTCCCTGCAATTTTTGAACATAGGTACTGTATGATGACCATTTTTAATTGCTCATTATAACTCTTGTTACATCATTCCATGAACTGTTATCTACTTTTCAAGATTGGAATACAAATAAGATAAAATAATTGTATAATATCGTATCGTTCTTAATATTCTGTAAATATTTTTATTACGACGATGAAATAATAGATCCACGTCACAGGACATACGATACTATCACCAATATTTTTAGGCTTTCTCAAGCGTATGTCTTTCCTAATGATATCATCACGCAATGAAAGCTGTATAGTAATATATATATATATATATATATAATTTGATTTTAATTTTTATAGTGATGAAATTTAAATGATTTTAATTTTGTATTGATGCAATTTTCATTTTGCTTTAAGGTTTTAATTTTAATGGTTTTAATATTGTATTGATGTAATTTTCACTTTTTACTTTTGTTTTAAGGTTTTAAGACTTAATTCACTGATGATGACAAAAGATTTGTCGAAACGTCTGAAGTACAAAAAATAAATGAAAATGTTTGCCGTTGCCGTTGTTGGTCCTTCTGTTCATATATATATATATATATATATATATATATATACAGGGTGATTCAGAAGTCAGGTTACATAGGGCTTTTCTGTTTCTATGCAGGTAAAGGAGTTATGAGATGTTATCGAAGGAGGAGCGCATTGATGTGATATTCCTAGCTGGCTGCACAAGTGCATTGCCGTTAACGGTTGCCATATCGAACATGTGATGTGACTATTCCCCTGTATCATTACATAATATAGTATTTCCCTATGTAACCTGACTTTTGAATCACCCTGTATATATAAAATTATATCATACCAGCAATGTAGCTTTTGCATTTATGTATCACCCAAGCAAATACAAAAACCACATTGCATTGTTATTAAGCTATTATTTTTAATTTTATTATTAATAATATTATTTATTTATTTTAAATTTTAAGGGGTTTCATTAAAGCACAAGTTCGTTTTCCCGACTACGTCTGTTGGACTGGAAGTCATTTATTTGAAATATGTAAGACATTTTAAAATTTATTTTGGATCAATCCCAGAATAGGCACCTGAAATCATTCTTAGGTGCTTAATCTGGGATTGAGGCAAAAGACAGGTGCTTAATCTGGGATTGAGGAGAAAAAAATATAAACAGTTTTTAGAGATATAATTTCATTGTTTTTATCAATATTTGAAAAAATCAACTTTAACCTAACCTAACCTAACCTAACCTAACCTAACCTAACCTAATCTTTTGCTATATCTTCTGCTTTTTTGGTTAGTTTTGCTATTCTTACCAGTTTGATTTTTACCTGATTTTCACATTTAATATTTTATTAATAATATTATTCGATTTCTATTTCAGAAATAATTTTTCTTTATTCATTAAACCACTTTAAACCGTTTATAACTTTGCCTTTATTACATTTGTAATAAACTTTATAAACAATAAATTTTGTAATCATCAGGTTTTTTTTATTTAATTCCTTGCAAGGTGCCTATTCTGGGATTGAGGTTGAACGCAGGTGCTTCATCTGGGATTGAGGTACATCAGGTGCCTATTCTGGGATTGACCCTTTATTTTTTGTAAATAAATAAATATATATATATATATATATATATTATTTATAATAAAATATATTTTATTTACAAAATTTCTGAAATTAAAATTTTTAAAATAATTTACTTAATTGACTATACGTAACAGATTGTAACTAATATATATATATATATATACATACATATACAGGGTGTTCGGAAAGTCACTGTGCACTTATATAATTAGTTTTTTTATATTTTTATATTTTTATATTTATATTTTTTATATTATTTTTTTATTATTTTATTATTATTTTTTTTAGTTTTCAACACCTTTTATAAGTTCTGATGGTCCCATCCATAACCTCTACAGGGTGTCCCGTAAGTCTGGACCCATAGGGAAAAATAATAAAATTATAAAATAGTCCAAAAATTTATTACATAATCTGTTCAAAGTGTCCGCCGTTGTGTCGCACACATAGTTGAAGACGCAATCTCCACTGCGACAGCACTTTCTGAATCACAGTCGCAGAAATTTCTTGACACGCCTCCACAATGCGTGCTTTAAGGTGGAAAATGTTCTGAAGTTTGACCTCGTACACTTTGGCTTTCAAGTGGCCCCACAAATAAAACTCCAGCGGAGTAAGATCATAATAAAAAAATAATAAAAATAATAATAAAAATAATAAAAAATATATTATAAATAAATTTTTGGACTATTTTGTAATTTTATTATTTTTCCCTATGGGTCCAGACTTACGGGACACCCTGTATCATATATGCAATGTTATACTATTGTATGCTATTAAATAAATATAAGTGCACAGTGACTTTCCGAATACCCTTTATGAGTGAATTATTCATTATTTATGAAGTAAATATTAAAATTTCATAATAAAATATGTAATTGTTAATTGAACTATTTATTTTATTTTATTTGGCCCTTAAGCTTTAGGCTTTACTGAGCTCTCGTATTAATTAAAGATAAAACCATCACTTCATAGACTGTTATGATTAATGACATATAAATCATGAATGAGAAGTATTAATTAATTTAAATATATAAACAAGCTAATAAATGAAAATTAAATAATGAATTTAATCATTGTGACGTCATTGAAGTCATTGTTTCCGAAACGATTTATTTATTTATTTTTATTTAGTTATACTTAGAAATTTATTTTTAAATAAATATTAAAATATTACAATTTCTGTTATGTTACAATAATACAATAATAGTGTCAATTAGACTATTTATTTTACTAATTTGGCCCTTAATCTTTAGGCTTTACTGGGCTCTCAGACTAATTAGAAATAAAATATAATACACGTTTAAATTATGATTAATACAAAATTGAACTAACAGTAGAAATACAGTATGTATATTTATATTAAATTATTATCATTATTATTATTGTTGAAAATATGATATAAATACAGTGCAAAGAATTGATAGATAGACACGAGAAATGAATAAGTAATAGAGCAACAACGTACATTTAATCCTACATTTTTATTAGTATTTCATTATTATTAATCGAGATTTCAACTTATTTTTAAACGAATTTGTTTGAAATATTTTTTTTTATATCATTTAAATTATTTCTTAGTTTTAGTCCAGTAAAAATGGATAATTTCTGAGATGAAGACAATCTAAATTGAGGACTGACACGCTTTTATCCATTTCTCGTCTGATACGAGTGAATTTCATGATGAATTACACAATATTTATTTATTCCAATTAGTGATTTTTGGTCTTACATTTGTAAATAAAAATAAAATGTGTCAGTTTGATTATATCTTTGGTCGTTAATAGTTTTGGCTCTGAATAATGCACTAGAAAGATTATGGAAATTAGCATCAGCATTAGTCGTTCTCGGTTGACAAAGATACTATTTAAAGCGTTTTTAGCGGCATTCTTTCATAAAGAATGTAATATACGTTACATAAGGAAGAATAAGAGTATATAATATAGGGTTAATAAAACCTGTTTAGGGACTACATGTCTAAGTCTAAATATAAAAGCAACGCTCCTTGAAATCTTTTTTTTTTTTTTATATATAATTTACGTGATCATTCCAGTGCAAATTTTTTTCTAGTATTACATCAAGAAATTTTGTTACAGTAAATTTCTTTACGGCGATTTCATCAACATTAAGTTCATCAACATTCATATTTCTTTTATTAGTAAAAATTATGAAATTTGTCTTATTGGTATTTAGGAAGAGTTTATCGGTGGTCAGCCATTTCATTACATTGATAAATTCTGAGTTAAATATATTCTTAGCTGAATTAACAACATCTTTACGAGAAGACACAGTTGTATCATTTGCGGGCATTATATAATTAAGTATACCAGAAGATCGTGGAAGGTCATTTATACATAATACAAATAAACAGTAGAAAAAAACTGAACACCCCCAAACAATTGTTTTAGTTGAGCGGACCTTATTTACCGATACAAATTGATATCTATTGGTCAAATAACTTTAAAACCAATCATTGATAGCTTCTTAAAAACCATAACAATATAATTTAAGTAGAATATTATGGTCTCACGCATCAAAGGCCTTACTCAAATCCATAAATATAGAAATCATTATTTCTTTGTTCTCTTTAGCGACATTTTTGGCACTTTCCGTACGATTTAAAATAGCTATTTCCGTTCTTTTATTTTTACCAAAGCCAAGTTGATTTGGTGATAATGAATTGTACGATTATAAATATTGTTGCATTCTACTTTTTGCAATTTTTTTAAAATTTTTTACGGAATATAGATAATGAACACACTGGCCTGTAATTTTTTGCTAGTGCAGGATCACTCTCTCCCCCCTTAAACACACACACACACACACACACATATTATATATATATATATATATATATATATATATATATATATATATATATATATATAACAAAACTCTACATATAAAAATTTACACTGTAGATTTAATATTACGCTTATTACCATGCATATACGTCCTTAATTAACGTATATAACTAAGTTAAAATTGACTTTTTACGTGTTAAAAATAGTATAAACTCGTGATTACAATAGATTTTATCTGAAACACTATAACAGATCAACGCGAAATACAAAAAGGAAATCTCTCGCCGAGTTGCGATTAGCGCATTATTTTACTCAAAGTAAATAACATAATTTCTCTCTAGAAACTAATGTAAAAAACAGAAGGTTTAAGACTCGGTAATAATTTTATATTAATTTTGTTATGAAGGTGATGGAAAGCATTTTTTTTTTTTTTTTTCAATCAAGAAATGGTATTAATAATTCTATAAGAATTGCGTTTATCGGCCGTCCGATATTTCGCCGTCGGGGCACCATATATTCGTGTATGTATATATATATATTCGTGTATGTATATATATATATTCGTGTGTATGTATATATATATATATATATATATATATATATATATATATATATATTATATATATATATATAGTGATTATATAAACTGCCTCTTAAATTTTATGTGCTAAATATCTATTTATACATAGACAGATAAATAGATACGTGGGTGTGGGTGTGTGTGTATATATATATATATATATATATATATATATATATATATATATACACAAAATTATGTGAAACAGACATTTTCAAATGCGAAGTTATAAGGCTACATTTTAAGGGATAATTTGTTCACAAACAATAGATGAGATATTGCAACGAGCGAGAGTTCTCTCATTAACTATGAACATTTAAAGGGTTTCTTTATATATATATATTATATAATATATATGTATATATATATATGTGTGTGTGTGTGTGTGTTTATATATATATATATAGAAGAAATGTAAATAATATACACCTAATTTTCTCTATTTAAAAATGTGAAAATTAAGTTTGGGTCTCGTTATGGTTTTCAAGCGATACGATGATGCCTTTTCCCACAGTTTCTCTCTTTGAAGACCGGAAAAAAATAATTAAATACTTACAAATTAGAATTAACACACACACACAACACACACACACACACACACACACACATATATATATATACACACGGTTATGTATAACATTTGATAACAGGTTTTTTTTCCATTACCGAATTTCGTCAAATGGCGGTTCAACTTTCGAATAAATTTTCGGATGTATTTTAAACGTATGTAATTATTACATATAAAATCGTTTGTTTATATTTTTGAAGTTACCTTGTGTATATATATATTCATAATTCAATTTCAGGTATTTAAACTCCTATATAACTTTGGCCTGTATATTCGCATGTAGTTATCCATTAATCACAATTATTGACCATACCACAGCGGACATTAAGTCTTTTCTATCCCAAAAATGGCTTTGCAGAGACAAAATAATTTCCCAATTAAGACAGACGAAATAAGGCTTTAATTTGCATATTAGATGACAATTTGTTTGAAATGGACACATACCTTTACGTACCTACAATTATCAAGTGTGTATATATATATATATACATATATATATATATATATATAGAGAGAGAGAGGACGTCGCCTCAAATTGGTCTCTATCAAGCTTTCTAGTCGTAAAAAACAAATTAAGAATTTGACTCAACCTCAGATGAGGATTTTTGTAATGTATTTATTCTTTAAAATTATTTTAAAAACTGTTCCTATTTTTTGACTTCATATCAGGTCATTAGACCTAACTCTCTCTCTCTCTCTCTCTCTCTCTATATATATATATTATATATATATATATGTGTGTGTGTGTGTATATATATGTGTGTGTGTGTGTGTGTGATATATATATGTTATGTGCATAATAATGAATTACAACATTACAAGTACTGTAAGTAGTAGCAAGTTGAGGTGGGTGGGGGGGGTAAATATCGTTGTTAAAGAGAAACTTTTTAGATCATGAATTAATAAAAATAATTTTTAAAAATTTTTAAAATTAAAAGGTGTAATTGTCAAAATTAAAATATGATTTATTTAATGTTTTATATTATACTGATCAAATGTCACATTTATTTCGCTTAATTTAACACCAAGGGGTTTAGTTAATTAAAATTAAATAGCAAAATTCACCCAATTAATTGGATTTTTTGTTAATTATCTGATATATATATATATATATATATATATATATATATATATATATATATATATATATATATATATATATATATATATATATATACTGTATATATATGTATATATATATGTATATATATATATATATATATATATATATATATATATATATATATATATATATATATATATATATATATATATATATATTCACATTATCTAATATATATATGTGTGTGTGTGTGTGTGTATATAAAAGGTAAGCGGCTTTTAATTTTTTCTTTGTATTACGTGTTTATATATTAGAAAGTAGACCAGATATAATTGCCTCTAATACCTTAAATAAAGTAATATTAAAAAATTTAAAGTCAATTCGCCTTCAGAATCTGATGTTTTTAATTTACAATTAAGTCCCGTCATTATTCAGGTGTGCGAGCGCCCTAAAATGTATTAGATATTGCTTGAGGATTTCTTGGAATATACTGCATATATCTTGCTTATATATATATATATATATATATATATATATATATATATATATATATATATATACAGAAAAAGAAGAAGACGCTATAGAAGCGATAAAGGCTAACTCAAAGTACTTCTATAATTTCGCAAAAAGAAAGTCGAAAAACCAAGCGACTATCGGACCTTTAAAAATGAGAACAGTGATTTATCTGATGATCTAACAGAAGTATCTGAAATATTAAAAGCTCAGTATGAATCATCTTTCAGTATCCCAAAAACTGACAAATTGATATGCGATAGAACGCGTTCTTTGAAGAAGAACCACAAGGGGAAAGTATAACGGATTTCGACTTTACGACGGATGATATTACACAAGCCATAGGGAAACTAAAAACACACTCAGCGGCAGGACCGGATAAATGGAATGCCACACTGATCAAAAACTGCAAGAATGCAATCGCTGAGCCCCTATACTGGATATGGAGACGATCATTAGACACGGGAGAAATACCGGGTATCCTGAAGAGCGCGAACATAGTCCCAATATATAAAGGAGGAGATCGATCCGAGGCCAAAAACTATAGGCCAGTGTCGCTTACATCTCATCTCACTAAAATATTTGAAAGAAAAGTTAGACAGAAAATCTATGACTTTTTGGAAACTCAGAAAAAATTCAATGATAACCAACACGGGTTTCGATCAGGCAGATCATGCCTATCACAACTAATGGAACACTACAACAACATTATTGATTCACTTGAAAGTAATGCAAACTATGATGTACTATACACAGACTTTGCTAAAGCGTTCGACAAGTGTGACCACGGAATCATAATACATAAACTGAAATATATGGGAATAACAGGAAAAGTAGGGAAATGGATATATAATTTCCTTAGTGAGCGGAGGCAAGTCGTTACAGTACAAGGAGTATCTTCATCAGAATCAGAGGTCCTCAGCTCGGTACCACAAGGAACAGTATTAGCTCCACTACTCTTCATAATCATGCTAACTGACATAGATTAGGACGTTACCAGAGACAGCACAGTAACATCCTTTGCGGATGACACGAAGATCAGTAGAAAAATAAGAAACCCAGAAGACATAGGATCTCTACAAACCGACATAAACAAAATCTACAAGTGGACTGAAGACAACAATATGAAGTTTAACACCGAGAAATTTCAGCTATTACGGTACGGAAAAAGAGAAGACCTAAAGTCCATGGAATATTATACCCCAAATGGACAGGAAATTCAGAGAAATTCCAGAGCAAAAGATTTAGGGGTTGTAATGACAGATGATGCGAAATTTGAAACACAAAATAAGATAGCAGTAAACAGAGCAAAGAGAATAACGGGTCAGATATTGAAAACCTTTAAACGAAGGGATAGGAATGTAATGATTCCTCTACTGAAAACCCTGATAATACCCAAATTGGAATATTGCTCGGTCCTAACATCCCCATATAAAAAAGAAGACATTAGACAGCTGGAGGGGATCCAAAGAAGCTTTACAGCCAAGATCAATGTGTGCAAAGAACTAACTTACTGGGAAAGGTTACGAGAACTAGACCTATATTCACTGGAAAGGAGAAGAGAGAGATACGCCAATACACCATTATTTACACTTGGAAAATAATGAAGAAACTAGTCCCTAATCTTACTCTGAATCCCATAACTCCCCAAACAACGGTGGAAAGTAGAAGCGGTAGACTGTGTCGTATTCCCACATTGAAGGCGAGACAGGGAACATCCTTAACCCTGAAAGAAAATAGTTTTGTAATGAGAGGACCAAAACTGTTTAATCAGTTGCCCAAAGACCTAAGAAAACGAAGGGAGTTGCAGTGGAAATCTTCAAAAGAAGACTAGACGCCTGGCTCAGAACAATCCCCAATGAGCCGGGCGTACCTGGCTATGTTTGGTGGAGAGCGTAAGAATCCAACTCACTACTTCACCAGGCCAACTCGAGAGGAGGGGCGACAAGCTTGACCTTCGCGAAATGAGAAATCATCGCGCGGAACCTTTGTAAGGTTGTAAGGTGTGTGTGTGTATATATATATATGTTACAGTCAAATTGTGTAACCAACCATTTCGCGTAATGGCTGAAACTTTTAGTCACTTCGCGAAATGGCTGTTTCACTTGGTCATTTCGCTAAATGACTAAAATCTTCAGCCATTACGCGAAATGGTTGAAATTCCACCTTGGTCATTTTGTACAAGATCATTTGCCCGGTTAGGTCAACTGTATGCCCTTGACAATTGGTTAGGTTAAGTTGTGTTATTTTCGTTAGTTTTAACGAAAATAACACGACTTAACCTAACCAATTGTCAAGGGCATACAGTTGACCTAACTGGGCCTTCAATGGCGGACATCGGAATAACATTGAAGGCCCGGTTAGTATTTGAAAACCGCTATATTGAAAATTCAAATTCAAATGTGTTCAAATTTTCAAATGTGTTCAAATGTGTATTTGAAGAGTGTTTCTCACTTACTTGAACAGACCTGTGGATGTATGTATGTTTTAGCAGATTTAGTTAGTTAAATAAAGGTTTCCAATTTTATTGTGATGTTTGTTATTTCTATGAATTCATAACAAAAGTCATTTTAGCCATTTCACGAAATGACCAAGGTGGAATTTTAACCATTTCGCTCAATGCCTGAAGATTTTAGTCGTTTCGCGAAATGACCAAGTGAAACAGCCATTTCGCGAAATGACTAAAAGTTTCAGCCATTTCGCGAAATGGCTGGTTACACACTTTGACTTTAACATATATATATATATATATATTATATATATATATATATATATATATATATATATATAGTGGTAATTAAGTTACTTTGGTGGTACAAATTTCAAATTCGGAAATGTAGATTTTCGATGTAGCGTAAAAACATGAAAATTAAATGGAAATTGCAATCAAGTTCCATACATGATCTACAAATCGCAGGATTCGTCAACAGTTTTCAAATGTCATTTTTAAAGCTATATTTGCCTCGAATATATTATACTACAATATATATATACAGGGTGGCGCAAAATTCGCGCATCAGGGGAATTTTCAGTGTTGACTATAATATATTATTTTTTTTCTTTTAGGTAGAGCATGGCGTAGATATATATATATATATATATATATATATATATATATATATATATATATATATATATATATATATATATATTCTGTTCAATGCAATAATCAGCCAGCTGATATAAGGTTTAAAATGAATGGTGAAGTAATTGAGGAAGTACAAGAGTTTAAGTATTTGGGTCAAACTATTACCAGCTCCTTGAGTGATGACTCGGATATAAGAAAACAATCTCGAAGCCTGTGTGCTAAAGCGAATATGACCATAAGGAACTTTCGTTTCTGTACAAGTGAAGCTAAAGACACACTCTTTCGTACTTTCTGCAGTAATATATACGGTCAGCAACTCTGGGTGAATTATAAAAAAGGTCCTGGCAGAACCCTAAATTTGCTGTACAACAGGTCGTTTAGACTCTTACATAAATTACCCCGAGATGCTCAGCTTCGCAAATGTTTGCAACCCGCAATGTTCCGAGCTTCCCGGAGGTAACAAGACGTGCTCAACACAGTCTAATGCAAAGAATTAAAAAATCAACCAACCCGATCATCCAAGCTATCCATGAGTCCTGCCATTTATCCTCTAAGCTATGGCCTTTTTGGTACGAAAACGTCTGTCTGTAGCTCCACTTAACTTCGACAGTGCAGTATTATTTCTAATCAATTGTATATATTTTTATCCTTAGTGTATGAACTGTCATTGTATTAATAATATTTGTCATATGTGGACTATAGTCTGCCAATAAACCTTTTCATTTTCATTTCATATATATATATATATATATATATATGAGGTCTCATAATTTCATGGCTCTGGTTTGTCACTTTTCATATGTGTAATGACTGATCTTGCAGAAAGAGGGAATTCAAGACAATTAATCGGATATGATATGAGCGTCTTTATAATTTTTTAGGGGGGAAGGGAGTGGAGGCGGGTCTTTAAACTACCTGAAAAATATTTTACTAATTTTTTAAAGTTAATTTATAGAAATTTTAGGAAGAAAAATTGTCATTTTTACTTTGGTGATCAAATTTCTTATAGAATATTTAGTTTTACATTTGTGTAACCTTTCGTATTATAACACACACACACCACACACACACACACACACACACCACACACACAACACACACACACACATATATATATATATATATATATATATATATATATAAATAAATGTAAAACTACAGAGTACAAATATGTATATAATGGTCTCGCTTGCGTGCAATGCCTGCCAAATGTGACCCTCACATCCATATAATAAGTGAGGAACGCAGGCAAATGTAATAAATATAACTAAAAAAATGTTGCAAGATTTTGTAGAAATAAATGCCTGAAAGCATTGCGGGGTTTAATCATGGTTTCTTGCCATATTTTCGGCGATTCCCCTCGGTCAAAATGGCGGACGAAACGGCCTTCAATTTGCCGCGATCTTCCTCCAATGTTTACCTCATTCGAAATACGGTCGTGGAAGGCCACATCTCGTCGCCAATGTTCGTTAATGAGATGAAAAAGAAAATGCAACACACCAAAATATCCTCTATTTGCATCCAATAAAAGTAAGATGGGCAATGACTTATATATATATATATATATATATATATATTATAGGCAAATAACATTTGAAATAAAATTTAACGTTCATAATTTGGAGAATCTGCATTCTAAATGGTTATTAGACGCTTGTTTATGTATTTGAAACGTTTACTCGACATCTTATAATGAACTTGGCCTTCTGAAATGAGTAATAGCGATTTTTAAATATTTACTAGGTGTTTCAAATATCTGGAAACGTTTTTCTGGAAATGTTTCAGATATATAAAGACGTAAAAATTAAACAATTATTATATTTGTGCATTTATTCATTTATTCCATCTTCGAAGTGGTTCTCGTACGTTTATTAATTTTATTTATTGGTGCCAGGCACTGACTTATTGGTGCCAGGCCTTGACTTTATTGAGTCTAGCCTTAGAACTAGGCCTCTTGATATACGGTAGGCCGACCCTAGGTTCAATCTCTAAGTTAGACAGTTTATACTTGAGAAAAGACACTAATAAATTAGAAAGAGTTCGGGTTAGTGCAACTAAAATGAATCCAGAACTGAGAAGTAAAATACTTGAGGAAAAGTGAACTGAACTAGATATGTATTCATTTACGTGACCGACAGCTCATACCAGGACAACACATACCCGGACAACTTATACCGGACAACTCAGACCCGGACAACTCATACCTAGGACAACTCATACCTAAGACAACTCATACTCTCTTCATCAATTACCACCCCAATGTTGATCTTTTCATCTATATCCACCCCGAAAGTTTAAACTCTGCAAATTAACCAAAATAAGATAAGAAAACAATACCAACAAATTTATTATTTATTGCAAACATATAATAAATAGAGAACCATTATTTACATAGGATAAAATTTGAATGCCCGGTTAGGTCAACTGTACCCCCTTGACGATTGGTTAGGTTTAGTCGTGATATTTTCGTTAGTTTTAACGAAAATATCACGACTAAACCTGACCAATCGTCAAGGGCGTACAGTTGACCTAACTGGGCATTCACTGAACCCAACCCGGTATTCAGTTGACCTAACCGGGCATTCAATGAACCTAACTGGGCATATATATATATAACTTGCATGAATTTTAAATGTTTAAATTTAATTTTTAATTTTACAAAATAAATGTTTCCATTAATTTTAAAAATAAATGTTTTCATTAATAACTTGCATGAATTCTAAAAGTTTAAATTTAATTTTTAATTTTACAAAATAAATGTTTTCATTAATTTTTCATTTTTTTTTCTGGTCCTAGGTATGAGTTGTCCTAGGTATGAGTTGTCCTAGGTATGAGTTGTCTGGGTATAAGTTGTCCTGGTATGAGCTGTCCTTGTATGAACTGCCCTAGAACCATTCATTTAAAAAGCTTCCACTTATAGGAGAACTAATTCCAGTATTTAAAAGTGATAAGTGACTTTGATAATATAAATTACAGAAAGTTATTTGATAGGGATAAATAGTCAATTACAAAGAAGAAATGGATATCAACTGAAAGTCAAAAGTTATTAAGAGTAAAGCTGTGAAACAATTCTTTTCATATAAATTTAAACATAAACTCTTTACACGTTCATGCATTAGACATTTCAACTGACTTACTGAAATGTCTTAACAAAATGTTTAATTACTGTGAAATGTCTAATACATTAAACATTTCAAAATTCACAAAATTGGGACAATGAAATGTCTAACGAAACGTCTACTTCTATTTAGAGTTTGGAATACGTTTTGGATTTTAAAAGAGCTAAATTTCGTGACATAATGATTGGGGGTTGTTTAACCTCCTTCGCAACATCTACTAAGGTCATATGACGAAGGAGACCTACAGCTTTACGTGGGATCCGAAACACGGGTCACTACATAATCTGGACACGGAGGACGGTCTCCCATCCAATTACTACCCAGACCCAATGTCGCTTAACTTCGCTGATCAACGGGAAGCGGTGTTACGACATTGGCTACGACATAGCCCAATTTCGTGACATGGAACTGCAACTTTCAACACATAATTGGGATGAAGCTGTGGACATGGACTTCTTTTTTAATAATTTTAAACTTTAGAATAGAGTAATATTCCATTACGTAAAAAGAGACTGGCGAGGTCTGTTAAACCTAAATGGTGGAATGCCGAAATTAAAAGTAGTTTAACGTTAAAAAGAAAAGCGTATTTCAACTTTAAAGAAACAAATAATTTGTCAGTTGAAAATGTTTACAAGCAATTGAGAAAGCGAAGCAATGAACTTATTAGAAAATGTAAACGCAACTATGAGCTATACTTAGTGAACCAAATTAAATCGACTCCGAAGAAATTCTATAATTATGTTAGAAATAAAAAGTAGCTTCGCAGACTATTGGTTCACTCATTGGAGAAAACAAGGAAAAAATTTACGATGATTTAGAAATGACGCAAGTTTTAGGTAAATTCTTCTGTTCCTTGTTTACTAACGAAAATATGAACAATATTTCCATTCCCGTAATCATGCTCAGTGATGATCATTTAAAGCTTCACGATTTTACCATTAGTGAAAGTGAAATACTCTCGGTCGTAGGTAAAATTAATCCCCCCCAATAAAATTCCAAATCTAGATAAACTCTACCCAAGGGTACTTAAAGAAATGAACTGCGCAATAGTCTCTCCTCTTACGTATATATTTAATGAATCGTTACCACTCTGGAGAAATTCCGTTCGATTGGAAATTTGCAAACATTACGCCAATATTTAAAAAAAGGGACAAATCGCTTCCGGGGGAAATTCTCGTCCCATTAATCTAACTTCAGTAGTTACCTTCTGGAGACGATCCTTCGCTACAAAATAGTTAATCACTTAGAAATAAATAATTTTATCAAAGATTCTCAACACGGATTTCGAAGTAATCGTTCTTTGCCTTACAAATTTGCTCGACTTTTTTTATGATATCGTAAATATATATATGACGAGAGCAAAACAGCAGATGCTGTATATTTCGATTTTCAAAAGGTGTTTGGTAAAATGGTCCATAGAAGATTATTAGCTAAACTTCAGTCTCACGGAATTGATTGTAATATTCTCAAATGGACTGAAAATTGGCTTAGTGGACGTAAACAAAGAGTGGTCATTCATGGCAAAGCGTTTAACTGGAGAAATATAACTATCTGCGTGCCTCAAGGATCAGTTCTGGGACCAATTTTTTTACTGTATTATTGTTTATCACTGGCACTAACATAGGAATTAAGAGTATAATTTCAAAATCTGCGGATGATACCAAACTAGCGGGACGAACAAAATCAGCGGCAGAACGTTTGCAGATTCAAAACGATATTAATAAGTTACTCGAGTTGGCAAAAATTTGGCAAATGAACTTTAATATAGATAAATGTAAAACGTTGCATATCGGTAGAAAGAATGTTAAAGAAATGTATTCCGTGCGCGACAAGACACTAACGAGTATTACGGAAGAGAAGGATTTAGGTATTATTGTTGCCGACACTCTTAAACCGCGTATGCAATGTATCGAAGCGGTTGGAAAAGCAAGTAGAACCTTAGGATTTATTGGTAGATCGTTTGAATTTAAGTCGGAGAAAACAATACTAACATTATATAATTCCTCAGTACGTCCCTACCTGGAATACTGCGTTCACTTCTGGTCCCCATATTTACGACGGAACATAGACAGAATGGAGAGAGTGCAGCGACGGGCTACTAAGAAGATTCTGAGACTTAGAAACAAATCATGAGCCGCCCGTTTAAAAACGTTAAATTATTCTCACTTGTATAAAGGCGTATTTGAGGAGATTTAATCCAGATGTTTAAAATGATTAAAGGTTTAGATAATGTCGATGCCGTGAAATATTTCACCTTCAGAAATGGAAATAGAACTCGCCGCGGTAATAGTTTCAAATTAATGATTAAACATTTTAATTGTAATGAAGCTATAAACAGTTTTTGCTTCAATCGTATCGTTAATTTGTGGAATGGATTGCCAGCCAGAGTAGTTCAAAAGTAATTTAGTCGAGTCTTTTAAAAAAGAGACTAGATGCTTAGTTTGTTTAAACGCCCAGTAAGAAGCATTTGTTGGCGCATAAAAGTATTGTAGGGTTTTCTTTCTCGGATTCTCTCCTCTTTTTACTTTTTAAAATTTTCACTTTATCTTTAAATTCTTTCTTTCCTTTCAACTTCTCTTCTTTGATTCTTTGCTTTAAAACTCATTCGTCTTTAAATTTTCTTACATCTCTTAACCTTTCTTTTTAAATAGACAGCCTAGTAGGGACCAGCCGGTATCTTGCTGTTTGGTATACTTTGTATTCATATTATATATATATATATATATGGGATGAATTTCACAATTAAACACGTGAAATGAATCAATGATGCAAACCCACAAAGAAAAACTAAAAATGATTCCAAGGGTCTTTCGTATATTCAGCAGTGCATCTCGTCAGGAAATATATATATATATATATATACAGTATAGAATCAGAGGGAGGAAAAACTGTGTGTGTGTGTAATGAAGGTTTAACTGGCCAGAGTTTGTGTTTCGTTTGTTATATCAAACTAACATTTTTATATATATAATATAATATATATATATATATGAGTGTATATAAAATGATTGGTAGCCACAAGTCAAGTAAGTACGGTATATATTAATAATAATAGTTATTACGGACATAAATCATTTAAAAAATAATATATTGCTCAATTTCTGATATTCATATATATATATATATACAGAGTGCGGCATAAGTCGGTTTACCGAGAATAATGGAATCACCTTGTGAAGAATAATATTTATCATTTACTACAGAAATTATTCAAAGTGTCTTCCATCACGTTCAATACATACGTTGCATCTCTGAACTACTGAACAACAAATAGGGCAGCACAATTCTTTGTTATTATTCAACGTCTCGAACTCTTGGCGTATAAGTCATCGTGTGATCGAAGTCCCGAGGTTTCTGGCCGTAAACTCTATCTTTGATTATACCCAACATTGAATAATCACATCACAGTGATTATTCAATGTGAGGTATAATCAAAAGACTTTGATACGCCAAGAGTTCGAGACGTTGAATGATAACGAAGAGCTCTACTGCCCTATTTGTTGTTCAGTGATTCAAAGATGCAACGTATGTATTGAAAATGATGGAGAACACTTTGAATAATTTCTGTAGTAAATGATAAATATTATTCTTCACGAGGTGATTCCATTATTCTCGGTAAACCGACTTATGCCGCACCATATATATAGATTTTTATTCTCTTTTCATTAAAGATCACAATAACCAGACTAGAGGTCATAGTATGAAATTATTTAAGCCAAGATGTAGAACAAATTTAAGAAAACATAGTTTTACAAGTGTTGTGGGATATAGGGAGGCAGCATCTTGGGTTAGGGGATACTCTCTGTCCTTACACACCCATTTAAAGAGATTCCTCTGCCGAGCGGTGCCTCCCATAGTACTGTGAGGTATTGAAAAACTCATGATCTTCACTTGCCCCACAAACACCTTTAAATGGGAGACCCCTAATGGGTGCACACACATTTCTACATTACTGTACAGTCTTTACAACCACACCTACACTTTTCCTCCTAAGTATATATATTGTAATGTATATGGTTGTAAATTGTGACTTGGTCCGCAATCGATATGGACCGTGACTTATTTTTGTTGGCAAGGTACTGGTATTGATGGATACCGTAATGAAATTGACTGGATTCTTTGGATCTGATATATTTGCATGTCGGTTATAAATAGATATAGAGTGTAACATATTTGTGGATAGTAGTCTATTATGACTTGATCCTCTGGATCCAGAGATTCTATCTTTAGTTTTAAATTGATAATTAATTAGTTTTAAATTGATAATTATTTAGTTTTGTAAAAATTGGTTGTTGCCAATGTACAGGCAGTTTTTACATAGTGGAGCCACCTCGATGGTCCGAAGTGGCCCCCTAGTGTGCCCACTATAAAAATTTCATATGTTCTATGTTCTTTGTGGTTCGGAACCCACGTAAAATTATAGGTCTCCTCCGCCACCACGGAGGACATGCACAATACACAATTACGAACAAAGTTAGGTAGACCAGCCATGAGTGGATCCTAGGGTCTTTGTTGGTCTGAAACATTATAACATTATAATATATATATATATATATATATATACACATGGGCTACGTTGTGGCCGATGTCGTAACACCGCTTCCCGGAGATCAGCGAAGTTAAGCGACATTGGGTCTGGGTAGTGGTTGGATGGGAGACCGTCCTCTGCGCCCAGATTATGTAGCGACCCGTGGTTCGGATCCCACGTAAAGCTGTAGGTCCCCTCCGTCATATGACCTTAGATGTTGCGAAGGAGGTTAAACAACCCCAATTAAAAAAAAAATATATATATATATATATATACACACAGTTAGTTACGACTTGGTTAGTATTTATAATTTTGAAATTGGAGTTTATTTATATATAGGAACTTTAAACAGGAAACAATGATACAAAGCTTGATACGATCAGATATATATATATATATATATAAATACGTTTCCTCAATATATGGAATCTCGGTCACACTCAGAAGCCTAAAGACAGATCCTGTTTAAAAGTAACAGCCATAAAGTATTTAAGCTAGCAAATACACAAAAGAAAAAGTTATACATGAATAACACATTTAACACTACACATTTAACACATTTATTAATATGTTTTTCTACTTCATTTGAACGTGCATTATGCAGTAACATTACCCTAGAAGGTGTGTTTACTCGTAGAAGGGAACGTGAATAAATGCGTACTTTGAATGAGTCAACGCGTCATATTTTTTAATTCAGGTTATACGACGCGTTAGTTAACGATTTAAAACGTCATATAAGCTTGGAATGTAATTAGCAATTATGCTCGAGTACAGAGGAAGCATATATCACTGCGGGAGTCCGGTTGTAAATTTCAAAATTAAATTATTAACAGTCTAAAACGTGTCCCAAGTGACATCAACTTTCTGATACTTGCGAAATTTAATGCTTTGACCGATTTGCCACTTGCAAAATGCGTGCACACACACACACATACACACACACATACACGAAATGTATATACATATGTTGTTGCTGTTGTTGTTGTTGTCGTTGTTGTCGTTGTTTTGTGTGTTTGTAGACGAAATCATTAGAATAATTTATTTATTCATGGTCTAATAAATAGTCGTAATTATCCCACGCTGAAAGTGTGCGCATGTATTACAGTGTTGTCTATTTCTGTATGTACGAGTACGTATATGCATCTGGCTATCTATCTATCTGTCTGTCTGTCTGTCTCATACTTTACATTTACAACATTATAAAATGTTGTGTATATATGTTTGTATTAACTCTAATGTAACGTGACTATACATCACCAAGTACATAAATAGGATCTTATGCTCTTCGTTGTAATTAAAAATACAAAGAAACAGAAGCAATAAATCACGTGTAACTATATGTATATAGTATATATATATATATATATATATATATATATATATATATATATATATATATATATATATATGCAGTGTCATAGTGTCATTATGAAAGAAAAAGTTGCGCTAATTCTGTTGAATTTGTTTTTAAAGCAATCGATTTGGTTTTAAGTTTACATTTGTACATTTATATTTGTAAGATTTAGTAGTTGTCACGTCGTTTCAGTTAGAGGAGACAGAATACTGAGTTAAACTGATCAAATTTAAAGAGAAGTCTTTTTCTGTATCTCTCAACTCAAATTATTCAGCGAATGGCGATGTTATTTTAGTACCCGCTCCGAAACATTGCTATCATTGCGAGGCCAGCGTCCTTAGCTCAGTGGATAAACCGTTTCCCTATAAGCGAAGTGAAAACGATGAGGAAGGTCTGAGGTTCGAATTCCGATAATGTTGGCAATACTAATAATAATATACGAGAGAGAGAGTAATGAGCCGCATTATTTGGCCTGAGCGCTGTGCCAGTTTCTTGCCATCTTGACTGATTATATCATTATCACTGAATGCATGCATACTATTTGAATAAACTATCTATGTCTGTCTATTGACACCCTTGTTTTATAGTATAAAAGCTGATGTTTGAGCCATTTCCCTCATGTTTATTACCCTGTTAACGGTATCTTCTATATACACCTATAAAAAAGGGGGGTTTCCCGCTACTATAGTGTTTGCCTAACAATGTTTCAAAATATAAAATTAACTTTAGTGTATTGTTTTGACGTAACTATGGCTGTAATTTTCACATGTAAATACAAATATTATACGTTTTCGAGTTTTAGGTGTTAATTGTTTATATATATATATATATATAAACAATTGACGCCTAAAACGCTAAGATGTTACATAATATTTGTATTTACATATCAAAATTACAGCCTTGTTTACATCAAACTAATATACTAAAGTTAATCTTTTAGGTGTCAACTGTTTATATATATATAGGGCTATATATATATATATAAACTAGCAAGTTTAATAACCTTTGAATATAATTTGTAAATATAATTTGAAATCATTGGCTGCTCCATTCAGTTAAATACACAGAAGTTAACAAATTCACTCGTAAAATATAGTCCTGTTCATTTAAAGCGTTCACCTGTAAGAAATGGTTGTCCTATTATTAACATAAATTAAATAATATTTGATTAAAAACACATAAATTTAACCACAACTGTTATTTCATTTAAACTCTATAATATATTAATACATATATATATATATATATTATAACTGAACACTGCAGGCCACTTATTTAATGTTTTTTTTTCATTAGTTTAACTCTTAAGGCTTTTATTATATAATAAGAAGCGAAGATGAGTGGTGTTATTGCCTTGGTTGGGGTCCAACAAAGGCAAGATTGCATGATGTTAATGTCCGTCTGTGTAGGCGCACCGACTCTGTATATAATAGTCTCCATTTTGTATATGAGAGATTCCGTTGCTCAATGTAGGGAAGTTAGGAATAGCAATAAATGATACGCAATGAAATACCTTTTACGAAATGATTATCCTTCGTGCTGCATTTTAACGACTTCTTATATTGAATGATTTTAAGAGGATTCTATATAGCACGCAATTATATTCTGCCTACTTATATGTCATGAGTTATTATTTGTTTGTGTGTGTGTGTGTGTGTTGTGTGTGTGTGTTGTGTGTTGTGTGTGTTGTGTATTGTGTGTGTGTGTGTGTGTGTGTGACATGATTGTTTGTTATTATATAATAAATAAGTCACAGAATACACAGTTAAAATCTAAAATTTGGACAATTTTTTTCATACAATTATTAAGTTTTTCTTTTTCGGTATTAAATTTGTATCGAGTCAGTATTTTTTTCTGTATTAATTGTGTATCATTCTATAAATTAACTTCGATCTATTTATTGGTTCAAAGCTAATAAATAAATTCTGTGAATACAAACATTGATGAGCATTTTCTTTAATTGAATAAACTCGGATATGAAAATGTTGAGTTCAAATATTCATGTTAACCCTTTTATTAATCCTATTATTATTATTATTATTATTATTATTATTATTATTATTGTTATTATTATCATTATTATTATTAATTTCAGCACATTAAATATGCAGTCGATGTGAAACCAACATGAAAATTTTGAAACATTTTTCAAAAAAATTTTTGTAACTTGAAAATTAAAATCACTTTATTTTGTATTGTTTAGTAATTGTAATGAATTTATATTTTAAAAACAATAATGACTGATAATTATAATGACAATGATAATGATAATTAAAAGCTTTATTCGTAGGATATAAATCCCATAAAATAGTACAATATTGTTAAAGGTAATAAACGATAAGATAAATCAAACAATAATAAATTTAAAAAGTTAAAAATTATGATTAAAAGAGAAGTAAAAATAAGATACGGACTCAAACGAGTAATAAAAAAACATATCCTTTAATAATACTACAAAAAGAAAGAAATGGAAATAATAATAAAAAGTACAAATAGTGACAATACCATCATATATATATATATATATATATATATATATATATATATATATATATAATATATATATAATATATATGATAATGATAATGTTTATTGGTAGGAGACAGATCCCATAAAATAAAAAGGTACACTATCCATCAAGATAACGATACAACTAATTATTAAACAATAAATTTAAAAAGAAAAACAAAAAAAAGGACTAAGGTAATAAAGAAATAATAATAATACACGAACGAGAAATAATAAAATTAGTAATAATAGTTTCATAAAACTAAAAAATACATGTAATGGAATGGTTAATGCAGGAATTAAGTGGAGCTATAGACAAACATTTTCATACCAAAGAATCCACAGTCCAGAAGACATAAAGCAGGACTGATGAATAGCTCGGTACAATTGCACTGTCTGAATTTTTAATAGATAGTTAAATATTAATCAAAATAATATTAATAATCATAAAATTTAATACTATTTTCGGCAAAGGCTTCGCCAAACGGCGCGACATATAACAGCCGGACCACCATTTTTAGACCATTAAAATCTCGTATGAATATTTTTTGGAAATGTTTATAAAACTAAAAAAAATATATAAATCAAAGATTTATTTTCAGAAATGAAAGAATATAATTTTGACTTACATAACTCCGTATCTATTGCAAAAGATTCCCAAAATATGGACGACAAGGCGCGAAGACGACGAGTCGCGAATTCGCATATGCAAAAACCGCTTCCGATATCTTCTCCTAAATCGACCCTTGATTTTCGAAAATACGTAACAATAATAATAATATTTAAATTTAAAACAACTTAATTTACATCTGCGTATCTGTATTTCGACAAAGATAGTCGAGTTTAAGCGTAAATGTATTTCTTTCAATGCTTGTCAAAATAATAATGGAGTAAGGAGCGAAATGGCCAATCTCTCCGCTCCTGAAAGCGCGCATTCGTAATCTAAAAGTATCTATCATACAGTCGGCGACTGTTCTCGCGCATCGCATGCAGATTGAAACTATATCCAGGAATCGTTCGCAATAAACATTTTTATTAATGGTTATAACAAAGATTAACATTTAACACGAACATTGGAGGAGTGATCGCTTCATACACAACATTATAGCGCACTTCACGCCACTCCATCTCAATATATTATTATTTTAACAAACTGCTACGATAAATTAACACTCCAACAGTAAACATATATATATATATATATATATATATATATATATATATATATATATATATATATACAGTATATTAAACTCCAAATTATTGTACACATTTATTCAGATGACTTTTCGCCCATGAACAAAATGTACGAAATAGAAAATAACTTTTATGTACTACATATAACGGCAATAATAACGGCAATAATAGTAACAGCATTGTGTTACAACGTTAAAAGTTATTCTTGTAGTAACAGTATCACGTATATGTTTCAATTTGAGTTCCAATTTTTACTGTTCTATTTACGTATCTATAAGATATATATCCTTGGTTTTTGCTTCCGCCCGAATTGTTCATTCTGACGAAATTCAAGCTTTTCACTCCACCTTAACCCTACAGTTTAACGTGGAATCCGAACCATGCCCCACCAGCAGCCCAGCGTCTTAGCCATTAGGCTACCCAGAGTACCCATATATATATATATATATATATATATATATATATATATATTATTTTGCGAACTTTCGAATGAAGACTATGTCATTATCGATCGCAAATTACAGTAATTTTCGTGTAATTATCACAATTATTAATTAAAATAATTGATACATTTAATGCAGGAATTAAACTCTGAGTACATTAGACAAATATATATATATATATATATATATATATATATATATATATATATTATATATATAATATATATATATAAATTAACGTTTATATTACGTAACAACATTTTGTGTGTATGTATATATATATATATATATATATATATATATATATATATATATATATATAGTCTTTATAATGCTTTATCCTACCGTGATGTTGTAGTTTCATTTAATAGATGGCAAAAGCGTTAGCAAGGAAAGAAACTCTGCTAATTAGTTAGTTAATATGTCATAGAAATAATATTATTATTATATACGTTAATATGCAGTTATCTGTTCATCATATAAAAAAAATATATGGTTGCTAAGGGATACCAAACTAAATATATATATTTTTTTTATTTTATTCCGAATATTAATGTTGGGGGTTTTGGCGGCGGGGGTGGGGGCGGTGAGGAGGTTATTCTACCTTGAGACGTAGTGTCTTCTTTAATTTCTATTCCGTTTTAGTTTAAAAATACAGTTTTTTCCGTGTTGAATCCACACACACACACACACACACACACACACACACATACACACACACACACACACACACATATATATATATATATATAATTCTAAACAAAATACAGGCCTGTATACGGACGGTCTGCGATTGCGGGCTACTTGAAGTCTTTGGTCCAGTATGTGTAGAGCAAGCCTGAGGTAGTACGAGTATAACTGTAATTGATACAGGTAAATTTGTTCCGTCTTAGAGAGGAAACATAAACTTGCGGATCATCTTGCTCCTGGAGAATTATGCACCAAGGACTGATAACAACTGTAGGTATCTGCAATACAAACTAACGAAAATTGCAATACACTGAATTATCGAGCATTGTTGCTGTCAGTGGTGATGAACCACGTACGGAAACCCTGTCTCCACTTTGACTCCGTATTTGCTTAGCAATGCTGCTGCGAGCTGTTCGTACCATGAAATGAGTGTATGGTAACTCTTCATAATTCCATTTAAACTACAAATGCTTCGGTGAATAATATATATATATATATATATATATATATATATATATATATATATATATATATATATATATATTGCAAAATTACTCTCACAGGATTTAAATCCAGCGCCTCTTGAATAGAAGCTGAGGGGGCTGCCCACTAGGCTACACTGAATAGAAGTTAATATAACGGGGTGTATGATTCATAGCCCAAAGAAATTCCCATAGAAAGAATATCAAGCATGAATTCATATGATTATACATAATGCAGAACTAATCCCCAGCCTCTTGGACGCCAAAACATTATGTATTTTTTGGGCAAGGAAATATGCGCCAAGTTGTATGTATGAACTTTTATCCTATCGTACCTTATAGTAGTCAGCATCTTCACCTTCCACTCAAGAGGTGCTGGGTTCGAGGCCTCGTAGGAGTAATTTTGTATTTTCAAAAATTATGTGTGTTCATGCTTAATATTTCACACACACACACACAGATAAATACATATATATATATATATATATATAATCTAAGGAAAATTCTGGGAGATTAGGGTGTATGACGCAATATTCTTCTGTGCAGAAGGAAACAGATGCCCTCCCTCTAAGACTGCCAAACGGGTTTATATATCTTAAAATATGTCGCAATAACACCAACAAGACCTCTTCATTATCATTATTATTATTATTATTATTATTATTATTATTATTATATAAGTGAACTTCTTTTGCATATTAATATTAAATTATAAACTTTATCTTATCATTATCATCATCATTATTATCATCATTATTATTATTATTGTCATTGTCATATATATATATATATATATATATATATATATATATATATATATATATATATATATATATACTGTGTGTATATATATATATATATTTCTTGAGCCATATTATTAATAGTGGAAATGAACGTGCGAATATTAAATTATTTTCCGAGCGTTTTTCATGAATATTAAATTTGAGTTTTGGGTCATAAGAATAAACAAAAAATAGATCATATTTAACAAATTAACCAAATGATAACTCAAATATGTTCTTATTAAAACAAACTAATTAATGTATTAAACGATCTTGTGGCTATTATAAACTTAAATTTCACATATTATATATATATGTGTTGTGTGTGTGTGTGTGTGTGTGTGTGTGTTTGGAGACGACTATGACATGTGAAATGTATAAACACTTTATTATCTATAATATTTCTCTCTCCTCTCTCTCTCTCTCTCTCTCTCTCTCTCTCTCTCTCTCTCTCTCTCTCTCTGTATTCATATGTTGCTGCATGTCTGTGTGTATGTATGTGTATAATTGAATTGCTTAAGTATTGTGCAAGAATGGTCGCGGCGTGTTTGCTGCGAGTCCCAAAGGAAGGTACATTTCGCCATTTTCATCGGTGGGGCTGGTCCCTTCGGGGCTTCTGCCCTTCTGAGTGATGTGACAGACGCCTGAATCTTTCCTTGTCCTTTCCCGCTGATTCGAGGCCTTTTCAACGGCCTTTCTCTCTCTCTCTCTCTCTCTCTCTCTCTCTCTCTTTCTCTCTCTCTCCTGTTCGTGCACCTCCATTTTCAGAGTACAACCATTTACCATAAACCATTAGTTACAGCCGTACAGACGTACCCCATCGAGCTGCCCCTTCCCCTGACCACCCTTTCTACCCCATTTTACCCCTACTCATAACGGCAGGGGGAGATTAAATAGGGTTGGGGCTTACGGCTGAAGGGGTAAAAGTATTACATTGCTTGCCCGAATCTTATTGTGTATGACCGCCGAAGGGTCGCGTTGGATTCTTTCGCGTAATACTGTCGGCCGTTTGTCGTAAATTATGAGGAATGCGCGAACGCTCCTCTGTGTGTTAATCTATAGTCTCTCTGCATTCACCTCGTATATTAATTGAATATATATATATATATATATATATTGGTGGTTCCCATATTCTGCCTATTTAAAAGAGAAACTAACCAAGTTTGCCCTTTAAAATAACTGATAAATTATGCTTTTTTTTTTTCTAAACAAAAACAACCCTATTTCATACCTCCCCCCCCCCCGACCTCCGTCTCTTAAGAATATAAAGCGCTCCCCATATACATTATAAACCCACCCCCTATACTTTAAATAATGGGTCCCCACGAACCCATTCCCCATTTCAGACCCACAAACCTCCATTCCAACCTTCCTCTGTTCTTACCGAAGAAAGCTCACGTATTTGGGAAAAAATAATGGCATTTTCCGCTAAAACTGTTTACTGCTTTCCATTTTATTTCAGTACTTCTTTTCCCAACTTTAGTGACGTTTCGATCGAGTGTAAATCTTATGTACTGTTCCTTCAAAGGTCTTTGGGTACATGTAATATATATAGACTCGTTTTTTGGGGTTTTGTTTTTTTTGGCATGTAATTATTGATAAATATCTTTAAACGTAACTGGAAAACATATGTTACAAATGACCTCTATATTATATATATATATATATATATGAGTGATAGATACGAATGGATATCCTGTTTACACACACACACACACACACACACATATATATATAACTGAAGTTTTTTTGAGTATTTATATTCAATTATAATCTCAAAGCAATTTAGTTCTCATTTTCTCATGCAAATGAACCCCTACAAATAATAAAATCTATAGAGAAACACACTTGTGGTTCCTGATAATAATTATCACGGCAAATTATAGTACTTTAATACACCTGCCTCAGCCATATTGTACATATATATACTGTATATATGGATAAATTAAAATCAAAATGTATAGAGAGCTAAAATGTTCATTTCCTTAGACGTGAAAACTATTATACTCTATATCCACTTAGCCACTTATTAGAAGAGAATATGCGGTTTACCGCAGACGAACCAGGTGTAAACGCTCAAACTCGATAATTAATATGAAAATGCTGTTGCTACTTTTATCTATTGAAATTTGCAACCATTTTCAAAGTAAAAATCTGTTATCAACTTCACAATCTGTCGGCAAGGTGAGAGTACATACGTATATGAATTTTTCTCCCAAGTGTTGTGTGTGATGTTCTCTGAAAGAATGTCACCCGGCCGTGTATTTCTGAAACATTATATTTTTTGTTTCAGGAATATATTGCAACAATGATGAGGTTCCGTCAAATAAAGTAAATATAATTTTTTTGCTAATAATTTGACGTGTGTATATATATATATATATATTATTGAGAACATACAGCAGCAAGAATATATATTTGTATCATTAAATAATATCTGTTCAACTAAATTGACTATAAAACGGGGTACCTCAAGGCTCAGTCCTAGTCCCCTGCTCTTTTTATTGTATAGAAATGACCTCCCGCGTCCTTCCGATAGTCCTAATTTCATAATGTTTGCGGACATTAGGGCCTACAACTGTCCTTTTATTGTAAAGATGTCACTGCAGCGAAGGTTATATTTGAAACAGAATTTACCAAAGTTATGAATTAGCTGACCTCAAATAAACTCTTTCTAAATTCAAATAAAACAAATGTTATGATTTTTATTAACAAAAGAAGTGTATATCATGACAACCTGACTGTTGGAGAACTCGTTATAAAAGACTGTAATATAATGAAATTTTTAGGGGTCATACTAGATAAGAATTTGCAGTGGAAGGGCCATATCAATAATGTATCTAAAAAGATTTCTGGGAGTGTTGATATAATGCCTAAACTTTGATTTATAGTTCCTAAACAGGTTTTATTAACTATATATCATACTTTTGTTCTTCCTTATATGATGTACTGCAATCTTGCATTGGGGAATACCGCTGATAACGTATTAGACAGTATTTTTGTTGTTCAAAAGCGATCAATAACGATATTATCTGATGCATATTTTCTTGATCATACGAATGCATTCTTTAAAGAGTTAAAATTATTAAAATAACAAAAACATAATCAAATTTACATATTTTATTTATAAATGTTACGAATAAAATCATTAACTTCAGATTGGATAAATAAATATTTTGTAACTCATCATGAGATTCACTCATACCAGACAAGGAATAGAAATAGGTCTGTTATCCCTTACCTTAGACTGTCTTAATAGGTCTGTTATCCCTCACCTTAGGGCTTAGACTGTCTTCAACTCAAAAATCACCTATTTTCGTAGCATTGAAATTATGGACTAATTTAACCAATAGATCTTCAAAACATTTCTAACGTAAGTACGTTTAAAGGCGACATGAAATCAATCTTAATAAAGGAATACTGAAATATTATATTGACTATTATACTATTAGTATTACTATTATACTATTTACTATTGTTATATTTACTATTACTTACCTAATGGTTGTATTTACTATTAACTGTAAATAGCGAAGATATCATAAGTATTACAGTGACCAAGATTTAATGTTTAATGTTAACAGAATTAATTTTTTATGTTAACTACAAGTTCGTTTGTGTGTCCTAAAAAATATTACCCTATTCATAACTCTAATCTTTTGTGTTATCTTATATGGAATCCTAATCATAACTCTAATCTTTGTCTTATCTTATATGGAATCCTAATCATAACTAATCTTTGTCTTATCTTATATTGAATCCTAATCGTAATTAATCCTATTAATATATTTCCTAACTACAACTACGAAGTTTGTTTTATGTAGTAATTAATAATAATATTTATACTACCAAATCGTAACTACTTACAAAATGAAATGCTTTTAGCTTAAAATTAATCGGAGAGCCCAGTAAAGCCAAATGTTTAAGGGCCAAACAAACTCTTCAGATAGAAATAAATAAATATGTTTTGTAAAAAATTAATGTAATATTGTAAATATTTATTTTTTACAAATACAGATTTTATCATTATTATTATTATTATTATTATTAGTTAAAAAATAGCTTGTCGATTTTATGTCACGTATGTATATATGTATGTATGTATGTATGTATGTCACGTTATGTATGTCGTTACAGCCTGGGGTTACCTGAGCATGACTTTTTAATATATAGTCTTAAATGCTGACTTGTGAAGATGTACAGAGGATCGACAAAAGTAAATAGACACCACGATAATTGTCCTCAAGAACAAATGGCAGAGTTCATCAATGGAATGCCAGAAAGTGTGTCACATTTACATAAAGTAAAGGGGAAAGGAACACCATTTCTAAATGTACTCATTCAATAAATCTGTCATTTTTCTAGTGACGTTTATTATCAAAGGTGTCTATTTACTTTTGTCAACCCTCTGGAGGAAACCATTTTTTTTTTATATGTAAAACCTAAATATATTTATTGCTTGTGTTAAAACAATAACATTTTGCTCTTACGAAAGCTCAATTGGTAACCTTGGTAGCTTTGTGGTTAAGATACTGGGCTGCGAAGCTGAATGTCGTGAGAGCGAGTCCCTCCCCTGCTTGGATTTCCTGGTTTCAGACTCGGATCATGGCTCGGATTCCACGTTAAGCTATAGGTCCAAGGTGGGACGACAAGCCTAACCTTCATCAGAATGAACAATTCGGACGGAAATGAAAACCAGGGTTGTACTAGAATTTTATATTAGTAGAAATTGTTACTTTAAATGTAATTCATCAAATATTTGTTCAAAGAATGTATGAAAATACACTCAAAATAAAACCTTCAATTAGAACTTGTAACTTCTTTTTGAGGATGCATTCTAGAAGAAGTTTTTCCTTCTTTTGAGTATCAAAGCTTCTTGTCAGATGATATAATAACTTCTTTTAATGATACATAACTTCTTTAGAGAGAAGAAATGGTCATCAAAACTTCTTTTTGAGTGATTTGAGACAAGAGAAGGTAATATTTCTATGTACAGAAGGTTCCAAGACTGCCTTGTTTTCTATGTAGGTATAAAACCCGTATATTAATTTATGTATACAAAAAGAAGGAAATCTGCGCTTGTATTAAAAATTGTACATCCATCTTTGATTAATTGCATTCACTATAATTATGCAATGACGCTATTTTAATTTTTCTTAACTTTATCCCATTAAACGTTTGTCATGAAGGAGGTTTGCGGAGCTTTAGAATTTCGGTATCATGGTACTTTCTTCATTATATAAAAACAACGAAATACCATCGTTCACTTTACTGTTTAGGCTTTCATTTACGTATTTCGTTAAGTTTTATATAGCGTTTTCGTTCAATGTTTACGTCCTGCGCCGTTTACAAATATATCGTGAACGGATACAGTAAGAAATAAAAAATAAAAAAATATTGCTGAAATACTGTATATTAAAGTATGATCTTGTCAGTAAAGTAACATTCAACCAGTTATAATAACCATTAAGAGTGCCATAAACTGGCACAGAGCTCAGGCCAATTAATGCGGGCCGTTGCTTTAATTATTGTATTATTATTATTATTATTATTATTATTATTATTATTATTATTATTATTATCATCAGGATTCAAACCCCCGACCTAAATGTTTTCACTTCGCTTATAGGAAAACGGTGTTACTCACTGAGTTACGGACGCTATATAGCTTTAACGGGTTATGGTTGTATAACCTCTCGGCAAAAGAAAAACATTTACATATAAGAAATACGGCGACTGTCGCGGAAAAACTTCCCGTCGTTATTCTGCACTCACGAGATCAGAATTCAGTTTAAAAATTAACCAATGAAGGACACGTTTCGTTTATTTCACTTACGGTTATTTAATGGTAACGTCAATAAAGTTATTTCATATTTCTTTCTGAGGTGAACTGTTGACTACAAAATTAGTCTATTACTAAATGTTACGCATTTGTTACGGTTGGAGATCCGATCTTACAGTTGAAAATTCTGTCGCTGAATATAAGATTTTGTAAAGGCACCACGATCACCATGATTACACTGGCCAACAAAATGAAACTTTTTTTTCTCATCACAAACATGATCACACTTTTCTTAATGCATGTTTCGCGCTGATTCCGAATCTGGTTTTATTGTCTTTCTAGCACGTATAGTTATATAGATACACTGGTTTTGATATTTTTAAGTTTTTGATATTGCTATAAGAAAATTTATGGATGTATAGATCACACTTAAGAATGCTAAACAACAAATACATCATATACCTTATTCAATGTACTTATAGATAAAGAATATATACATTATTTTATTAAAAGCGCTGTGAGTGTGATTTCCTTTTGTAAATTTGGCCTGGATTGTCAGGATACAGCATCCAACAATGGTCCGCCATCATGCTTTCATTCCAATATCCTTGGTAGCGCTTCTCCATCATCTGAATATCTTGATGGAAGCGCTCTCCTTGCTCGTCACTCACTGCACCAAGGTTTCAGGAAAGAAATCTAAGTGGGAATGCAGGAAGTGAATTTTTAACGACATTCGACACTCCATTTCTTTGAAGGCATCAAGGAGGTTCTTGACTCCATCCTTATACGCAGGTGACTTGTTGCTTCCAAGAAAGTTTTCACATATCCATTTGAACGCCAGCCAAGCCTTCAATTCCAGCGGACTTAGGACTTTTTCAAATTCAGTGTCATTCAAAACCTCCCTTATTTGTGGCCCAACAAAAATTCCTTCCTTCAATTTTGCTGCAGTAACCTTCGGAAATTTCCTTGAAAGGTATTGGAACCCTTCAGAATTGACTTTACCCATTGCTTTAACAAAATTCTTTATTAAACCAAGTTTAATGTGAAGAGGTGGCAGATAGATCTTTTGGGGATCCACTAAAGGGACAGACTGGACATTGCTTATCCCTGGGACATATGTATACCTAAGTGGCCAGTCACTTTTGGTGTAATGTTCTATAGTGTCGCGACTGTCCACAGGCAAAGGAAACAACAAAATTTTGTGAATCCTGACTGCATACCCATAAGCATTCCTATAACTTTTAGATCTCCACAAACATTCCATTGATGACTGTCGTATTTGATTGCCTTAAGTAGTATATCCATATTGTCATATGTCTCTTTTAGATGGACGGAATGGGCAATGGGGATGGATGGCATTATATTACCATTATGCAAAAGAACTGCTTTCAGGCTTCTCTGCGACGAATCAATAAAGAGGCGCCACTCAGATGCCACATATGTCTGAGATATGGCTGTAAATAGTCCATTGATGTCATGGCAATAACAGAGAGGACCGTCTACTGAAAAGAATGCTGTTAATTCAAAATTCCGCTTTCGGTAGTAACTAATACGAACATTGTTCTCAAGTAAATTGTTCTCCTTTAGTCTTGAGGCGAGAAGCTCTGATTTCTCTTTAGACAGCGATAAGTCTCTAACAAGATCATTCAACTGTCCTTGGGTTAACTTTTTAGGCTCTAAATATCTACCTTCAAAAGTGTACTCTGGTTCTGTAGATGGTCCGGAAACGCCAGTTGCAGCTTCATCACTTTCCATGTCATCTATGATAGAATCTAGCCTATCACTTGGGGGAATTGGAATGGGCAATGTTTCATCATGTTTTACTGGTCTACGTGCTGAATCCAAGTTTGGATATACAATCTGGTGTTTGTTCTTGGCAGAAAACCCCATTAAGTTCACACTACAAAAATAACAGTCTTCATGATGATCTCTCGGCTCCCTCCATATCATGGGTATGGCAAATGGCATTGAAGCTTTCTTTTTGTTAAGCCAATCACGTAATCCATTTGAACAGCCAGAACAGATTTGATGTGGCGCCCATGGTTTATCTTGGTCACCTAGATGGCAACCAAAGTATAGCTTGTATATTTTCTTAATGTCGGTTGTAATACTTCGTCGCTGTGTTTTAGTTGTCAACTGGCCGCATACGAAACAGAACTTGTCGGGGTCATTCTTACATTGTCGAGGCATGTTGACTGACCTGAGCAAACTATAAATTCAAAAAAAATGCACACCAACTTGACACAACAAGTTCTTGGACTGGACTGATCTTTTGACACACAAAGCACGGCGTTGTTGCCTGAATCACAATGCTGCTAGACGTAAAAGCTCACACCTGAAATACATAAGATGTATAATTAAGATAATTGAAATAAATAAGATGAATAAACTAAAAAAAAACAATAAAATACACAATCAAATGTTGAAATATTAGTATTTTGCCTATTTAAAATGGTTAAATCTGTGTAGTTATATATATGCCTTCATCTTGAAAACTATACGTGCTAGAAAAAATCTGAATGCAGTTTTGGAATCAGCGTGAAACATGCTATCCAGCCACCACAAATGTTTCTCTGATGAAAAATCTTTGTTGACCAGTGATTATTGTAACGTCACTATACAAATCATAAAAACAAAACGCGTTTTCAAACGACTTCCGGTTAAATAAGTTGTATCTATTTCTCTTTTCAGTCCATTGTTAAGTTTTTCATTGCAGACGACCTCTTCTAGTTTATAGAAATCATTGTTCAAAATTGAAAGTGACACAAACTTGGCATTATTCATCCTTAATGAATGGTAGTCAATTTATATTCATTTCATCCCACTTAACGTCACGAGACCACTGTCCAACAAAGGGTTAAAAAAAATTCTGTCAACATTTTTTTTCTTTGTCAATTATTAATTTTGTTTCGTCAAGAAGAGTATTTAAAGGAGGTTGGAGGTTGGCATAATGCAAAAGGAATAAGGCCACGCATAATAGCATAATTTTTTAATGTTTGTTTTATGTAGAAACTATTCTTTACTGCCAGTTAATATATATATATATATATATATATATATATATATATATATATATATATATATATATATATATATATATATATATATATATATATATATATATATATATATATATATATATATATAGTATGTTGTTTTTTTACCACTGTAATTATTCTTTCGTTAAATTAGTTCCAAACGTATTAGGCGGATAAAGTTCCTCCGAACCGGACAGAGTTAATCACACACAATTAAAAAATGGGTTTCTAGCGAACCGGATTAAGAGAGAAACCATCTTGTCATAACGTCATCAGTAGAATTCTGAGCACCTATTTTCTCTAACACATTCGACACTTTTAGAGTTCGAAGTCTTTGGGGTTAAGACACTGCCGCGGAAAATGGTTGGAAAACAGTCTCTCGAAAAAGTATCATTTATACAGATAACTTCAGTGCCAATTGTGTGCCAAATACTAAATGAAAAATTACACTGCCAAGGATAAAATGTTTATTTCAATCGTTCCTAAATTAACCAGTTCCATCGTTTCTTGACATCAAGTTATAGTGACAGTGTTACTGGGACAGTATTATAATAAACAAACATCATTATCTCTCACACCTTTCTTCCTGCTACCTTGTTGGTAACCCCTCCCCTCCAAAATGTTATATATATATATATTATAACATTTGTGGAATGGGTTACCAACATTTTATATATATATATATATATATATAATATATATATATATATATACAGGGCGTCCCAAAAAAATGTATACACACTTTAACAGCTGATAGCTCAATTGATGTTTCTTTCTTTCCAAGTTAAACCCATTAGAATTAATAATGGCAGTCAGACTAAGCTTTGAACAAAGGAAATTCATTCTAAAATGCTACTGGAAGTGTGAAAACGCAGTTGAAGTGCAAAGACAGTTTAGGAGGAGTTTCAAACAGATCCACCAACGCGACTTACCATCACTCGAATTAGAGATAAGTTTGAAGCAGATGGAACTGTTCAGAATGTCCACAAGAAGCGTTCCGGAAGACCACGGACATCGACAAGCCCCACAAAGCAAGAAGAGTACTGGAAACGTATCACCAAAGTCCAAGAAAATCTGTGCGGCAAGCGAGTCGTGAGGTAGGAATTTCAGAATCGTCTGTCCAACGCATTTTGAAGCGCTGTCAATGGAAAAGTTACATTCCAAGATTAGTCCATGCTATTAATGAAGATGATGATCCGGACCGAAGAGTGGAGTATTGCGAGTGGTACTTGGCACGATGTGGATGTGGATTGGACGAAGGGTTTCGTAGAATACCCTCCGCGTTCACAGACCTCACACCACTAGACTTTTTTTTATGGGGATACTTAAAAGACAAAGTCTACGCTATAAAACCTGCAACAGTCGCTGAATTGAGAGAGCCATTGAACGAGAATGCACACAAATACCAAACGAAATGTTTCGTGATGTTTGCGATTCCATTGCTTCGCGTTATCAGCAGTGCCTGGACCAGAACGGACGTCAGTTTGAAAACAGGCGTTGACAAAACAATTAAATAATGTCTGTAGATTCTATTACATTTTGAAAATGAAATGTATTTTAATAAACACTGCCTTTATAAGTATTTAAAGTGTGTATACATTTTTTTGGGACGCCCTGTATATATATATATATATATATATATTATATATATATATGTGTGTGTGAGTGTGTCGTATAAATATGTATGTACTGTATACTGTATCCAAACAAGCTCAGTGCATCTATTAATAAACAAATTCAAAAATGAAATGGGAAAAAGAATTAAAGAACAGATAAGAGGCTTTTACATAAACAAAATCCACCTAAATTATGAATATTTATATAGTTTTCGATTCATACCTTTATCCTTCCACTTTTCAAATGTTCTTCCTTTTATTTATATCATAACGCGACATATATATATATATATATATTTTTTTTTTTAATATATTATTTTCAAATTATTTTCGAAAGAGCCATTCACAATTCTCACACTGATTATATTTTCTATATACATTTGTATAATTTCAGTGTTTTAGTCTGGATTATGGAGTATATAGCCCCTCTCTCTCTCTTTCTCGTCCGGTACGAGTGGTCCCGGAGGCATACCGGCTAGAAAATTTTCAGAGCTACCTACGTAGTGTTTCTCTCGACCATACAAACTGGTATGTATCGCTGGTATACCCCAGTTAAGTTAGTAATTCGCAAGAAGCAACATTGGTGCTGCTACTCATTTGTTTCAGAACACACACACATATATATAATATATATATATATATATATATATATATATATATATATATATATATACACATTATACACACACAGAACATTAAAAATTCTAAATAAATTTAAAAAATTTTCGCTAAAAAATTATTTGAAAATAAACCTTAATTTATTTTTTTTAAAAATAAAATAAAATAATTTCTTATTCTTGGATAAAATTTGCGATAAAAATAAAGTAGGAATGGATATACCTCAACGGTTTATTACGAGGTACCAGACTATCAGATGGGACTACCGGATTACTGGGAGCTATTTCACAAAGTGTCGGACTACCAAGTTCTAGACTACCGATATGCCGGACTAGAAAGAGGCCAGTGTATATATATATATATATGGAAGTCGTATCCTTGCTGTTTGAGGCCATGAAAATAAGGGACACCAAATTAATTGTTATAAATTCTTTAATTTTATTCCCAGTTATCCCCAAATTTGGGTGGGGGATGATAACCCTCCCCCCTCACAAAATCATGCAAATGAAAATAGCATTTCATTTCAAAATTTTTAAATATGTATGTAGGGGTTGGAGGGGAGCATTTAAGTTCATTTTAAACGTCTTTTATTAATTCATTTACAAGTTCGTTTGTAAATTTACTTTAAATTTCTCTAATATTTTTACGACTTGATTTTTTTTTTTTTTTATTTATTCAAGAACCTCTTTTTTTTTTTTTTTTAACTGAAATGAACCAATTTTAAAAAAGATGAAAAATCCTTACTTGAAAAAAATAGGTTTTCAATTTACATTTTATATATCATCAATTCTTGACTATTCTGTTATTCAAATTTGGACTAAGTCAAGTTTAAAGCATTAACTTAGTTAACACCATAAACAATAAAGGTTCACAAATTATATATATATATATATATATATATATATGGATATGCCTTTTTCGTTTTTAGAAAATGTAAATTCTATTGTCTCGTTAAGTTTAATTTGTTCATGCCCCCTTCATGACACTTCTTCCCGTCAAACATGTTACCCCAAAAACTACATATACTCGCTGTACATTACTCGAATTACGGATAATGTTAATGAATTGCCTTTTATTTATTGATTATAACGTTACAATATATTTGCTACACAAATATACTGTTGACAGATTAACCCTTTTCGTATTAACCATGAATTTTTTACGTGGATTCGAATCTCTTCGCATTTATTTATTAGTAGAGATGACATATTCGGAAGGGTTCATGAGGGTCACGCCATGTTTCACTCTTTCCTGCATGCATGCACACTCACACACACAGACACACGCACACACACACACACACACATACATACACGTTCTTCATTACAGTGTCAAAAATGAAATTTTACTTTAACTCGCATCATTTAATGAACGTGCATTTATTCTGTTCCCTGCGAGTGTGTGTGTGTGTGTGTGTGTGTGTGGGTGTGTGTTTATTTTCAATATTCACACTTCACACATTTATTTTAAAATCTTTAACTGCATGATGCATTATCCTTGGGTGAGGGGTGGGGTGAGGGGTGGGGGGGAAGGGTGGTTAATGCTTAAATAATATTTTTTCCTGCCTATATCTGCCACGGAGAAG
>JAJOZX010004717.1:0-2500 GCA_023014485.1 Bathynomus jamesi | reverse complement strand
AATATGATAAACAAAACAAGTTCTTCAAAAATGGAAAAGTCTGAAATTTAAATTGTGTCTTTGGGTCATGCGCCAATTTGACCCATTTTCAGCCGCCATTTGTGACTTGTCCTAGACAAGCTTATTGATGACGCTCTCCCATACACATACTGTATATATAGTGTGTGTGTGTGTGTATATATATATATATATATAGAGAGAGAGAGAGAGAAAGAGAGAGAGGAAGAAGGAAGTACTGTCATATTAATGTTTGTTTAAGTCTGTCTGTTTCACTTATATATAAAAATATGACGTTAATATTCAATTTTTTTATTATATATATATTTATATGTGTGTTTGTGTGTGTGTGTGTTTCGTGTAGAGTTGTTTTTTTTTACTAGTCTTGGAATTAACTGTTTATTTTTGTAATGGCAATTAATTAGTGAGGAAGGCCAGAAGCTGGCACGCAGCGGTCAGGACAAACAAATGCCGCCCATCGCTGTAACTCCTAAATTATTATTATTATTATTATTATTATTATTATTATTATATTAGTATCATCACCAGCACCAACGTTAGTCGAACCCCCGATCTTAGTGTCATTACAACGTTTACGGGAAAAACGGCGTTACCCACTGACCTACGAAGGTCGACTTATATATATATATATATATATATATATAAAGTTAAAAACAACTTGGTTAATTTAACCGTTTAAACGCGAAACTTTAACTAATATTGGATAAACTAAAAAAAAAATTTTTTTAATATTTTTCGCTGCTGTTAAATTATTTTGACTCTAGTCTATGCTGTGATTTTCGTTTATTTTTCAAGGTAATTTTAACAGTTAATCAAATCTTCTTTTTTTTTTATTACCATGAAATGGTATTGAGTTAAAAAGATATTTAATTATTAAATATTTTTAGCGATGTTTATAATGATTTGTACACCTTCGAAATAATGCTATCCAAATTTTGTAATTGGGGATATATATATATATATATATATATATATATATATATATATATATATATATATATATAGAGAGAGAGAGAGAGAGAGAGAGAGAGAGAGAGAGAGAGAGAGAGAGAGGATTTAATATATATATATATATATATATATATATATATATATATATATATATGCTATTATTAATAAGTATATATGTATATAAATTTACAGTTCTAAATAAGAATATAAGGAATGATATACAGTTTCCTTATGAATTAAAACTAGGTTTTAACTGTAACAGTTGAAAATATAACGGGATACAGAGGATTTAATATATATATATATATATATATATATATATATATATATATATATATATACACACGCGTGTATATATAATCTTTTTATTTTAGCATCCGCAGTGCAGTTGCAGTGCAGTATTTAGGCAGAAAGTACCTGTTACAAAAGTTCCATTACGAAATGGATTTTGGAATGTATTTCCCTAAAAGGTGAATAGGTCAGTGTTTCAAAATACACTGAAAGTGTCACCTTCCTTAATGCTTCTTTGCATTTTAAAATAAGTGTTTGATATCCCGTTGTTTATATAACTAAAGATCCGAATATGAACTGAACGCGAAAACATATCAAAGTCACACATGAAATATTTGAAACGTTGTACTCGAAAATATTTGAGTAAAAAATTAAATAAATAAGTAAATAAATAAATATATATATATATATATATATATATATATATATATATATATATATATATAGAGAGAGAGAGAGAGAGAGAGAGAGAGAAGAGAGAGAGAGAGAGAGAGGGTTGACAAAAATAAATAGACACCTTCAGTTTTTTTAGGGGTTTTTTTCCCCATAGTTTTTTATTTGACACTAAAAAAACCAATAACAATAAGAGATTTATTGAATGAATATATTTATAATCCTGTTGGTTTCCCCCTTCAAATTATTTAAAGGTGACACACGTTCTGGCATTCTGTTCATGAGCTTTGAAGACAATCTTCGTGGTAGTGGTCTATTTACTTTTGTCAACTACCTCTCTCTCTCTTCTCTCTCTCTCTCTCTCTCTCTCTCTCTCTCTCTCTCTCTCTCTCTATATATTATATATATATATATATATATATATATATATACACATATTATATATATAACAAGCTGAACTTTTTTAATTGGTCCAGTAAAAGTCACTAACCATCCTGAAATGAGGTCATGCAAGACGTATAAATTTACTTCAAAATAAGATATTATCAACGTAAATTTATCTTTTCTTGGAACCTCGTAATTTTTGTCTATAAAAGCTTCCTTAACTGCCAGCAACAGGTATATATATATATAATATTATATATAATAACACGTATCAGCACGTGTGTTTTTTGTATGAAACAAATTATCCCCATCAAGATTCGAACCCTGGACCTCTGAGTAGGAACCTCTTCTACCGTTACCATCACACAACGACGAGATGATAGTTAATGCAACCTGTAATATTATATTTAAATAAACAAGAAAACGGATAACGCTTTTCGCGCTCAGAGGCAGTTTACGTGTT
>JAJOZX010004716.1:302500-368930 GCA_023014485.1 Bathynomus jamesi | reverse complement strand
CGGAGGGGACCTACAATTTTACGTGGGTTCCGAACCACAGGAACATAAGAATTTATGTAAAAACTGCCGGTAAATGGCAACGACCGAATTTTACGACACTAAATAATTATCAATTTAAAACTAATTAATTATCGATTTAAAACTAAAGATAGAATCTCTGGATCCAGAGGATCAAGTCATAATAGACTACTTTCCACAAATATGTTACACTCTATATCTATTTACAACGGACATGCAAATATATCAGATCCAAAGAATCCAGTTAATTTCATTACGGTATCCATCAAGTCACGGTCCATATCGATTGCGGACCAAGTCAAAATTTACAATCATATACATTAGAATATATACACTTACGAGAAAAAGTGTAGGTGTGGCTGTAAAGACTGTACAGTAATGTAGAAATGTGTATGCACCCATTTTGTGTCTCCCATTTAAAGGTGTTTGTGGGGCAAGTGAAGATCATGAGTTTTTCATACCTCACAGTATTATGGGGGCATCGCTCGGCAGAGGAATCTCTTTAAATGGGGTGTGTAGACAGAGAGTATCCCATAACCCAAGACGCTGCCTCCCTATATCCCCAACACTTGTGTTGAGCTGTGGGATCTATCCCCAGAAAGCCTTAATTTTACTTCCTTAAACTATACCCTTTCTATCAACATATGCGTCCAATCGATTTTTAATCATGTTTATAGACGTGCTACTAATTACTTCTACGGCAAACTATTCAGCTATTTACTATTCTATGCGTAAAAAAGTTTTTCGCAACTGCTGTCTCGAACCTTCTACTTGTCAACTTACACCCGTTATTTCTAGTCCTATTATATTGAGATATTTCGAAAAAGCTATCTCTGTCTACGTTATCGAACCCATTCATAATTTGAAAACCTGGATTAGATCACCCCTTAACCTCCTAGTCTCGAGTGTTGTCAATTTTAACTCCTTAAGCCTATCCTCGTACGACTTTGACCTAAGCGACGGAATCATCTTAGTTGCTCGTCTTTGAACTCTTTCGATTTTGTCTATATCTTTGCGCATATGCGGATTCCAAAATGGACCGCCTACTCAAATGGGGTCTAACTAATGATTTATAAAGTGGAACTATAATATCGCGCGATTTGTACTCAAAATTTCGAGCTATAAAACCTAACACTTTGTTCGCCTTATTGACCGCTGCTGTACTTTGTTTCGCTACTTTTAAATCACCAGTGACTATAACTCCTAAATCTTTTTCCTGCTCTACGCTTGTTAAATCTTTCCCTGACATACTATACCCAAAATTACCGTTACGCAAACCTATATGCAAAATTTTGCACTTATCAACGTTAAATCTCATTTGCCATGTGACTGACCAATAAACGATTTTATTCAGATCTTCTTGAATTTTACCTCTATGTTCGTCATTAATCGCCCTACAACCCAGCTTCGTGTCATCCGCAAACTTTGAAACTGTACTGACTAGGCCGACATCTAAATCGTTAATATACATAAGAAAAAGCAAGGGGACCAATACAGAACCCTGAGGAACACCACTCGCTACATTAGCCCAACACGACTCCGCTCCATCAACGACCACCCTCTGTTTCCTGCTTCGCAACCACTCTTCTAGCCAATTTATTACTACACCCCTGATTCCATGAGCCTTAGTTTTTTCAATGAGTCTTTTGTGCGGCACGGTGTGAAACGCTTTTTGAATATCTAAATACACTACATCAACCGCCCGATGTCTATCGTAAACGTCAACCACGCTTTGGAAAAATTCTAAAAGATTAGTTAAGCAAGATTTGTTTCGCCTAAATCCGTGCTGCGTATTTCTAACTAGCTTATGGAATTCTAAGTGTTCGACTATACGATCCCTAATTATTGATTCCAGTAGCTTACCTACAACAGACGTTAAACTGATTGGCCTATAATTTCCCGCCGCACCTTTATCGCCTTTCTTAAAGAGAGGAGTTACGTTTGCTAACTTGAAATTATCTGGTACGCACCCCTCAGAAATAGACGCATTAAAAATCTTTGTTAGCGGCACAACAATGCTATCTTTTAATTCTTTTAGTTGTATGGGATATATGGAATCCGGCTCCGGTGATTTACGCGTTTTCATTTTATCAATATCGCGCATGACCTCCCCTTCACTAATCACAATATTATCCAAAATATTACCATTATCAAAAGGTATTATATCTATGACCGTAGGGATATTCGTTACATCTTCTATAGTAAAAACTGACGTAAAAAATTCGTTTAGCAAGGTAGCCATTTCCTTGTTTTCAGAAACTAGATCTCCGTTAACATTTTTCAACGGCCCCAAGACACTTTTTACTGGATTTCTATTATTGACGTATTGAAAGAATCGCTTGGGGTTTTCTTTACCGTCACGTCCTATGGAGATTTCAAATTCGCGCTTGGACTTTTTTATTACACTTTTCGCTTCACGCCTTAGAGATATGTAGTTGTTTCGTAACCACAAATTTGTCTTTATCGCACTTATGTAGCCTATAAGCCCTATCTCTACTCTTATAATGTCTCCTACTCTAGAAGTAAACCACAAGGGCTTGTTGTTTACTTTCGCACGCTTAATTTTGTACGGTACACATTCCTCATTTATAGTCCTAAATATCGTTTCGAACGATTCCCACATTAGTTTTTCGTTGGAGTTCCCCATTATGTTTTCCCAATTGTCGTGTGACAATTTATTTCGGAATTTACAAAAGTCTGGGTGCTGAAAGTTAGGAATTTTAGTAGAGTTAGTTGGTTTCGAGTGACTTACTGAGAGGACAAACTCTACCATATTGTGATCGCTATTTCTTAACGGTTCTATTACTTGAAGATCAGTAATTAGCCTATCATCCGTAGTTATTACTAAATCTAAAATACTGTCCAACCTTGTAGGTTCCCCAACCTTTTGAATAAGAAAGGTATCCTCGAGAAAATTAACTAAACGATTACCTACCGCGTCTTCGTGCATTTTATCGTAATTCACGTTGGCGCAATTAAAGTCACCCATAACTAAAGCCTGCTCACTACCGATTATTCTCTTTAGTTCACGATATAATGCTTCGTCCGTATCAGCTGTTTGATTAGGGGGCCTATATATAACCGCAACAAGAAGTTTGAAATCGTTCAATTTAAGTTCTGCTGTAATCGAATCTATCGGTTCTGGAATTGCGTGCTTTACTTCTATAACGTTCGCAATATTATCTCTGACATACAACATAACACCGCCTCCTCGCCTACCTATTCTGTTTTTAACAAAAAGTCTATAACCTTTAATTTGATACTCTCCTACAAAGTCACGTGTTTCAGTGCTAAGCCACGATTCACTTATCACAATTACATCATAGTCTTTACAAGCAATTAAAGAAAAAAAATCGTTTATTTTATTTCGTAGGCTAAGAGCATTTAGGGACAGAACCTTCAAATTGTTTGTAATTGCGACACCTTCGCGAGCGCAGGGGAAATTTGTGGAATTTACGCTGGGACCGTTCGAGTTACGGCAGCCTGAAAAGAAGAGACAGTATTATGAAATAGGCTTCCTAAACGCGCAGATCCAACGTCATTAAGATGAAGTTCATCTTCGAGGAACAAGTCCCTCCTGCCGTAGAAACTGTTCCAAAAATTCGCAAAATGCACTCCTTCCTGTTGGCAAAGAGACTTTAGGTTATTGTTAATATAGGTCGCCTTGCTGTAGAAATCGTTTCGTTGGATAATTCGAGGAAGTATACCTGTTAAAACAATCTTATTAGTTTTCTCCTTTATTCGCTCTAGTAAGTCTCTGTACCTAGCCAGCAGTTCTTCCGATCTAGAATTTAAAACGTTATTAGTACCGACATGAATAACATACGTTGTGTCCTCAGAGGTTCCGTCTGTAAAATGTTCAACACTATTAGTTATATCCTCCACCCTTGCACCAGGGTAGCAGTAACGGCGCCTACGACGAGGGTTTCTCCAACAGAATTCCTCGAGCTGCCCTCGAACAATGGAATCGCTAACGAGTCGTATTTCCGATTCATCAGCATCTTCGAAACCTAAAACAGAACACTTATTGCTTGTTATTACTGGTAGACAAGTCTTAGGTTTTCTCACTGGGGCTCCATTACGCACTCGAACGAAGGGTTGGTAACTAGGGGAAGAGAGAGGGCTATTAATACTATTTGTATTATTAGTAGAAACTGAGGCAGGAGGGGTCGTAATTGGAGTCTCAAGGGATTCTAATTTTGCCGTCAGGAGCATTACGCTTTCTTCAAGCCTCACCCTGGCCTCCCTCTCACGTTCTAACTCGTTCTTCAGGACTTCCATGCTTGAGCACCACCTGCAAACTAACTGTTCATTATTATTAGCCATTGTACACGCGTAAGCGGCAAATTTCCTTCACAACGACTGCAAGTACTTGATGGGGGTGCCATGCTTTTAATTAGTTAAAAAACAAAAAACAAAAAACGAGCGTTTGGAAATTAATAAACTACAACGTAGGTCTACCGCGTGCTTATTGTGCCGTCACCTGCAAAAACCCGCAAAAATGTTCTTGAAACGCAGAAACAGGTTCTTGTAACATAATTTTATGCTAAATGAATATATAATTAAGCTACCAACGAAAGATCTGTTAAAGAAAAAGTATTAAATGAAACTTATCTGACCGCTGTTCGACCGACTTCATTCCTTTAATCCCACGTTGAGTGGGCAGGTAGCGTGTAAAGGGAAAATGAACCTTAAGAAACCTCGTTTCTGATAATTTGAAAAAGAACAAAGGCAAACCAAGGGAATTTCAACCTTATGAAACCTCGTGTAGTAACAGATTCGGGAACAAACAAGGCACTAGCCTTGGTTTAGTCAAGTAATATAGTAATGAATAAATTCAATAAATGAAATATATTCGTTAATGAATGATTAGTAACACGAAGTAATTTAGTTAAGAATGCACCAAACACTATTTTTTTTTTAAAAGACACTTGAACAAAACCACTTATATATACTATATAAATGAAAAATGAAAATGAAAAGGTTCATTGGCAGACTATAGTCCATATAACAAATATTATTAATACAATGATAGTTCACATACTAAGGGTAGAAATGTATACAATTGATTAGAAATAACACTGTAATGTCGAAGTGGAGCTACAGACAGACGTATTTAGCACGTCTTGTTACCTCCGGGAAGCTCGGGACGTTGCGGGTAGCAAACATTTGCGAAGCTGAGCATCTCGGGGTAATTTATGTAAGAGTCGAAAAGACCTGTTGTACAGCAAATTTACGGTTCTGCCAAAACCTTTTTTATAATTCACCCACAGTTGCTGTCCGTATATATTACTGCAGAAAGTATGAAAGAGATTGTCTTTAGCTTCACTTGTACAGAATCGAAAGTTCCTTCATATTCGCTTTAGCACACAGGCTTCGAGATTGTTTTCTTATATCCGAATCATCACTCACGAAGCTGGTAATAGTTTGACCCAAATACTTAAACTCTTGTACTTCCTCAATTACTTCACCATTCATTTTAAACCTTATATCAGCTGGCTGATTATAGCTTTTAGGATGAAATTGCATAACCTTGGTTTTTGTAACATTAAAAAGAACATCATGTTTCTGTGAATACACTTCGCAGACTTTTAGTAGCCAATCCAGACCTTTAACAGAGGGACTTATTAACACCATATCATCGGCATAAACTAATTTATTTATCCTTGTGTTATCTATACAACATCCCACTGTTGCCTTATTAAGTGAAGCAATTAATCCGTCAATATACACATTAAACAGCATAAGTGAGAGCAAGAAGCCTTGGCTCACTCCGCAAGAGGAGCCAGAACAGTCGGATAATACATTGCCCCACCCACCTAACGGTAAAAGGTTGGTGGGAATACCAAAATTTTAATAAATGTAATATGTACTCGTATATGGGAACCTTCCTGTCTTCTAGTTTTTTAAATAAAATATTGTGGTTCACTCTATCATATGCCTTACTTATATCTAGAAAACAGCTATAAATAGTTGAATTACTGTCAATGTATTTAGATATTGTTTCTTTAAGTACATAGATACACAGGTCAGTTGAGTGGTACCTTTTAAAACCAAACTGATTAGAAGATGTCCATAGGTAATCATCTAATCGGAGTAACAAGAGTTTATCTAGTAGTTTCGAGAAGCAGGAAGCAACAGCAATAGGCCTGTAATTATTGCTGGAGAGAATGTCTCCGTATTTATTTTTGACCAGAGACAAGATATATACCCTCATGAACTCTGCAGGGATATAGCTATGAGCAAGCATGGCTGATAGGAGCAATGATATATGCAGACATACTACGTCATTGGCATATCTTAAGTGCTCATTCGATAAGTCATCTACCCCTGACGCAGAACCAGTCTTTAACTCTTTAATTAACTTCTTTACTTCAGAAACTGATATCAAAGTATTTACCCTTGTCCCTCCCACAGTCGTTTCGCTGCAATCTATCTTAAGATTATCTCTACTCACACTATTAAGAATGTTAGAGTAGTGGTTTTTCCACAGCTTTGTAATTTCATCCTCCCCCGACACCCTATCGATTGTCAGAGGGAGGACATTTTTGACACCCGTTTGATTCTTAACAAATTCCCAAAATTTGTTATTATCGTTATTTATGCGAGCTTTATAAGCTTTTGATGTTCGAATAGACTCTTGTTTCTGTTTGCATCGCCTTATGGCCGCCTTATACTGACCCCTACTTCTACACATGTTCATGTATACTGGTCCTAATCTGGGTCTACCATGAATGCACAAAGTTTTAACCTCGCAAAATTTTCTTTGCTTTCACGAGGAAAAGTGACTGAGTGGTTGTCCGCCTGAATTTAATCCTATTTTATTTAAACGTTATGTAGACGATTGTTTTGTCATTTTTTAGCATAAAGATCATGCCCCTTTATTTTTAAATTACATTAATACTAAGCATCCTAATATTAAATTCTCTGTGGAAGTAGAACAATACAATAAAATTTCGTTTCTTGATGTTACCGTAAATAAACATAGTACAGACTTCTCAACACAGGTATACAGAAAACCAACCACCACCCAACTCGGTACTCATTTCTTTAGCAATATCCCACTTAGTTGTAAGCTGGCTCCTATTAAAAGTCGTATTTTTTGAGCCTATCACCTGTTGAAGTTGGTCTGCATTTAACTTAGAAATTCAGTATCTTAAGAGATTTTTTAACTCTAATTTTTATTGCACATCGACTACTGAGACTTTATTTTCAAAATTTTTAACTAACTTATATTCACCCAAAATAATTCAGTCCACGGTTCCGAAACAGGAGGTTTATCTTAAGCTTCCTTTTTTAGACCAACTAACTTTCAACTTAATAAAGATGTCCACTCTATTTTGGACAGACACTTCCCTCAATGCGACTTCATAATTATCAATTCTAATCCTAATTCTCTGCAATCTTTTTTCCGCCATAAAGATCACCTCCCCGTGCTTTTGAGATCCTTTGTTATTTATCTATATACATGTGCGACCTGCCAAAGCCGCTATGTAGGGCAGACTGCCCTGCAGTTAAAGCTTAGGATTTCGAAGCATTTGGGTTTTTCTTATCGAATTTCTCGACCTCTTTCCTCTCCTGGATCCTCTGCTATCCGGCATCATTCAGAGACCCATGACCACCCGTGCCCCGAGGACTCCTTTACGATTCTGTCGTCTGCTTCTTAATCAACCAACTAACACCTTTTCAATATAAAGCAGTAACTTAGGTTCTTTCTCCTTTCCTTTTTTTCTCTCCAGTTGTTATTTGAAACTCTTACCATCCAGGTTAGTCCTTTTTTAAATTTTTTTTAAATTTGTTTTCAAATTTTTTATTTTTTTGTTTTATTTTTAATGGGTTTAACTATTATTGTTTTATTCTCTTACTATCCAGATAATTTTTTTAAGCTATTTTTAACTATTTGCTTATTGTAACGGGTGGGGCACGGGAACCAAGTGTTTTTGGAATAATCAGGAAAATGATATTTATTTTTCTAAAGAAAATATATTGGTAGAACAACATTCGTAAGAACATAGCATTTCATGTCATAATAATCATGTACCGAAAATTATATCTGGCATATGATGTCCTTGGCCGTCGACGCATTGTTGAAGGCGTTTACGAAAATTGGCCTCCACTCTTCCCAGCAGGTCTCTGTTGATTTGGATGATTTGTTGACGGATCGCTTCCTTCAATGCATCTAATGTACGGGGCTTGTCCTCGTAGACACGTGACTTGAGGTACCCCCATAGAAAGAAGTCACATGTGGACAAGTCAGGGGACCGAGGGGGCCATGCAATGTCACCAAATCTCGAAATGAGATGGTTGGGAAACAGGGGGTGAAGAACAGCCATTGACGCTCTGGCGGTGTGTGGCGTGGCCCCATCTTGCTGAAACCACAAATGTCGACGAGCAATACGCCTTCTTCGTAACTCAGGGATGAAAAAGGTGTTCACCATCTCAATGTAACGCCCAGATGTTATGGTAACGGTAACCCCATTTTGTTCGAAGAAATAGGGACCGATGACGCCAAACTTTCCCACCGCGCACCAAACTGTAACCTTAGGGCTATGCAGCGGTTTTTCATGGAGTTGTCGCGGATTTTCAGCAGCCCAATACGACAGTTTTGATTGTTGACGGCCCCATTAAGGTGGAAATGGGCTTCATCACTCATTACCACCATCATGTTTTCATTCTGCTCATAAAGTGCAAGCATTTCCTGTGCAAAATTCAGTCGTTGGGGGCAATCGTTTACATTCAATTCCTGCACCATCGCTAACTTGTATGGGTGAAAATGTAATTCTTCATGCAAAATCCGTCTAACAGTACGATTGCTGATTCCGAGTGCAGCTGAATGTCTCCGAGCAGAGCGGCCTGGGCTTTGCAACATCGCTTGTCTGACCCTTTCAACGTTCTCTGGAGTACGCACAGTGCGTTGCGGCCCCTTCGGTTTTGTTTTCATTATTGAGCCTCCTGTTCGAAGATTGTTAACCCAACGTAAGATTGTGTCACGAGCGGGAACAGAGTCATTTCGATGAATGTTGAATCTGCTGCGAAACGCACGCTGAACTGCTGTCACTGACTCGCCACTCCTAACAAAATGATCATACGCGAACATGCGGTGTTCTAACGTCCACTGCTCCATGATGGCACCTGAAAGATAAAGGTGAGTGTTAGTTAAAGTTAAATGCTATGAACCCAGGAATGGAATGCTACCTACCGCACGCCCCTCCCATTCCTAATGGCCGATTACTAGCTATTCAAAAAACACTTGATTCCCGTGCCCCACCCTGTATTAGGTTTTATTATGTATAGGGGTTTAAGGAAATGATTGCCCCCCCCTGTAGAGCAAAAACTAGAAGAGATAGATAAAAACCGGCGAGACCACTTGAAAGAGCGTTAAAATCTGAATAAAAACCATTATATTCTATTCCTGTGTTTTTAATTCTTATCATTTTTTTCCCCACAGAAACCATGGCATCATCTATTTTGAACGATTCAGAGAAAAAGCGAGTTCTTGACCGCATTCGAGCTGTCACATTTCGTGAAGCAAAGGAAGCTGGTGCAACTTTCATAACTCGACACTGAGTGGCTGAGAGATTGAAAAGATCAGAAGACTTTGTCAAAAGGAATTGGAATAAGAATCCTGAAGATTGTGAAACAGAATTTCGAGGAGGAAGACCGGAGAAATTATCTCAAGAATCGAAAGACATTGTGCTTGCTGCATCACGGCGCCGAAAGAAGAGCTGCTCTGAGGTAGCGAAAGAGATACTTATCCGTCGTGGTAAGATAGTCAATCGACAACTTGTGCATCAATTTCGAGTTCGCCAATGCTTGAGTGCTTGGCATGAAATAGCTAAGCCACGGAAGAGTGATCTTAATATTGAAAATCTGCTATGGTTTTGTGATTATCTTCAGGAATGGACGGAAGACGATTTCCTTCACTTGGTTGTCAGCGATGAATTCTTCGTTTATGTCTCCAGAAAACCAAATTTTCAGAATGATCGGGTTTGGGCAACAACTCCTGATGAAGTCCCAGACGACCAGAAGTATCGAGAAATAGTAAAAAATCCAGCATGTGTGGGTGTTTTCATTATGTTCTCTATTCGGAAGCTCATCTGGGTTATCAAACCAAGAGGAACCAGTTGGGATGGGCCTTATTTTCGAAATGTAATTTTAGCCCAACATGTAATTCCGTTTTTGAAAGACCCCGAGTGTGTTTTGGATGTTGAACAGGCAACCTTTCTTCACGACAAAGCCCCATGTATGAAAGCACTTGCGACTCAACAACTGCTTAAGGAAAATAACATTGATTTTTTCGGAAATAATGAATGGCATGGCAATTCTCCCGATCTTAATGTCTGTGAACATGTCGGATCCATCATGAAGGATCGGGTGGAGTCCTTAATGCTGGAACAACCCATTCAGAATCGGTATTCAACAGAAATTATGACTGCAAAGATCAACGAAGTCCTTGAAGAAATGAGTCATGATACCGATCTCTTTGAGACACTTCTGGGATCATACCCCCGTCGATTAATGGCCGTCAGAGCTGCAAATGGGGGCAACACCCGATATTAAAACAAGTGTTTTTTATTCAAAATTAAACGCTGTTTCGCGTGGTTTTGTCTGTTTTTTTCTATTCCTTTTAGTTTCTTCTGTACAGGGGGGGCAATCATTTCCTGACACCCTTTATATTTTTCTGACATTTGTATTTACTTTAGTTATAGTTTTGAGTCTTTAGATGCTTTCATGTAGTCACTGAAGATGGCCCCTGAGTGGACCGAAACGTTTGGCCAATAAATTTTGAGAGTCGTATCTCTTGTCTTTATATTCCTATTGAGGATAAGGTTCCCGAAGAACACTTCTATCGTAACTAGTATATATATATATTATATATAATATATATATATATATATATATATATATATATATACAGTATATATCTATGGAAATTAAACATTAATTTTTATATTTAGAATGAAAAGAAACAAAGAGTTATGTTTTTCGTGTGTATTTTATGTATTTTAACAATTCCGCGGAGAGATGTTAAAGTACACAAAAGTACTTGGTCTCTTTTATTTCCTGATATAAATTATATCAGGAAATAAAAAAGACCAAGTACTTTTGTTGTTATATATATATATATATATATATATATATATATATATGGATGAATTTCACAATAAAACACGTGAAATGAATGAATGCAGCATATATATATATATATAAAATGAAAGAGCCCAACTTATTGCGTATGTCGATACTTCAAAATTATATTAAATATATTTCTCTTTTATGCACGTACAGCTTGCGAAGATTTATCGTTTTTCCTGAAATCCTTTCCTCAATTTTCCTCACTGTTTCTCTGTTCTTCCCGTAAAGCTCACGCTAAGAAGCAAAAGCAAGAGCGAGAAGAGAAGGAAATCTCGCGGGGTATAAAAGCGTTTAACACTGCGGTTGGGGATAAACTGCTTTTGTATTCCAGTTATTTAACTGAATAAATATCAAGCGAGGAATAGACGCAACTGTAGATTTGTAAAGATATTGAATTCATAGATTGTACAGTGTGTATATATACATATATATATACACGTGTGTGTGTGTGTGTGTGCAATATATCGTTAGACTAAATGTTTAAGGAAGTTTAATTTTCAAATGTTGAGTCGTGTTTCTTTATTCATTTGAAGAAAAAATATGGAGCGCGCGCACACACACACACACACACACACACACCACACACATGTGCGTATCTCCGCATAAGCGAGATACTGACTTTTTTAATTTCATATATCCAAAAAAGATAATTAGCCAAACCTAATTTAACTTATAACTTTAGTGTCATCGAACAGAGAAGGGCGTGGTAAGAGTTTCGAACGCATTTGAGGGCTCGAAGGGTGGTTTCTATTAAGTTATTAAATAGTGAGGTACTCGCTAATCTAGCCTAACCTAACCTAACCAAACCTTAACTAGCCTAACTCAGCGTAACCTAACCTGTTCAGAACCAACATGTCTTTATACCGACAATAAAAATATTTCTAGAATTTTGTATGTACATTTTTTTAATGTTCCGAGGTACCCAAATTGTTACCTCCCAAAACAAAATCATCCCACTGCTTCTGTGAATTGTCACACACTCGAGCTCACCTACGCCCAGTTGTCTACACACACACACACACACACACACTATAGTTTCACTCTTGTTGCAGACTTATAACGAAAACATGTGAAACACTGACATACAAACACACATACATACATACATACATACTCTATAGGTTCACTCATGCTGTAGACTTCCATTTCTTGAATTTTCCTATATGAAAAAAGCTTTGAATAAAGGACAACTTTGATAGAAACAAAATCTGACATTTCTCCTTTCTTTCAATTTCGTTAATAATTTTTATAAAAGAAAGATTTCATGTTTATTTTCGCTTATTTTGGAATATACAAACTCGAATATAATAAGTAGACAAGATTTTGTAGAAAAGCATATTAACGGTTGCATATAAAATGAGAAAAAGCTTTATGATATACACATTAAGATATATTTAAAGAGGGTTGACAAAGTATATAGACACCACGGAATGCCAGAACGTGTGTCCGTTTTACATAATGCAAATCTGAAAGCGACGCGATTGTAAATATATTGATTCACTAAATCTGTTATTATTTATTGATTTTCATTATCAAATCCAAAACTACTGTCAACGCTCTCTCTCTCTCTCTCTCTCTCTCTCTCTCTTTATATAAATAGTATAATGTGTATCGATGAAATTGGTACGTAAAATCAAATCATAGAATTATTAATTGTTAACTTTTTTATTTCAATGCACTTTCTTACTGAGTAGTTCGACTTTCTTGCTGAGATCAAATTATTGGGACACTTTTTTAAATTAACTCTTTTTCCTTTGTAGCAAAATTCCAAATATTCTTCTAAATTTTGTTCCATTCTTTCTATTATGTTCATGACTCCTTTTTCATGATCATTATATTATAAGTGTATCAAGTAAGGTTAATTTGCCATCTTATGAGATGGAAAATTAACATTATTTGAAGTTAAAAGTTGTAACTCGAAATTTCAAGCTCAATTTAAATAGCTATTTTGAAATGTAACCCAAATTCGTTCGAAAATAAATTTAGTTATAAATAGTAACATCAGGAGTTGGGCGAAAAATTTTGAATCGGTCGTAAATGTTTTGTATTTAATTAAAATTAAATTTTCCTGCCTATCACACTCATTACTGTTACGCGTAATTCTTGCATAATCTATCAGTAGTATAACCGCAAAAGAAGAGTGCAATGCAATTCCAAATGTTGATCAATGTTGCAATAAGTGCCAACCCCAGTGCCAACGCCCTCCCCCCTTGTTGCAAGACACCCCCAGTGCCAACCCCAGGGTGCCAAAAAAGTGGGGAGGGGAACTCCCTCAGCAAGCTGGGGGAGTCCACCTAACCTCTTTCGGGAAGGTGAGACGGCCTCACCCCCCCAAAGGGGTATACCTAACCTAAGAGAGAAAGGAGAAGGAGAGAGGTGTGTTCGCTTGTCTGCTGTCAAGCGCATATTGTGACTTTATCCCAGCGCTTGCTGTCTTATATGATCCTAATCCGCCAGTTGGCGTAGAAGTCAGTGCCTCCAGGCATTATCAGCCAGTTGGCACAATGTATACATCGTTTGGACAAACGCACACAAATGCACGTACACTCCCTACTATACGCCCATAAAATATCACACACACATACACACCTATATGCACGATTATATGCACCGGGTTCGAGACCAGACGCAGGGATGCTGGTGGTACGGGTTAAACTGTAGGTCTAAGGTGGAGTGTAAACATCCTTCCACACAAATGGATGGTAGATAAATGGGAACCCTGGGTATCCTAGCGGTTAAGACGCTGGATTCCCCGTTAAACAGCAGGTCTAAGGGGAAGTGTAAACATCCTTTCACACAAATGGTTGGTAAATAAAGGGGAGCCCAGGGCATCCTAGTAGTTAAGACGCTGGGCTGCTGGATTCCCCGTTAAACTGTATTGCAAGACTTGGTCATGTTTGTCTGTTTACGTGTTTGTTTATTGCTCTCTCTCTCTCTTTCTCTCTCTCTCTCTTTCTCTTTCAATATATATATATATATACATATATATATATATATATATATATATATATATATATATATATATATATATATATATATATATATATTAAAGCTATTTTCCAGGTTTATGGCAATTTATTTTTCAGAGGAATTGGCTACAAATATTTAGAGATGGGTGTAAACCCCTTTATATATATATATATATATATATATATTATATATATATATATATATATAATCAAAAAATAATAATATACAAAACGACGGAGTATACCCGCAGTTATATTAAATAATTAAATATGTTGAAAATAAAAAATAATTTACACACACTATATATATATATATATATATTATATATGTCTATTAACGATTTATTCATTAAAAAATTAAATTTGAAACACTTTATTCTACCAGCGGGGTTTTGGTGGTGCCAGGAGCCGAAAGACAACGGAATTATAATCTCGATATTAAACTTCTTTTCGCTAGAATCTTATTTCTACTCTCTAGACATCATAAAAATTAAAATCACACGTTTATGATACAGCCATCCTTCACGGCCAATTAATTTTTTCAAATTTATTTTCCAGTTTTAGCGCTTCTCTATCTCTCACTTTAAAAACCTACGAGAATTGTACCCGAAATCCAAATTTATTTTAGATTGTTACCAAGGTCCCTCATACTATCTTTTCTGATAACCCGACAGTGTTACAGGTAAGACTGTAAAACTTAGGGCCCTAGCCGTCACGGGCCGTTAATTTAGATAGGTGACCATAAACTTTATACCTACGAGAATTGTCTCGACTTCACGGCTAATTAATTTTTTCAAATTTATTTTAGATGGGCCAACATAAACGTAAACCGATTTCCAAAGTTATTTTCCAACCTCGTTAAGCCCTTCATATATAAAAGGGTGCTTATTATATGTTCAAATCACCCTTCCCCCACCCTTCTCATCGGCGCCCCAGAAAGCAAGATTTATTTTCCAAACAAAACGTTTCTCTCTCTCTTCACAGATATGGAAGAAATCTATGGAACGGGCAAGATATATTTGACACGCCCCAGATTTCACGGGACAGCCAATCACAACCCTGTGGGTGGAGTCCCAGGACCTCTGGTTGGTGGATGGCATCACTCACACGTTGTGTCCCACACAAATTTCACCGACAGCCAATAGGAAACTCGCGATTCGGGTATTGTGGATGTTCACAATTACGACCCGTCTATAAAAGTGGGCATTTTCATGACATGAATCCACATCAGTTGTTTTTATCGAACAGTGCTATAGAAATATCTCGCCACGAGTCAGTCACAGGAGCTTTACATCTCGCCGGAATTGTTTGGAGATAAAGATTTCTACGCAGAAGCATCGCACGTAATTTTCGCAGCTGCAGACCGGAACGATCTTCTCTCCACGCAAAGCATTGCAGAAATTTGTTGCGCCGAAGTGCAAGAACAGAGCATTGAAGACGACATTAATATGTAAGTAATTAATTGAATATGTGATTCGGGCTTTATACATCGTATCATTCAGTGCAAGAGTTATAATTTATAAAAAGCCATAATAAATGCGTTTTGAAAAAATAGTTTGTGATTTAAACGGAAGGCCGGGGTATGTATATTTATCATTTCATTCAGTGCAAGTGTTATAATTTATCATAATTTATAATAAAACGAGGTGAAAGGATGTCTGCCCAGGAGTCGAGACACGGTGCAGGCAGACGATGCGTAGCACACCCATCTAATCAATAACGTCATTTAGACAGTGGATTTCTTATACGATGAATGTATCATTTGAAAGTGAAATTTTATTACACGCTTGTTTCTCATAAATTTATAGATAGTTCTACAGGTAGGGTTTTAGAATTGCCAAAACTTTAAAGAATTGCCTGCGGTCCCGGGTTCAACACCCGGTGCTGGCAGATGATGCGTAGCATATCCAGCTAATCTTACTTTTGAGCACTGTTAGGATATCTGCTTTGTGATTATAGTTTGCCAGGCATCCTAATCGGCATTTTCTCTTATTGAAACTCTTTAACTAAACTTTAATTTAATTTAACTCTAAATAAAAAAGATTCAGTATGAATTAATCATGTTAATTTCTCCTTAAAGGACCAATGCGGAACTTGATCGTGTTATAGCAACTTTTCGATACAGCTTTGATGAAAGGGGAATAAATGATTTGGAGGCTTTACCGCGCAACCAGCCCAGTGACCTGAATACCGAGGTCGAGGTATTGGTTCACATCCGGTAAAACGATACCAGGTCATCGAGGAACTAATGTAAGTTTTTTTAGTGGTTAAGAACAAAACACATTGTGTTTTCATCCAATTTATTAAATGATAGAAAACATGTTTTAGTACAAATCGGCTTACAGAACTAGCGTCCATTAAATAAGCCTTAATTGGGACATTTTACAGTTACAAATGTATATACACACGTAAAACTTTGCACAATATAGTTACAAATATATATACACACGTAAAATTTTACACAATACAACGAGTGCGTGAAATGGGAACGTTTTTTTTTATTTGTCTGCATACGGTTTCATCATTCATTTCAGTGTCGCACAAATCGAATAATTTAAAAAAAATTATAAATCCCTTCCCACGTGACATGTGCAGGAGGAATGAAAGGCAATACATGCCACAAGTATTGCTAAAAATCTTTGGAAGCAGTAAGGATTCCAGACAATTTCAGGGACATGTAGCTGTTCGATAAATTGTACTGTACAACCACAGGGTCACTCCAGGGCTGAGTGCCAAATGATTCAAAAGAGTACATTTTTTCCCTATTTTTAAAATAGATTGCAAACCAGTGAAACACCTCACCCCCCACAACGTCGGTGTTGACGATAATCCCATACCAATCTCTCGTAGTTGGCAATTTCAATGCTTCATTCTTCGCAAACACACTGATAAATTTGGAGCGTGTGATTATTCATTACTCTCTGGAGTTTATTTGCATAAATTTTAAAAGTCTGTGACAACGTTCCTGAAGCGGTCAACTTCTATTAGAGCTTGTGATTTGAGGTACACGAGTACACTAATAGGCGCGTCTATTGGGTTGGCGAATTCCAATCTGACTGAGATGTTCCCACTTTTTGGTGGACTTAAGTGTGTATTTATACTAGCAGATAAGTCAGGGGTCATATCAAATGAGTAAAGGTTAAACTGTTCACAAATTCTTTCTGCGTTACACCAAACCCAAGCTCGTCACAGACACCGGCATTATGAGCCAGACTACTATAAGCTCTCGCGCAGAGCGGGAACATCGCGTCTGATGAGTAATCCGTAACCATAGTCCCCCCAATGCAACCTCATTTACGTATAGAATTATATTTTTAAGGCCGAAATTCTCGAATTTAAAGGCGCTCTTTTTATATTTTCCATTCGTCGATGCGTGATTCTGCATTCCAATTAATATCCTTTTAGGTAGAACTTCCAGGACAACGTTTTCTAGCTGCTTCGAGGCCAACCCGGTGGGAACCCTGTATAGCTTGATCTGTACTCTGTTAATTGGGTATTTTACTGTTGTGTATTAAATTTTTTCAATTTCTACATATTTCGGGGAACTTAATTTCACTCGCCGTACACGTAAATATGTTTCCATGATGTGAATCACAACGGGTTTTGCGCCCTCTTATTGATCAGGTCCCAGATTTATGCAGATCTTAGGACTCGTGCGGTTGAGCTTTAGTCTCAGGTCGACGCCGTTCATAAGCAGTTTCTCCTGGAACGTGAAGTCTGTATGAAGACGCCCAAACCGTTCGTAGATATTGTTTAAAGAATTTTTTAATGTATCCTTTATATTACTTTCATCTTTAGTCTGATAATAGCCCTCGCCGGTTAAAAAGGTGTCCTTCGCTTCTTTTGAAAAGTTGAGGACATTTTCCAGATACGCTCGTAAGTGATAATAGTGGGTTCCTGCCGAGATGTTAATCTGATTTAAATACACCTCACACTGGCTGAATAAGGAGTGTAGGAACTTGGTTTCAGGGTATGCAGAGTAACTATCATCGCAGTCCGTTCCATCGGAATGGGCTATACGCAGTTTAGCGTATATGTGCATGCAGCTTGGATCAAAAAAGTATGGGCCTGAGCTGGGTATCATGAATTCTATCGGGGCACTCGGTGAAGTAATTGTGTTTAATGGGTTAATTGTAATAAAGTCGCTAGCTCAATAGAAACCTGAGTAGGGGGCATATCAAAGCGGGACAGTTCAGATTTACAACATTGTGCACTACACGGATGGATGAAGCGCGCCATGACGAGTCAGAAGTAGTACCACCTCTCTCGACAAGTAGTAATCAGCCAATGATTCGTGAGAGTAGTGTCCTCAGCTTACATCAGTTAAAAAAATGATCAGCCATAGGCTTCATACGTATAGAACACTTCTTTTTTTATGTCCTTTTACGTTTAGCGCCACGTGTTGGTAACCCCTTCTTCCTGACAACGCTCTTATTCTTCTTTCCACCACCACGCATTTTTCTCTTTGCATCTTTGATGATTTCGTCCCGTGTACGTTTTAAATGTTTTTTTAGAGCTTCTTTAAGTTTCGTTCCACCCATTATGTCTTCTACCGCGTTAAAAACTTGATTGTAACGCCTTCCTCCCGATGTATCTAGCCCCCCTCTTCAACAATGGGACAGCCGTGCGTAGTATGGTTGAAAAAATGGATCCAAGCCCACACCCACGCTGATATCTCACCCCTCGATAGACTGTGAAAGGCATTCGGTTCATTATAACTGAAAGCGACGAAAGTGAAGCTTCACTGTTAAGCTCCCATCACTGAATGGAAATTTTTTCACTCAATTGTTCTTATATATATTGAGATATCGGTTAATAGATTAGTCGCAACATTCACATAATGGAGCTTGTCATATGAATGCTCAGGCTTTTCCCTCTATGGTTGGGGATGTGTGCAATGCGCAGCAGGCGCGCCTGGGTGTCCCCAACAAATTGATGCTCCACGATATTGCTGGAAATATAGCACATGTCTGGGGATGGGCAGCTTTCACCCAATTTCTCCATCTTCAGCTGATACATTAAGCTGGACAAGTCATGTTGTGCGTCGTGAAAGGTATCGCTTTGGAGAGCTGCCCTATATCGACCCTCGGCCACAATTGTGAAGAGCTCTTTGTCTTTAATATTTCTACTAAGCGTTGATTTTAACTTCAACGTGCGTGCAGGTGTGTCTATGTTTATGACTTCAAACAGTAAATCGGTTGTCAGGTACGATTTTTCAAGACTCTTGTTTAACCCCGTTACAATGTCCATGGCTGGGTCATAATGACCAATTCCTAGCGTTACATTTGTACAATAGTACTGTACCTCCCCGAACAGGGCTGATCACATAGTATTGTCTAAGTTTATACCTAATTTTTCACACTCATCGATTCTTCTAAGGATCAAAAATATGATTTGCTCATTTTCAAAAGTTAAAAATTCGGTGGCTAGCTTGAATTCACAAAAACCAACTTCGTACGAATCACGTTGGTTGGTTTTTGTGAATTCAAGCTAGCGACCAAATTTTTAACTCTTGAAAATGAGCAAATCATATTTCTGATCCTTAGAAGATCGATGAGTGTGAAAAATTAGATATAACCTTAGACAATACTATGCGATCAGCCCTGTTCGGTGAGGTTACAAAGGTGGCCAGGGTGTTGTTAGGATGTACAGAGAGAGAAGAGGACGGGAGTGTGACATAGAAGTGGTTAGGCGCCATGTTGCATATTATTTAAGCTTCATTATTGCAGCAGCTTTTATATAGGTGTTGGAGCTTTCTGGGTAACCTAGCAATTTCAACAGGTACATTTTTCTCTTTCAATTTTAAACACACTTTGTCATAAATTAAATGTCACCTTCTGCAACTCCTCGCGGTAAAAGCCTCCAGCGATCTCTTCCCCATTCAAAACTTCAACATAATACATCATTATCTCACCTTTAGGTCTCATAGCACTAACTTTAAAAATCTCACGTGTCCATCCTTGCTCAAATCCCTTCGCGAATTTATTTCCCGAACGTGATAGCCTTCCATAATCATTGATTTTGAAATGTGTAGAGTGTGGTGGTGGTGGTGCATCTCTTCTTACCTCGGTGCGCGTCCCTCTTTCTAAAATTCATTAGGTGCTGTGCCAATCGTACGGTGATGTGAACGGTTGTATGACGAGGCCAATGACCCCAGAATGTTTATATATCTGTATGTGTTTTTATGGGTAAAAGAGCGATGCATGCGTTCCTTTATGGTACATTGAACTCATTCAGCTAAAGAGGCCTTATGTATAGAACTGCTAGTGTAGTAACTGATATTAAACTCTGTCAGCATGTTCTGAAAAGCGCGGCCTATAAATTCTTTCCCCATATCCGTACAAAAATAGCCAGGAACCCTGTCTTCTTTCAACATCAACGTTGTGGTAGCTTTAGTGACTGTTTCAGGCGATTTATTTTTCAGAGGAATTAGCCACAGATATCTAGAGAATAATACATCTATTATGAACAGGATGTAGCGGTAGCCGTCATACTGAATATCTTTGCATGTCTGTTGAATCCGCTTGCCGAATAGAGTCAATCGAAGCCGCTGTTGTCTTGGTCGTTTTAAACCTTTTTCTCACCGGTTTATGAAGTGTATAAGCATCCTACTACCGCAACCTCGCAACATCTTTTTTCCATACTCGACCATTGTAAACACCTCTGTACAGTCTATTAACGCCACTATAGGAGGCTGGGTTAGAAATGTCATAATAGTGTTTTCTTAATATGTTAGCCATTTGCGTACTTTAGAGACACGTGGATAAGGTTGGCCGTTTGTTCTCTTCTTTCTCCTATTCAGAGATGCTACTGTTGAGGGTCATGGCGTACTCAGTTGTGACACATGCGAGACTTGCTCCAAGTCTTTTAACCTATTCAGATTTCCTATCAATGTTTTGGGAACATTTATTTGTTGTAATCTTGCTTTAATATGCTTCCATCCTGTTGGTGAGGGCCTGTCCACCTTCCTCACCAGAGGATAACAACTCGCTTTCCATTCTTTTCAGCCTACTTTTACGGGGTTCTAGAACCGTGTCTGGAATCCTTGAACTTTGCAATGAAGCATACACCTCGTGTGGAATCACTACCACTTTCTTCATTATATTAACCCTTTAAGCCCTGAATTTTTTGTAGGGTTAAGTTATGAATGCTTGTATTTGAAACGTTAGCAATTTGTACCTTCAGTCCTTCAAGGGTTAAACTAGAGAGTAAAGGTTCCAAAACTGAAAATAAGATGGGAGGAATGATCCCCCTCTTTGTACAATAATTCGCTTTTTCTTCCCCACAGTTTGACTTTTACGAGCGAGCGCACGTATTATGTTCTTGTAACGACGTAAGCGAGCCTTCTGAGGGGGTTTCATTGGCACATTACATTTTATAACATTAAGACAGATTTCACAGATGCATTTTAAAAAGTCGACTCGATATTTTTAACAAACATCTGTTGCAGTGCCCGGGGCAATCGTTGATAGATTTTTATTAATTCACGATATTTCTTCAGCCTATTTGTCATTCTGGAATATACACCGTTTCAGGATCGTTTGGGAATATATTCGTTCTTAGAAGCACCCTAAACGTGTTTCGCGGGTGAAGGTCACAAAGCAAATATCCGTAACGCTGACTTGTGGCTTCTTTATAAACCTCCAAAAACTCCTTACGCTGATTCGGGAACATTTGATTGGCTAATACCCCAATTTGTGACACATCTCTACGTTGCGCGAATAAGACTAGATATTGTGTATTTAACGACACATCGCGCATGTATCTATTTTTGAAAAATAGATTCTGATTGATGAAGAATACGCTTATGTTAAGATGGTGGGAGAACACTGTAAATGTCTCGGCAAACGTTTTATCCATTTCCAACATAAAATCGTCAATTACAATGACTGATTGCTCATGTCCCTTTAATGAATTAAGGTCATATACCCTTTTGTGGAAGAAAATATCATCTTGGTACTCGTTGAACACTGATTGATACGTCGAATAGCACCATATTACTTTATGCACAAATTTTGAGAACATCTCCCCTTATCTTTAATGATTTTAAGTATAAACACAGTTTTTCACATCCTGTAAGGCCAGATATAATACATGGGGAAGGGCTTGTGAACCTGAATTTTTCTACAGATTCCATCTCAAACACGTCACACCCCTTAGTGGGCCATTTACAAAATATAACAAAATTTAAGTACTGCTCCTTATATTCTTGTTTTTCTTCTTCCACAGAACCGTGAATGACGACGATGTACAGCCCCATCATCGATATTACAGATGACCCGATGACCGTAGCTACAGACTCCATCCCCGCTGACGAACCCTCACCAGCGACACCTGTAGCACGCGACAATTCAAAGCGGAAGCATGATGAAGAACCCTCCACGTCAGGTATAAAGCGTGCCAGGATTGCGCCGGTTGTTAGACCCCAGTAATAGAGCCCCAACCCTCTACGTCTTACGACACAACCCCCACAATAGTACCTTCCTCAAATATACCCCTTATTCCTGTTCAATTCCGGGTACTTCCTCACACCAGCAGCAGCTTCTCGTGCTGTGGAGGAAGGTATAACATTCGAGTTGGTGCGCACCGCTACCCCACCCCTGCCCTGACTAGAAATCGGTACGTGGTCAGGGTTGACCCTGGATCCCTGTATAGCAACGGTGTTGGACTGCGACGCGTAGTTGAACGTATTGTGGAGTTTGCCCTTCAGAACCGCGACGAACGTGAAGTCCGGACGAGGTTGTCCTTCAGGTTCGGTTCAGATGACGGGAGTAGATGATTTTTGGGTAGTAATACCGTTCAGACGCTTGGCAGTGTAGACATAGAATATATCTTGGGCGTATAATGCAGGCTCTCAAAGTAGTACAGCCTTCAATGGACACGATAGATATTGACAGAGTATTCCGGGTTGCGGGTCATAGTGCCACACCTTATACTCTTAATTTCAATTCTCCGATTTACAGAAAGCATTTAAACGTCGATCGTGGTTGCGGCTTTATAGCAATAGTCTTAGCTCATATGTTCACTGTGCTAAATACATGGACGCAAAAATTTGGTGCCTACGGTTGTGCAGCGTGCCCGTAAACTGGCTTCAGATTGTAAGCTTGAGTTTGAGTGTAATATGGGTCCTGAAGAGCTGAGAAGGGTAGAGCAGGAAATGAATGTTCGTATAGTTGTATTTGGAATGGATGATCGTCGTAGGACTGTGTATGTTTTTAAAAGCTTGTGAGAGATCGTACAAGACCTCTACTTATTTTAGGATTGTCAGGAACATCGTATCTCCCCATCCGTAATATAAGGACTCTCTACGCTAGTTATGATAAAAGTCGAAAATATGGAAGGCATCATGATTTGTGTAAGGGATGTCTCGAGTTTGCTGGATGATATAGTGAAACATTGTAAGGATGCTACATGGTATGTGAGCAGTGTAAAAGCCCCAAATGTGAAAGTCGTGTAGTTGAAACGAGAAGAGGGAATGTAATGTGTGTAGACGTACATTTTTCAATAATAAATGCTTTGAGCTCCATAAATCAATTGGCACTTGCAGGAAAATGAGAATCTGTGAATGCGGCATGTTTCATATGATGGATAACTGGGGTAAGTTTGTGCATAAATGCGATGAAATTCACTGTTCTACATGTCATGAAAAAATAAGGCGGATGGAGTGAAGCATGTATGTTATATGAAAGATGCTAAGCCTAAAAATAGCCCTTGTATAACGGTGTACTACGATATAGAAACATACACGAACGCTGAAACCAAAGAGGTTATTCCACATTTACTCGTAAGTCAGACTATCTGTGATGAGTGCATGGAGATCGAGTGTGATGAGTGTCACAAATGTGGTAAACGGACAAACGTTTTTAAAACGATTGCACACGACAGCCCTGTGAAACTCTTTGTATCCTATATTGTCAAGTTAGCGGACAAGTTAAAAAATGACTGTGTATATTCTTGCCCATAACGGAGCAAAATTTGACAACAGTTCCTTTATAAGGAGTTGCTTGAACACGAGTCATCTGCGATATTTACAGGTGATCCCTTGAAAAGAGGCAACAAACTAATACAGATGCAGATAAGAGGTAATGTACAGTTTAAAGACACCTGCTGTTCACACCTTGTAAATTAGCAAAGCTACCCAAGGTCATGGGGTAGCCGCTGAAGTTTCAAAAGGGTATTTCCCTTACACATTCCTCACTAACGAAACTTTAAATTACGTAGGACTACCTCCACCCAAACATTACTTTAACTACACCAACATGAGTGATAGTGAGCGTGAAGATTTTGACCGCTACTACAACAGTTTTAATGAAACTAGTCCATACAATATAGTTGATGAATGCGAGCGTTATTGCGTGAATGATGTGCGCGTGCTTAGAGTATGTTTCCAGGCCTTTAGAAGGATGTACATAGCCCGTTTCAAATGCGATCCGCTGCAAGTCGCAACCACGATCGCCTCATTATGTTTTACTGTGTTCAAGAATAACTTCATGCCTAGAGACACCTTAGCCGTCATTCACAGAAACAATCCCCGCAGTTATGGGCACAAGGCTATTTACTAGCTCATACACCTACAGCAACAGACCGGTGAATACATAAAACACACCCGCAACACGGGGAAAGTACCCATTAAGGTTAATGGATGTGTTTTTTGGGTTGATGGTCTAAGTGAGGATCCAACCACTGGTGAGAAGACTGTGTACTCCTTTAACGGCTGCTGGTGGCATGGCTGCCCACGCCCTGAGTGTGCCGTCACAGGGTACCTCCATGGAAGATCCCCCGCCGACAGCCTCGCATGGACCCGTAACTGCGATCAACTTATAGGCCCCCAGTTCACTCACAAGATCGTGTGGGAGCATGAGTATGATGCACGGCTGGAAACAGATGACCAGTACCGTGATGAAATGAGGGCCATCAAACGTTCAGTGGTGTTGGAACCCCTCAAATGCGGCGATAGCTTGTTTGGAGGGCGTACAAATCCATTCAAGCTATACTTTCCACCTACGGAGGGCGTGAAACTCCATTACTACGACTTCTGTTCTTTATATCCCTACGTGATGAAGAACAATCCGTACCCCGTAGGTGCTCCTGAAAAACTGGTGGGTCCCGCCATGCCAACCATCGAGGAGTTCTCAGCTAACTTGAGTGAGCGCTACTTTGGAATCTCTTTCGTAGACGTGCTCCACCCTCGCGATTTATGGAGGCCGATCTTACCCGTCGTTATAGATCACAAGCTCATGTTTCCCCTGTGCGTGAAGTGCGTAGAGGAGAACAACGGTGATTGTAATCATACAACCGATCAGCGTAAGATCAGAGGTGTATATACAAGCCCTGAGCTGGACCTAACCGTTCGCCATGGATACAGAATATTGAAGATACATGAGGTGTGGAAGTTTCAGAAGCTACCCAACCTTTTCACGCCATATATAAACGCTTTTTGTGAAGGATAAGGTAGAAGCATCGGGTATCCGGGAGGAGATGATACCGAAGATGAAAAAACGGCTTATATTCAGCGTTAATGTGCCCGTGAAGGTATACAGCTTGACCGCTCCCAAATTGTTAAGAATCCTGGCAAGCTCTTTTGTGCAAAGTTGTGTCTAAGCAGTCTTTGGGGAAAATTTGCACAGAATACTGGCAATGGGAACGTTCACTTGGCACAAAGTTATAGTTAAGTCTGGAATTATGCCAACGCTCCCGATAAAGAGGTTATGGAGATCGTGAATGTAGGTAATGCTTCCATAATAAAGTACATCACCGAACTGGCCACAGATACCTCATGGGTTACAAACATACCTGTAGCCAGCTTCACAACAGCCTACGTCCGTATCAAGCTTTGTGGGTTACTGCACTCTCTTGGGCGGAGGCTGCTGTACGCTGACACAAATAGCGTAATATTCACAGAGACGGAGGGTAAATACATGCTTCCTATTGGGGAATTCCTCGGAGTGTTAACTGACGAGATCAAGGATGAGTATGGTGATGGTGCATACGGTAACCAGAAACGTATGGCGTACGAGTGAGGGTGGGGATATGACATATCGTGAAGGATAAGGGTATCATGCTTAACCATGCGAACCGACGAGTCGTTAACTTTGACTCGTTGAAGGATCTAGTGTGCTTGGAAGATGAGGACGTCAAGCCACCCCAACTGACTGTGGGGACCCACAATTTTCGGGGGCAGAAACTGGTGTGTGTGAAGGAACTTAGGGCACGAAGGTATGCCGTAACACCTATAGGAAACGTTACCAGGTGCCTGGTATCTATGATACCTTAACCTTTGATTGTTTATATATACAGGGTGTCCCAGAATTAACTATCTATTTCAATGAAATCGGACAAATTTTTTAAAAACACACTTTTATTTATGTTTATCATGTTTAATATGTGTTAAAAATGTATAAATTTCTAAATTTTTTTCATAATTTTATTTTCATAATTTTGTCATTATCTGGTCCAATGAAAGACCGTCTGAAGTCATAGAATGGCAAAGAGACTCTCCAAAAGTTAACGTGTGGCTTGGAATGACCAAATCCAAAATTTATGGCCCATTCTTCTTTGCGGCAGCAACTGTAACAGGTACTGTCTACCTTGATATGCTTCAGCAGTTTCTCGAACCACAGCTTCTTGGTGATGGCATTCTTGATAATGTTGTGTTTCAACAAGATGGAGTACCATGTCATTATGCTCTAATTGTTCGAGAATACCTCAACAGACGCCTTCCGAATCGGTGGAGGACCTCGACCTTGGCCTCCGCGTTCTCCGGATTTGACACCCCTGGATTTCTTTGCATGGGGTTTCATAAAAACAAAGGTTTATCGCCAAAAGATCAATGCTTCTTGTTGAAACACATTATCAAGAATGCCATCCATCATCAAGAAGCTGTGGTTCGAGAAACTGCTGAAGCATATCAAGGTAGACGGTACCTGTTACAGTTGCTTCCGCAAAGAAGAATGGGCCATAAATTTTGGATTTGGTCATTCCAAGCCACACGTTAACTTTTGGAGTCTCTTTGCCATTCTATGACTTCAAACGGTCTTTCATTGGACCAGATAATGAAAAAATTATGAAAATAAAATTATGAAAAAAATTTAGAAATTTATACATTTTTAACACATTAAACATGATAAACATAAATAAATGTGTGTTTTTAAAAAATTTGGCCGATTTCATTGAAATAGATAGTTAATTCTGGGACACCCTGTATACATATATATATATATATATATATATATATATATATATATTATGTATTGTTAACGATATGTTTATTTATTACGTATATTTGTTTCAATTAGGGTTTCATTTTCTCCTTTTTGTGCGTACGTGCGTACAATCCTCAGCTCCGCCCACTGTGAGCTCGGTCATGTGACTCCTGCCAATTCCTGGGCATATCTCTACCCCAGCGTTCTCAGTTGACCTCTTCAAACCCTGGAGCTCAGACGTGTATTTTCTCACGTAGACGAAAAAATAGTGATGGCTGCTTTTGATATTGCGTGTTCGACGTTTATGAAGTGGTATTCGGTAAAGTCGGAAGATGTGGTGAATAGCGAAAGACGACCTACCCCTCCTTCTTTTGAGACTTTTGAGGCTACATTGAATCGCGCGAAGGAACAAGATGTTGAAATACTCTATAAATATTCTGGCAAGAGTATTGCCGGATTTCGCGGCATAAACGGTGTAATGGACTACGTTGTAGGGCTAAACTACATAAAAACGTACAAATACCGTGAGGTGAAAGAAGCAGTGCGTGCAGAAGAGAAGCAGCGGATATGGATAATGGGTCTTGTTGATGAGTGGTGTGACAGGCGGTAATATGTCATGCTGCATCATACCGAGTACGGGTACTCAGCAGCTGAGAATGTAAACCTTGTCATTATGGACAAGGTAAAGTACTTTTACCACTACATTCATATATATCATGACGAGGTTCGCAGTGAAGTTTTGTCTAGAGGCCTGTGCGAGTTTTTAATAGAATTTAGAGACGAGTATCGATTGTTAAGCAAAAAGGATAAATACGGTTACATGTTTCTCTCAAATAGTGCACCGGATTGTTAATGTGTGGAGAAAGTCTAGTGCGCATAAAACATTAAAACTGAAATTACCCCATGTTTCGGAAAATTGCCCTGTATAATGGCCACATGTACTCGTATGATTCATGCTAGAACAAGTCCGTACACGATTCAACAGCTTATGGTGTGACTCATTCTCCCATCGAGCCGATCCGCCCAGCTGTGGCTCATATTCATCTAAGAGCTTGAACCGACTGGACGTGCACTCCTCGAATACGATGGAACTTCCTTTGAGAAGCATTCTCAATGACGCGTACGATGTGTCCGTGACGAAGTCATTGAGCGTGTTCAGGCGTGAATAGAGTCTTCATGATAGTTGAGAAGTGGGGTGAGGACCTTTCTAAAATACCTGCAGGGTGATACCCCGTCATATGATATTGTTTGTACGTTGTGTATAAATAACGATCAGCCATGCATTGATATACGACTGATGTTGAAGAATGCATCTGATAATAACGTTCTTGTCCCCACGCGAAACCGATTCATCCTCGACAGAATGTTTGAAATCGTCGGATTCCGCTAGCTGAAGTCTATATTAGACGCTCGTGTTACGGATGTGATTTATTTTGACACGGTTCTTGAATACGCATACACCGCTCTGCTCGACGGATTTATCGAATGTAGGAATGAGTAGGGCGAGAATCGTCTAGAGCTGGATACTTATTTAAAAGGTTTAGACTCTTCGAAATATCATGAACTTTGGTACAAAGCACTTGAGCGGTATAGGGCAGAGCTCACCTACACTGTTCACCCTGAAAAATTGTACCTCTTCATAATGAGCAGCTGTCATTACGACTTGGAAGATTATTTTAATTGCCGCTATGCGTTGTGAAGAAGAGTTCACGATTCAAAAGCTCGAGACGGTAAGAAAAATTCCTCGATTGGAAAGGAGTGTTTATGAACTTGTATTTAATAATGATATGGTGGCTAACGATGCTCTCTTTGTGCGTGCTTTTGATTGTATTCTTGCCGTGTTTAAAGATAACTTGCCAACTGAATGTAAAGTGGGCACAAAAATAGTATTGAACGATATGAAGGCCATTTACATCGAGTATAGGCGCCGGCACACCTTGAACGGTGAAATAATGTTAAATCGTATTTACTGCGCAGTGCAAAGCAATAATGATGTGACTGCAGATTCGATTACGTGCGAGTTTAGTGTTTTAGCTAAGCGCAGTAGAACAAATGTATTTTGATGTACATTTATTTTCAATGTATTTAATTATTTAATATAATTGTACATATATATATATATTTTTTCTGTACTACCATGTTGATGATTATACTCCATCGTTTTGTATATCATTATATTTTATTTTCAATATATTTAATATTATTATTTTTCATTTTCAAAATATTTAATTATTTAATATAATTGTGTATATATATTTATATTTTTCCTGTACTAAAATGTTGTTGATTATACTCCATCGTTTTGTATATTATTTTTTTTATTTTGTGTATATATATAATATATATATATATATATATATCTCTTTCGTATTTCTTATGCTATTGTTTTTTATTTTATTTTTTTGATCATATATATTCCGTCATTTGTGTAGGATTGTATATTTATTTTCTATATATTTCGCGAATTTGATTTCAGTAATTCGTCTAAATAAACAGAAGGATGTAATGATGTTTTATTTAATTCTTTTGGTTGTATATATAAACGATATTATTATTTAATTATATGTATACCAAATGGCTGGTTAGGCCTTCTAAACCGACTGACGGATTTCTAAGCGAACTGTCAAGAATATCTGAATAGCGCAATTTGGCAGTTGAAAAGTTAATTGTTATATATACACCTTCCTTCTAGGTCTTCTACGTCAACTGGCTAGTTAAGCGAACTGCGGAATAAACCAACTGGCGGAAAGCCAACTGTCAAGAACATATGCTTTAATTAAATAAATAGCGCAATCTTGCAACTCAACCCTAATTATGTACACCTGAACAAGCCATTTACGCCTTCTAAGAAGCCTTCTAAGCCAACTGGCTGATTAGGACCTTATAAGACAGCTGGCGCTCGGATGAACTCTCAATATGCGTCTGGCAGGAGCCAGGCGAACACTCCTCTCTCCTTTTTAGGTTAAGGCTTAGGTTAAGTTTCCCTTTGAGGGGGGAAGCCGTCCCACCTTCTCCCCGAAAGACCCTCCTCCTTTCTCTCCCTCTTTTAGGTTAGGTATACCCCTTTGGGGGGGTGAGGCCGTCCCACCTTCCCCCAAAGAGGTTAGGTGGACTCCCCCAGCTTGCTGAGGGAGTTTCCCTTCATTGCAGCTTGGGGGATAACCCCTCCCCCTTTGGTGCATAACCTCTTGCAACATTCCCCTCACCCCTTTGCAACATTGATCAACATTTTCAATTGCATTGCACTCTCCTTTTACTTTACAGTCATACTACTAACGTCAACTGACGTTGTCTAAAGACAACAACAAACAGTCTTAATTAAAAAACAAAAATGCACATAGGTTCCATCCCAAACAGAATATATAAATTGTGCAGTGATATTATTTCTGAACCATTTTTATGCATTTCTGTGTAATTATTTTCATCAAACACGATGTTCTAACAGTAGCTTGTATATGCCCTATATTTAAAAGTGATAATCACAAGTCGCTAGAAATTACCGTTTAATATCTATTCTGCCAATCACGGAACTTTTTTAGAAAATCATATATCAACAACTAATAACGTTCTTCAAAGGGGAAAACTACAGTCACTCTATCACTTCGCCTTTAAGGCGAAAATTTCTGCGGAAGATGCCGTTATTGCGTTAACTGAGATGTGTAAAATTTTAAACAGTAAAAAACACCAATTACAATTTTTCCCGACCTATCCAAAACTTTTGTCTCAACACAATTCTAACCCCAAAACTAGCTAATTGTGGAGTGAGAGGTGCGTTATTAAACTGGTTCAAATTCTATTTGAAAAACAGAAAGCAATACATCAAACTAATTAAAAATGAATCAGACTTTCAATCAATCTCGCACGCAGTACCACAGGGCTCGATATTGGAATCCCTCCTATTCCTATGTTATGTAAATGGCTTTCATAACTGCCTCATCGCATCCAGTATTCAGTATGCAAATGACACAACACTTCTCATATCTGATAACGACTACTAAGTTACTTCGTAATAAAGAACAGACATGGAGTTCGCCCATATTTATAACGCTGAATGCAAAGAAATTATCATTAAAGCTCTGAAAGACCTCATATATGATTATAACAAAACAGATATGATTATATATATATATATATATATATATATATATATATATATATCGGCTATTGATTGGTGGCGTGGAAAACGCAGTTTAATAATGAACAGGAACTCCAGAGAAAATACAAACATCCTTCAAGGTTTAATAGTACCAACGTTTCGGAATGCACTAATTCCATCTTCAGGGCTAAAACAATAAAATTCCAAATCACATACAAAATTACAAAATACAAATTGCTTAATAACAATTTAAAATAAACTTAAAAAAAATTATAAAAAGTAGCTAAGAAAATGTAAAACATTAAAACTAAAAGGTAAATAAATGTGAAGTTAAAAAGTTAAAATTATAAAAAGTAAAAGCATTAAAACTGAAATGTAAATAAAATAAACTAGTACCTTAACCAAAACATAGCAGATCTATCGATGATTCGTCAGAATTTAGGTCTGGTTTTAGTTTATAAATAAACAGAGACTCCATAATTTTAAGCTTAAGGTCAGAATAAGGTTAAGAATAATTTCCCTTCTAGACTGGTCGAGACTACAATAGGCAGAACCTTAAATAGACTAATAAGCCCTACAACTAGAAACTTAATTACAGTCCCCAAAGATATCCTGTATTTCACTTTGCCCTATATGGGAACCTCAAGTTTTAACATTAGAAATAAACTTTTAAAATTGCTCAAGGAATTCTACCCACAACTGTGTATAAAAATTATATTCACCCCGTCTAAATCGATTTACCATTTATTTAAATACAAGGATGTTATTCCTACACTTCTTAAGTCATCTATAGTTTATCAATACAAGTGTGACCACTGTATGGGGTCATATATAGGTAAAACTAAAAGACATTTAAAATCTCGTATTTACGAACATCTCGGTAAATCGGTCCGTACAAATTTACCCCTTGGCAAACCACCTAATTCTCTCATACGTAATCACTCGCACAACAATAACCACCCAATTTCACAGTCTAATTTCACCGTACTTGCTGCTGAAAGCTCTGACCTTAAGCTTAAAATTATGGAGTCTCTGTTTATTTATAAACTAAAACCAGACCTAAATTCTGACGAATCATCGAAAGATCTGCTATGTTTTGGTTAAGGTACTAGTTTATTTTATTTACATTTCAGTTTTAATGCTTTTACTTTTTATAATTTTAACTTTTTAACTTCACATTTATTTACCTTTTAGTTTTAATGTTTTACATTTTCTTAGCTACTTTTTATAATTTTTTTTAAGTTTATTTTAAATTGTTATTAAGCAATTTGTATTTTGTAATTTTGTATGTGATTTGGAATTTTATTGTTTTAGCCCTGAAGATGGAATTAGTGCATTCCGAAACGTTGGTACTATTAAACCTTGAAGGATGTTTGTATTTTCTCTGGTGTTCCTGTTCATTATTATATATATATATATATATATATATATATATATATATATATATATAAAGAGAGAGAGAGAGAGAATCGTTATAAAATCTGGGAAGCGTTTTAGATATAAATAACGTCTTGATTATTCCAAATAGAACACAACAGCACATATGAAAATCTATAATCTTAAATTTTTTTTCATAGTTCACACCGGCACTTTACGCTTCAACATATCCTCCATCTTGTGCAATGCAGCATTCGATTCTATTCTGTTGGGATAGAAAAACATTCTCAATTTCTTGCCGCGTGATTTGATGCAATATAAGTTTATCACTTCTTGTTTCCGAGTGGAGTAAACGACGCTCTTGACATGACCCCATAAAAGAGTCTAAGGGGGTTAAGTTGGGTGATCGGGGTGGCCATGCGAGTGCTCCTCTTCTCCCAATCCATTTTCCAAGGAGTCTCTGATGATGCCACAATTCCTGTGGTTTTTCATTTCCCTAAATTCGACAATTGTGGCGGTTAACTTTGCCACTGAGATGAAATGTTGCTTCATCAAAAAATGTTAACTGGTTCGGATCTTCTTTGATTCTTGTGAGAAATTCTTTGCAGAACTCAAGCCTAGCACTATAATCCTCCTCCACTAGGTTTTGAACAACTTAAATTTTGTAGGGATGTTGATATAACTTCACCTTTAAATTCTTACAAACTGTTGAGACGGGGATATTCATTTCTACAGTAGAAGTACGGGTAATTGACTTTTTTGGCTTCTTTCGAACGTTTCTCAAACAGATGCTATGTTCTCTTCACTGATAGCTGGTCTACCGGAACGAAGTCTGGCATGCACTGAACCTGTCTCTTTAAATTTTTTTAATCCAGTCTCTTATTGCAGGTTCAGAGGGTGGATTTTTGTTGTACTGTGCCCAGAACTTGCGTCTCACTGCTGTAACGGATTTCAGCTCAACTAACCACAACACGCCGTTTACTTTTTTTTCAGTTGAAGCCATAGAGGGTTAAGTCGGGTGCATCTATCGACAACAACACCAACAACAACAAAAAAACGAACAGAATCGAACGCTGCATTGTGCAGGTGTGATATATGCGGATATATTGAAGCTTAAAGTTCGGATGTGAACTATGAAAAATTTTTAAGAGTTTAATGGGTCACCAGTTTGGTCTTTCGACCAAATAAATAATGTATTTAATTAAAGAGATAAAAAGCTTTGTAGTTTTTGTGTAATTAGCAAAACTAAAGGAATAATTATTTACAGTGAATAACAGCGAGTTCATAATAAAAATGTGCAATATTACGGTTAATATAATTGGTGACCAATGGTGTGAACGAACATTATTATTTTTTACACTGATATTTCTGCAGAGCATTTTAGTCACTTTTTTCTGCAGTAGCATTAAATACACCGTTCAGAGTCAACATTGCATTCCCATAAGTGCCACTACCCTCCACACGGTATGAGCGCGGCGAACCCCGGCAGTGCACCACTGCCACTGGGTTCTGCCCGTTTTCACAAGGATCTTGAAGGGACTCACGGAACTCGCCGCGGCATGATAGAACTCTACCAGCGAAGTCAACGTCAGCTAGAACAAATTCCGCGCCACCAGAGTTGGGTGCGGCGTCCCCCTTCGCACCCCTCATGAACTCCATTTTTCCTACAATGACAGCGGCCTATGTTGGTACCACCAGCGATTTAGTAACCAAGACCGAAAGTGCTGAACTCCCTGTCGTCTATCGGGAAATGCCCAAGCAGAGCATTAACAGCATCTAATGCTCAAGGTTTCCCCGGCGTTCAACTTTTCTACATTACTGACAACTCCAAACTCCGTTTCCTGGTCGACACTAGTGCTCAAGTTAGTATTCTTCCGCCATCTTCCCAAGAATGTTTGCATCCCCGCCCCGAAATTGAATTGCATGCAGTGAACTCTCCCCTTGTACAAAGTTACAGACAAAAATCCTTCGCTCTTAATTTCCGTCCTCGGAGAGTTTTCCGTTGGGTTTTTCTGATCGCTGATGTGCAACAACCCATTCTTGGGGCGGATTTCCTGCAACATTTCGGCCTCACGGTAGACCTACGGCGCCGTCAGCTTATCGTCCAGATTACCACCCTCAGTGTGTAAGGCGTTCTTCTATCTTCTTCAGCGCCTTCGCCAGTGTATTCGGCGACTTACCTTGAATCACCGTACGATAACCTGTTGGCGAAGTTTCCGTCGGTGACGTGCCTTTGCAATCGCGAAGTGCCAGTCAAGCACAACGTCCTGCAGTACATTCAGACCTCAGACTCCCGAAAGAACGCACTCCTTCGACGCCTTGCTCCGGACCGCTTGCGAATTGCAAAGGCCGAGTTTAATCACATGATCGTCAGGCCCTCCAAAAGCCCTTGTGCGTCGCCCCTATATATAGTCTCCAAAAAGACGCAAGGCGACTGGCGTCCCGTGGGCGATTATACCTTGCATTGTTGAACTTTTGTCCTGTATCAAATCACGGAAAAAGGGATGCGTTAATCGTCACATGTGATAAAGCGTCCCATTTTCAGGCCAGCGGTGACATCATCAATTACAAATGCAGAAGCCCAACGCCGTGATGACGACCTCCAGCAGCTTCGTAGTTCATCCAGGTCGCTGTAGCTGGAAGATGTCACTGCAGGGTCACCAATTTATAGGGGTCTGTTGACAGTAGATCCTCTATAATAAAGTATTTAAATTCTAAAGTAATTCTACAATAATATGGCTAACATGTGCTTCGGAAGTTTCGCCTCAATGAGAAGAATTTCTTCAAGAGAGAAAAAACAAATTGTGATCTGAATTTTCTTCATCATTGGAAATCATACAAAATCGCCCCTAAGTTCCTGAGATTTAAATTATACAAGAAATCACTAAGTGACTCAAACTTATATAAGAAATGGCAGTTCAAACTGCTTAATTTGGAAATTCGAGCTAAAATGAAACTGTTAAACCACTAATCGAAGATTAGAGCATTAATTGGTGCACTTAAAGACTGTTTCATTTCTAGATTTTTTGTGTTTGAAGCATATAGTCTACGACAGGACTAAATCGAGTATAGAAAGTGTGAAAAGAAGACAACAAAATAAATTGAATAATCTGGATATTGTTGGCGGTGTAGCTCCTGTTAATCCTGAAGATGTAATTTTTTATTTATCTGACCGCGTTTTATCACCCAAAGAAAAGTCACTGCTAGCTCTTGGACTCAATTTTAAATTGCCAATATACAAATTGGATTTTAATAAGTATTTTCTTAGCTTTAAAAATTTATATAGGACCTTATCAAATATTCCCACTTATAAGAAGGATAAATCCGCTGTCAAGTCACATATCAAAACAACTGCATACAAGTGGCTTTATAATTTTAACAGTTTTAAAGTTTTTTCTCCTTTTATCAATAGAAAAGATGTTAATGTCTTGAAAGATCTTACGAAAGACGAATCTATCATTATTTGCAAACCAGACAAAGGACATGGTATAGTAATTCTTAACAAATCTGATTACATAGATAAAGTTATAAATATACTGGGGGATGATCACACAAAATTTGAGAAGATAAAGTATACTGATCACTTGTCACTATTCTCAGGTTGGAAGATAGAATAAATAGGCTCGTTCGAAGTACTGAAAATGTTGGGTTGATGGATGGTCCCACTTTTAATTTATTAAGGGTTTCAGGTTCCACACCTGGTATATTATATGGCTTGCCCAAAGTGCATAAGGAGGGTGTCCCTATGAGACCTATAGTGTCAGCAATCAATAGTCCATCATATAATTTAACTAAATTCCTTGTACCCAAATTATCTTATATGAGCAAAAATGAGTTTACGGTCAATAACTCCTATGAATTTTTAAATGAAATCACCAATTCTAGTTATACAGCTAACAAATTTATGTGCAGCTTTGATGTGACATTATTATTTACAAATATTCCACTAGAAGAAACTATGAATATAGTAGCTGAACAAATATTTACTGACAGTACCTCAAACTTTAATAATCTTAATAGACAGCCGTTCTAAAACTTACTAACACTGGCAGTTAAAGATAATATATTCTGATTTAATGGGGATCTCTATAAGCAGATTGATGGAGTAGCAATGCGTTCTGCACTGGAACCCAGCCTAGCAAATGCATTCCTTTGCTACCATGAAAAGAAGTGGCTGGAACAATTCCCTATAGAGTTTAAGCCTATTTTATATGGAAGATATGTTGATGACACATTTATGCTTTTTGATAGTAAAGATCAGGTAGAGTCATTTTTAGCATACTTGAATTCATAACATCCAAACAACAGGTTTACAGTAGGTAAAGTTGATGACACACTAAGTTTTCTTGATATTTTAATTTCAACGAAAAATAACTTTCACACTTCAGTATAGAGAGAACCTACATATATAGGACTGGGTACTAATTATTTTAGTTATATTCCCTTTAAATATAAAGTAAATTCAATCAAAATCTTTATCCACAGAGCATACCATCTCTGCTCGAATTGGGTATCTTTTGATAAAGAAATAATTTTTTTATATACAGTATACTGTATATAAATACTTTTGCAATAACTCATACCCCCAGGTCTCTTTTACAAGAACGTCAAACAGTTCCTGAGTAATATATATCAACCTCCTGCCCCAGCTATAACACTGGTATGCATATGAAATTTTTTTGTCTGCTGTGAGGGTTTTTTCAACTCATATTATATAATTCGACCATGCTGAATTCGAAAATGACATTGGTTTTCCTCAGTCAGGTCAGGTTTTTTCTCTATTGGCCATTTATTATAAGTCCAATTTTATCCCCAAATTTATTGATTTTTTTAGCTTAAACACTGTAGATACGAGTAATATTATAAGAACACTCGTGAAAAATGAAAACATTGTGTGAATAAATACTTTTATTCATACAATGAATATGGAAAAAAGTTTATTGAGGAAGGAATGAAGTTTTTTTGGCTTTCCGTCTGTGTTTTTCTTCGGGCACGTCTCGCTTCAAACACCAGCAATAGTCCGCCAGCATATTGATATCCCAGTTTCCCTGGTACCTCTCTTCCATTATTTTGATATCTTGGTGAAATCGTTTACCCTGTTCCTCACTATAATCCCCGCAATTTTCAGGAAAATAGTCCAAGTGGGACCACAAAAAGTGCATTTTTATGGACATGCGCGACCCATGAGCTTTGAAAGCTTCCATCAAGTTTTCGACAACGGACTCGTATTCTGGACTTCTACGCTTGCCAAGAAAATCAGTGACAACTGATTTGAATGCCTGCCAGGCATTCTTCTCAGTTGGAGTCATTGCGTTTTCGAACTGAGTATCCTTGATCAAAGTTCGAATTTGAGGACCATCAAAAACCCCAGCATTTAGTTTAGCATCAGATCTACAGATCTACAGAAGCTAAGGCTAACAAAGACCCTAAGATCCACTCTAAGGCTAGCCCGAGAGAAAGGAAAGAGTAGGGGGTTAAGAGAAGAGAAGAAGGGGTTAAATAAGGAGCAACACCTATCATTCGTGGGTTAACATTCATTCAGAAAAAGAGGAAAAAGGTCTCACCATCATCATCCGCCGCCGGCCACTGCCGACAAGTCAGAAAAATAGTTGGAGAAAATAGGAGAGGGGTGAAAGATGAAAAGAAGTAAAATAAGAACGCTTACAAACCATGCAAACACAGTCTTAACTCACTGTCATACCATGCAAACTACAAACATGCAAGTAAAGAGAGTTACAGACATGCAAGAAAGGAGAAAAAAAAAAAAAAAAGTAGGTACAGTTAAACAAAAAGTGGGTTAGTTTACGCTACGAGCTACATCTACGTTCGTGTCAGTCTAATTTTTTTATTTTTTTTTATTTTTTAATAATTAATTGCTGGCATCACACGCTGGCATGTCACAAGCTGGCATTCATCGTCAACAGACTCATCCTCGAGCACCACCACCAGAGCTCCTGTTGTTAACTTTCTTTTTTAATTTTAAACAACGTTAATATTTTTAAAATGTCTGTCAAGACGGTTCTTAAACACATTAACGCTGGTAGAATGAACGACTGACGCGGGAAGATTATTCCATTTATCAATTACTTTAAACGTAAAGAAGTTTTTAGCGATATTAGTAATGAAACGTCTGCCACGCAACTTGAATCCGTTATTGCGAGTATTGCTATTATCGAAAGTGAACAATTTGTCAAAATTTACGTTATCGATATTATTAACGATTTTGAAAACTTCAATAAGCTCCCCCCTTAATCTCCTAGTTTCGAGTGAATACAAGTCTAACACTTTAATCCTATCTTCATAAGGCTTGTTGCGCAATGACGGAATAAGTTTCGTGGCACGACGCTGAACCCTTTCTAACCTATCAATATCCTCACGCAAGTACGGGCACCAAAACTGAACGGCATATTCTAAATGAGGCCTGACTAGGGACTTGTAAAGGGGCAATATAATATCCTTCGATTTAAATTCGAAATTACGCGCTATGAAGCTTAACATCCTATTCGCTTTTGCGCAAGATTCCAGGCACTGGTTCCTAACCTTTAAATCCTTAGATACGCGTACGCCTAAATCTACGTCCTCGTCAACGCTCGCTAACTCCCTATCATCCATCGTGTACGCGTAATTATTGTTGCGAGAACCTATATGCAAAACTTTACATTTGTCTACGTTAAATTGCATCTGCCACTTATCTGTCCACTCCATAATCCTATCTACATCGTCTTGAATCCTATTTCTATCGTCCTCGTTAACAACCTTACCGCCTATTTTAGTATCGTCCGCGAATTTTGAAACGTTACTAGTCAATCCTACATCTATGTCGTTAATGTAAATTACGAATAGCAATGGGCGTAACACTGAACCCTGTGGGACACCGCTACCTACATCTAACCACCCCGATTCACTACCATTAACTACGACCCTCTGTCTCCTAGCACGAAGCCATTCTTCTAACCAGTTAGCTACCTGACCGCGTATACCGTGCGCTTTAACCTTCGCAATTAGTCTCCTATGCGGAACTGTATCGAACGCCTTTTTAAAATCTAAATAAGTAACGTCAGCTGCCATATGCCTATCGTATTCGCGCACTACTTCGTTATAAAATTCTAACAAATTAGTTAAACAAGACCTATGGCGTCGAAACCCGTGCTGACTACTATTAATCAAATCTCTACTTTATAAGTGATCGATAATACGATCCCTAACTACGGATTCCAAAAGTTTACCGACAATTGACGTTAAGCTAATGGGCCTATAATTGCTAGCTACCGCGCGGTCGCCTTTTTTAAAAATAGGCGTGACGTTAGCTAATTTAAAGTGTTCAGGAATAATCCCCGTTTCGAGTGACTGATTAAAGATCTTCGTTAAGGGACCTACGATAACTTCTTTCAAATCTTTCAAATGTCTGGGATAAAAAGCGTCAGGGCCTGGAGCCTTGCTAACTTTTAGCCTATCGATATAACGCGCAATCTCAGCCTCGTAAACAGTTATTTCATCAAAAATAGTCTCGCTACTAAATGGAACGATATCATCCACGTCGGGGACATTATTTACGTCTTCTACGGTAAAAACTGTCGCAAAAAAGTTATTGAAAATACCCGCCATCGCCTGAGCGTCAGAAGCCAAAGCGCCATTAACATCCACTAGAGGGCCTATGTTATTTTTTACCGGCTTACGATTATTCATTGATTTGATGAAATTTTTCATCAAGCCCAGCTTAATATGAAGTGGTGGGAGCAAAATTTTTGTTGGTGGTACAAGGGGCACTGAAACGACATTATGCGACCCAGGTTCAAAATTCTCTCTGGATGCCCATTCACGCTGTGCATAGTGCTTCTCATCCGCTCGGCTATCCCATTTGTAGAGGAAACATGGGTATTTCGTGTATCCCCCTTGCATTCCCAATACAAATGCCACAATCTGGAAAAAAATGAAAATATTTAAAGAATTTAGAGAATTTGTTCTATCAGATAAAAAAATCTATGCATTGGACTGTATCACTTCTGTGGGGAAGTTAAGTGTTTTTATATGCTCTCAAATAACCTTTGGAAAAACAACATAGTCAATAGCAATAGTTTACTTATGATATTAGTATTACCTTCAAATCTCCACAGATCCTCCAGTTATGTTGGTCGTATACGAGAGCACAGTAAAATTTTCATGTTATCGTAGCTCTCAGTAAGTTGTACGGAATGTGCTACAGGGACTGATGCAACCCTATTCCCAATGTTGAGAAGTACTGCTTTCAAACTTCGTTTAGACGAGTCTATAAATAGCCTCCATTCTGATGCGTTATATGGCAGGCCCAAGGATTCGATTAGCCCCTCAACATTGCAGCAGTACACTAAGGAAGAGGTATTTTCGTGCACTGCAAAAAACTTGCGGAATTCTTCCTCTCGTTTCCTATACCAGGAGAATGTTGTTCCCGGAGCCAGCAAGTTGTCCTCTCGAAGTCGTGAGCCCAAGATCTCGGCAACTAATTTGGAAAGTCCTAAATCCCTTGTAAGATCATTAAGTTTGGCCTGGTTGAGAGGCCTCGGCTCATTTGAAGCGGTATTTTGAGGTATATACGACTGGGAATGGTCATTGGCATTGGTCATTGATTCATCATCAGAATCATCGAAGTCCAGGGTTTGAGGTGGGTCGGGTATTGGAATTCCAGGACCATGGGGTACAGGTCTCATAGCAGAAGGAATGTCAGGGTATACAACAATGTGTTTATTCTTCTTGTTAACTCCAGAAAATAGAAACACAGAAACATGGATATAAAACTTGCATATGAAATAGAAGAAGCATTCAGACAGTGGCGGCTCGTGAGGGAAGGCTGCGGACTGTAAGATATGAAATAGGTCGATGGAGTCTGTATATTTTCTTTCTTTTTCATTCATATTGTCCCTTCGGGACAATATGAATGAAAAAGAAAGAAATATACAATCATTGTATATGTAAATGTAACTTGTATAACAATATGTATGTGTAATAGACCGTTTCACGATTATATGGTAATTTTTCAAATTGAATTTTGATAAACGCACACACTTTTATTTTTTTATATAAAGGAAGAAAAACAAATAGACAAATATCATTTTATTTGAATGATAAAAAGGCACCCCTCAGATGGCACTTCTTTTACATTAATGGATAATTAGAGCAAATATAAGACTGAACGAAAAATATGTTTTAAAACAAAGCGACTTAAATTCTATTTAAGACATATATTGATTAAGAATATAGGGATTTCAGTGGCTGAGGGACCTCCTTTCTCTGATTTTCAATGATTTGAAAGGCCAGTTGTCTCTCTTCCTCACTCTTTGTGAGCTTCTCATTAAACTCTGTAACCAGTTTGACTCCTCGTTCAGCACAGTCGTTGATTACTTTCACTGCCATGACCCGATTACGGTGCTCCTCAATGTCTTCAAGTTTCTTGGGAATTTCTATTTTCAAACACTTGAAGAAGTCTTGTGTTTGAGTTGTGACAAAACTGGTAATCTTTAAGTCATTGGGGTTTTGCAACATTCGGGGGTCCACCTTTCTTGCTCTCACTTTTCGAGGAGGCGCGTGGTGAAGGTTGTGGAGCATTAGAACCTTATCATCTTCAGTCACGAGGTTTGAGAAAAAGCCAAATCCTACAAGATCCTCACTCAAGTACCAACCATGGTTCTGAAGTTTTTTGAGGGCTGTAGCACCCACTTCCTTATCAACCTGGATCTTGTAGATATGTAGCATCTTGAGGAGGGCCAAATCATTTGCTGGAGCATCAATTCCAACTGGAGATGTATACCAAGCTTGAAGATAAACTGTCATTGAAAAGGCGTTTATTCGTATCAGAGCTTGTTTTTCAAGAGGGGTGAGAAGGAATTGGTTCCTAAATAAGTAATTTTTTAAGGAATAGATGCCCTTTCCCATCCATCTAGCTCTGCTGTAAGCTCCTGGGTAGTGGAATCTGCTATCAGAGCCTTTATTTGTTTTAGGCATTGGACAACCAAGGAAGATAAGTGCAAGTTCTAAGTATTCCCTGTAATCACCTCGAGTGTGGCCCTCTTGAAGTTTGGAGTTGATGAAAGAAATAAGCTTGTCTCTGTGCTTCAAGATCCAATGATCTAAAGATTCTGAGGTGAGATCATTGGGTTCATAGGGCTTGTAATTCTGCTGATCAATGTTATCCCAACAATCCCTGAATCGATTGAATAAGGGAATTTGTGGACCCGAAGAAGAGAAAAACATGTCAAAAACTGCAGTGATAAGAAGCTCGTGGATATGGTGACGGCATGCCAGAAAAAGGAGTGATCTCTGAAGGGCCTTTTGGATGATGGTACAAGCCCCAGCATGGATACCTGTATTGCTTGCAGTTGTATCAAAACAAAGGCCTGCTACCCATTCATTTACTTGTGGCCATTGCTTCAAGACATCTAAAACTGCTCTCCCCATTTCTTCTTCCGTTCCAGAAATAAGCTTTGGAATAGACAGTAATTTTTCTAATTCGCCTGCACCAGTCACAACAATGGGCATTAGATCAATCTTACCCCCATGCATGGATGGAAGAAGCTTTCCATCAAAATGAATTATTAAAGGGGTATTTGGTTGGAAACTGGCTTTAATGTCTTCTCCCATCTGCATCCGTGTTGATCGCCGAGATCTGTAGATAGAGGATGATGAAAGTGTGATCTCTTCAATTTCCACTCCAGCAGCTGAAAGGGCAGGTGCCACAATGTGCATAGCAGCTCTTGCAGATGTTCCAGTGCGGTCCAGAGCAGCCAAGAACTTTTTATCCCTAACAATTACACCTGGTTCAAGCTTCTCCTTTTTTGAAGATGATGATGAGAGTGCTCTGTAGAACAATTCATCACCAGATGATTCTTCACTTCCTCCTGAACCGGAATTTTCACATTGGTTGAGATCCACAACCTTTGTCAATTGCCTTATTTCTTCCTTTGATTTCCTGCGAAGTTTTTCCATTCTTTCCATTCTTATCTGTCGTGCTTTTGCCTTTCTTGAAAACTCCTTGTCTTCTGGACCCATAATCATTTTCCGATCGTTCCTTTGATCTTTAAGAAAATCTTTATCCTCCTGCAATTTTATTTCTGTTTCCACTTCTGAATGAGCTACATCGAAAAGCTTCTTTAAGCTGGTGACAAATTCTGCTTCATTCTTCTCTTGGGTAGGAGTTCGTCGAGTTCGGTTCTTGACCAGCCCTTCATGCTTATTGTAAAGCCTTTTAAGCTTTGAGACAATATAAGGCTTGTGGGATGTAATTAAGGAGGCTTTTTCCCACATAGCAATAACTTCGTTGGCTACAGTTGCGCAAGCCACAGAGACATTTTGCTTTCCCACCTTAATGTGATAAAAAAGACGTTTAAGGACATCACTGTTAGTTGGAAGCTGCTTCTCAGAAAAACCCTCTTCCAGCACTTGTCCGACCAACCAGACTTCACACTTGTTTCTGGTTTTTGCCATAATTCTGAGGGAAAAAGTTTTACCACCTGTTAGTCTTAATAATAATATAATATAATCATTAATCACTCAACTAAATTATATTATGACTTGATTACTGTAAGAAAGTTGTAAAGTAACATGAAGTAACCTTTCTAGAACAGTAAACTTGTGAAAATATCAGTAATTATAGATGAAAAAGCAAATAAAACATCATATAATCCATAAAGGGAAAAAAATGGAAATTCTAGAATAGTTATCCTGAAGGAAGAATTTTCTAGAATTCTCTCTAAAGAATATAGGGGGGTTACAGGACCATTCCTGAAAATGACCTACTTATCTTCCAATTTTATTTATGAATTTTATATACCAAATTTAAGAGGACATCACAAAATAAATAAATATATTTGCCAGAAAAATGAAAATTTTCTCATGAGGGGTAAAATAGATATGCATTGAGGGGTGGGATAACAATAAGCTTTTGTCTTAATATTTTGCATGAAGTCTTTATTCATGACATATTACTTTTTTAGTATGTGTGCGTTGAGCCATCATAAATTTCGATTTTTCGAAACGGCCTAATGTGTAAATGTATTTTCTATAACAATATGTATATGTAAATGTATGATTACCATTATGGTGAATATTATGCTATATATGGTGAATATTACATTATGGTGAATATTATGTCAAGTTTCATAGAGGATTTCAAAATATTTAAGAAAAATAAATTTATAAGCCCACCTTGGAGGTTTGTCATGAAGAAATAGCAATCTGTCACGTGATCCTTTCCTTCTCTCCAAATCATGGGAATTCCAAAAGGCAAAGATTTCGCTCTGCCTTTGCTCCATCTTCTCAAATTTTCAATGCACGTCTTGCAGCACATATGAGGGGCGAAATTTTTGTCCTGGTCCCTTAGCTTAATTCCAAAGTATGCTCTATACATTGTCTTCACAAATTTAGTGATTTGGGACTGGTTATTTGGCATGGTAACCGTCCCACATATGTAGCAGAATCTATTGGGATCATTTTTACACGCTCTATTCATTATTAAATATTTTATCTATATGCCTGAAAAGGAAAAAAAGATATTATACAAGTGAAACAAGTGATGATAGATGTTACTGTTCCAATTCCGCTTTGACAAAATCACGAAAAATTCTATTTTACTTATGAGGCCATAGCCGGATAACCTGAGCTGATTGAGAAAAACGGATTGCAGATTCGAAATCAGCAGGAAACACTCTATAAGAATCACTTACAAAACCCTTGACAGCAAAATTGATGCATACCAGTGTAATGTTCCCAAAGAAGTTAAATATATAAAATTTTCATACTATGGTTATATAAGTGATAACATTAAGAAAGAAAACAAAAAATTTTAACAAAATTTATCCTCAAATTGACTTTAAATTTGTTTCCACTAACACTTTATCGAGAGAGTGTACCCTCTGCTCTTACACCTATGATTGTGTATAATTACACGTGTTCAAGCTGCAGTGCTGAATACATTGGCAGCTCAAAGCTTCAATTTAAGGTGAAAGTAGATCAACATCTTGGTGTATCATCGCGCACCAACTCTCAGTTGAAAGATCCGAATTTTTCAGCAGTTAGAAATCATTGCAGAGATAAAAAATCATTTACTAAGTAGGGAGTCTTTCACGATTGTTTCCAAATGCACCAATGAAACTGAACTTCGAACTATGGAATCTCTATTTATATTGAATGAAAAACCAACCATAGATGATAATATGTCTTCTACAAAATTGTACATTATATAATACTCGTCTCAATCTGTCTCTAAGAGCTTAGAGTTGTATACTGCTTTTAGTTTCTCAGAAAGAACCCCACTTCTGCTTTATAAATAATGTAGCTTTGATGTATTTGTGCCGTGTAATTTTGTATGTGAAGTGTTTTATGTGATGTAAAATGTTGCATGTGCATTGTTTTAATTCTTCTGATCAACTAATGTATGTTTTTAAAATTACAGATTCTGATGATGAGATGAACTAATCTTGAAACGTAAAGTTATGATTAATAAACCAAGATTATTGTGGCACTTGTTTATTTATACCTACTGAAGATACGGCTCCCTAGGACAAGATCGATTGCTGATATATATATATATATATATATATATATATAACGATAATTTATTTGCATTCAGCTAGTTATAAATACGGGTGAGCTCCATGTTTGTTCTTTCCTGTAAAGTCCCTGAGTCGTTATCAAGTATGAGAAGTGTTATGTTATTTGCATACTGAATATGAAAGCCATGTACATGACACAGGAATAGAAGGGCTGATTCCTTTTTATTTAGTTTGACGTATTTTTAAAACAACAAACCACTTCAAACATCAAAGAGATCCATCATATATATATATATATATATATATATATATATATATAATCCTAGCCAACATTCAGGGCTTTAAATCAAATCATTCCCCGGACAAAGTTTTATACCTGAAAGGACTCATGTAAGAAACCGGAGCAGACTTTGCATGCCTCACGGAAACCCATCTAAAGGACTGCCAGGCGAACTGTAAACACTGTGAATTCTGTAGTGATAAAAAAGAAACACAAATTGACAACTATAACATCCTCCGAGCCGACAGAGCAGTGAGACGTAAAGGAGGATGTGCTATTTACACACGCGAAAGGCATATGGCAGAAATGACTAAGTACCTCAAACAGCTACGTAGAATGTGTAGCAGCAAAAGTTGAAAAATTAAATATGGTACTAATTGTAATGTACAGATCCCCGAACAGCGGTAAATTCTATCTTATACCAGTGTGTGTGTTAAACACCAGTGAATTCGCGATAATAATTTATTAAGTGAAAGCCGATGCCATATAGCATGCACTAAGAAAAAACATAAATTGAAACATAATTTGAAAATAACTCGAAGGCAAAACAGCCCCTGAGATTTTTACATTAGGCCTATAGAAGGGAAGAAGGTCAGATTTTCGAGACGAAATTTGAGAAGTGAAAAGAAAAGAGGCAAAATAAAGGAAAGAATAAGGAATAAAGGAATAAAAAAGAATAAAGAATAGTAATAATAAAGAATAAAGAATAAGGGACAGAATAAAGGAAAGAATAACAAAAAATACGAAGAAGTGTGTAAACTGCGGTAAATTCAGAAAGCTGAATAGAGCTGGATTATGTTTAATGGAATGCGCTGCGCACCAGCTCTGCTATTGCAAAAATGAAGCAGACCAGAACACGGGTTTAAAATTCATTCTGTGCAATATCTTTAAACATTACGAATGCATGAATCCAGGTAAAAAAGACAGGAAAGTGATAAACAGAATAAATAACAAAATCATAGGCCTTTATGACTTCCTGTGCATCAAGTGCATGGAAAAGATAAGAATATAGTACAAAGAGCAATGCAAATGGGCAATACATTTTTACCGACAGATGACCAGGAAACACCAGGAAACACCAGGAAACGCCGACACAACCGAACACGAGGCACAGGACAACACAATACAGGAAAGAACGCTACAGGGAGATGCAAACGTAGCCTCAGAGGGTGAAATACCCCCTGCCAAAGAGAGATATAACAGGAACACAAAAGAGAAAGAGAGGGATACCAGGAACACAAAAGAGAAAGAGAAAGAGAAAGATACCAGGAACACTAATGAAAACTCACCGAAGACAAAAACAACAATGAGTAGGAAAGAAGTGGTGGCGGAACAGAAGAAAGCAATCGAATAAAATAGGGCTCGTAAGGAGATTAAACGACGGGCCATATGCGAATACTACAAAACAGGGTCGTGCACATATGGATCAAACTGCAGGTACAGTCACCCAAAAAAATGCTTCGCTATGATGAGGAATGGAAGATACAGATACGGACAAAACTGCCACTTTTCCACCCTCCGATGTGCAGACAGTCACTGACAGAGAGAAAATGCCTAAATATAGAGTGCCCATATTTTCACATAAAGGGTACCCAAAGAAGAGAACGGGGAAGAACAGACCTTATCCGAATTAGAAGTAACAACAGGAGCAAGGAAACAAATTTTGTAGAGGAAATGAGAACGATAAAAGCACAGCTTATCCTACTAACAAGAACGGACAGGACTTTGCAGGTATATTCACCACACCATTACATACAGCACCGCTCTTTCCAACACCACCCACCGATAATACAATAACCACAGTGGTATCAAGGGCCGCAACACCAATTCTCCAAAATGTAGCGGCCCAACCAATAACACCCAACAGAAACCGACATCGGCCTGGAAACGACCAGCATATGGAAAACTGAACACGGACATTAGAAACCCGATAAATGTTTTATAGACAAATATTCAAGGCCTCTACGCGGACCATGTAGGCTGAAAATTACAATACTCACAGAATTTAGCTACCAAAGCCAGCATAAATATCATATGCCTAACGGAAATACACTTGCATAAATGCGAAAAAGGCTCCGAAAACTGCATCGAGGATACTGAAATAGCGTTGCTGGAGTACAACATACACAGAGCAGATAGAGTTGTTAGACGAGGGGGAGGGTGTTGCATCTACGTGAAAAACACATACACATGTGAAGTGAAAGTAAACAAATCAAACAGCACAGTCGAAGTTATTATATTAGAAGTAAAAGAACTGAACCTAACCATTAGGAACATCTACAGACCACCAAACACCACAAAAATTTAATTCCAATTTGCTACAAATGAAATAGAAAACTTATTATATTTACTTGAAACTCCAGCAACAAATATTCAAATTTTCGGAGATTTTAATTTCCCATTCATAACATGGAAGAAAAATGACAAAGTTATATATGTCGAGAAGTTTCATGGGAACATTACAAAAGCTGATAGAACGCAAGCAACAATGCTATTAGATATTATGGAACATTACGCTCTTACCCAGGAAATCTGTGAAGCCACAAGAAAAGAGAACGTTTTGGATTTAATCTTGACAAATGACAACGAGATAATAATAAGTAAAAAAGTAACGCACGCAAAGTTCTCCGACCATAACCTCATCGATATACAATTGAAGTTAACACCCAGAGGATCGAAAACGCATCCCAGAAAGTCAGAAGAAATATTTGAAGGCTTAAACATAAATTTAAAGAAAGTAAATTGGGAAAATTTAAATAAAGATTTAAAGGAAGTAAATTGGGAATTGCTACTTCACAAGAAGACTCCACAAGAAATAATATGTATAATAGAGACTGAAATCAGACCTATAATACTGAAACATATTCCAGAGAGACAAGCTCTAGCAGAAAATCAGGACACTATTCAGGCAACGAAGACAAACCGTAAAACATCTCCACAGATACAGAACTGATGCAAAGAAAATCAAACTAGAGAGGAAACTTGGCGACATAAAAATGGACCTGAAGCAAACATTCATACATAAGACAAACGAGGAGGAAAACAAAGTAGCAGAAAACAAAAAATAACCCAAAATACTTCTACACGTTTGCGAAAAGGAAAATGCAGTGTAAGGAGAGTATTGGTCCGTTGATAAACGGGGAGGCCAAATACACAAATGACTCGGAAAAAATAAGCGAACTACTTAGGGAACAATTTAACTCTGTGTTTAGTGGAAAACCCAGACGAATTTTTCGACATAGATACAAATCAACCAAGAACAAACTCCGGCACAAACCTATTAATGGACTTCGAGTTCACGGAAGGAGATGTAATCAAGGCTTTATCACAGATGCAAGACAATTCAGCGCCAGGGCCAGATACATGGAGTGCCACGTTTCTGAAGAAATGTAAAGAGAGTATTGCCAAACCGCTATACTTACTATGGAGGAAATCACTCGACACAGGACAAATTCCACTCTCTTTAAAGAACGCGAACATTGCCCCCTTACTTGAAGGTGGTAACAGAGCAATGCCCAAGAATTATCGGCCAGTGGCTCTCACCGCACACCTTATAAAGTGCTTCGAACGTAAAATTAGAGGTAAAACTTCCTACTACCTACAAGAAAAAGACCTATACAACCCAAATCAACATGGGTTCATGGCTGGAAGATCATGCCTATCACAGCTACTCGACCACCAGGAGAAAATATTGGAAACATTGTGTCGAGGACAAAACATAGATGTAATATATACGGACTTTGCTAAAGCCTTCTATAAATGTAACCATGGAATCATAGCACACAAACTTAAGAATACAGGAATTACTGGACACAAAGAACGCAAAGAGTGGTGGTAAAAGGAGTTAAATCAGAAGTCTCGGGAGTCGTGAGCTTTGTCCCACAAGGAACAATATTAGCTCCCTTGTTGTTCATAATAATGATTGCAGATATTGATGCAGGTATTAAGGACAGTATTGTATTGTTTCTCAGATTACACAAAGATATGTAAGAAAATATTGAATGAAGGTGACATAAGAAAATTACAAAACGACATTGAAACATTATTCCAGTGGGCAGAAGACAACAATATGAAGTTTAACGAAGAAAAATTCCAACTTCTAAGATATAGTAATAATAAGGAGCTGCAGAATAAAAGGTACAAAACTCTGGAAGACAAAGAGATAACACGAAATCTACAAGTCAGGGATCTGGGAGTAATAATGTCGTCGGATACAGAATTCAGAGAGCACTACAAAATCAAAATTACAACGGCTAGAAAAATAATGGGAATCGTCTGGAGGAGCTTCCGCAGCAGAAAAGCAAACATCATGCTCAAATTATGGAAGAGTCTAGTCCTACCAATAATTGAGTATTGTTCAGTACTCACAAGCTCATACAGAAAACGAGACATTGCGAACATTGAAGGTGAACATTGAAGGTGAAGAAACGGAATGTGACGACTACTGGTCTCGACAACAATTCCTGAAACTCTACTCTCTTGAAAGAAGGCGCGAGCGGTACACAATAATATACATACGGAAAATACTTGAGGGCCTTGTCCCTAACCTTAAAAATTAAATACAAACAAAGTAGAATGAGAGAAGAGGCAGATTTTGTACAGTCCCAGCTGCTGTTGGACAGGGGGGCCATGGAAACGAGGATAGAAAATTCCCTCAGAATAAGCGCCCCGAAGCTTTTCAATGCCCTCCCGAGAGAAGTATGGAGTCTCCAGCACACCAACCTGAATAACATCAAGAACCAGCTGGACAGATTCCTGTGCAAAGTCCCTGCCTAGCCATGCGTGGCTGGCTACGAGGGAAGGAGGAGATCAGAGAGCAATTCCATCCTTCACCAAATCCCACAAATGAGGCGGGATGCTGCAGAGGGGTCGACTGCAGGTCGATCCTGAACCATCGTTCGAATTCACAAAAAGTATACAGTATATTTCTAACTGAAGGACACTATAATAAATTCAATAATATAAACAAAGTTAAAAAGAAAGGATCAAGTAAAGATAAGCACCCCCAGCCTTCTTTAATTAGCCTTATAAGGCTAACTAACGAAAATATCACGACCTAACCTAACCAATCGTTAAGTCAACTGTACGCCCTTGACGATTGGTTAGGTTAGGTCGTGATATTCTCGTTAGTTAGCCTTATAAGGCTAATTAAAGAAGGCTGGGGTGCTTATCTTTACTTGACCCAAAAGAAACATTATAATATGTTACCTCATTATAAATTAATTGGACATCTGATGAGTATTTTTCATTTCTTAGAAAAGAAAATTCAACTTAGTGAAATGAAATTTCTCGAGAAAAGTGCAACGAAGACTGTAATAGAAATGTTTTAATTAATTGCCTTTCTTCATGTACGAGTATTACGTAGAGAGAGAGAGAGAGAGAGAGAGAGAGAGAGAGAGAGAGAGAGAGAGAGAGCGGAAAATACTTAAAACAACCAATACACTATTAAATATATTCATATCAATCTAACTGATTAATCCAAACATGCTGTGAGCGCACTAATAGGTTTCTGGTAATCCACCGAATGGTTAATAAATAAATAATAAACAGTATGACTGGAGTAATTATTTAGTTTGATTTTTCTCCGTATTGTTAAGAAGATACATTCTTTCAAGTTTGTACATTTCAGATAAATCAGTTTAGCGGCTGTTCTCTTAATTTTGAGAAGTCAAAGACAGCACGTGATTGTTTTTTTCTTTTTTGAGGATGTGGTACTAGTAGGTAATGATATGAAAAGTTAAAATAACATTAAATTTAAGTGTACGATTAAAGCTACATACAAAAATAAAAAGTGAATTCTCTTTTTGAAAGCAAATCACTGTATAAATAAAAATGTAAATCTTCATTCATTATTAATTTCGAAAACCGTTACATGTTATGACAGAAAACATTCTGTAAAGAGAGAAGAAATCTCGTAAAACTTTTTCAATGTTTTTATACTTGCTAAGTTAAGTTGCGCATATTTTTCCTTTTATCTATCTATCTATCTATCTATCTATCTCGCTATCTATCTATCTATCTATCTATCTATCTCGCTATCTATCTATCTATCTCTATCTATACCAAAAACCATGATAAATAAACAAAAGAATTATACGCAGGAGTCAATAACTTTAGAAAAGAATTCGAAATGAAAGAGAAGAGACGAAGTTTCGAAACTTCCTTGAAAGACTTCTTCGGAATGCTTCACTTCACGAATAATAACTGCAAAACACGATTCGAATGAAGGATGAGGAGAACCTCAATTGAGGCGAAGCCCAAAGAATACGATATACTTTATTCCCGACCCCGTAAAGAAGAGGACAGTGAATAAGACGTTAAATCCTTCGGTATAGACCAAACGTAGTTTAGAAAGTAGTTAAAAATAGTTACAATTAAATCCTTCTCGTTTCTGAGTTTGAGAAAAAGTTTAGATATTGGATATAAGAGATGTCGCCTCGTGACTTCCGTTAATGATTATATTTTTATAGTGAAGTTTAGTTACCTTACTAAAATCGAGGTTTCCGCAATGAGTAAAGATTTTAAATCAATACAATAAATAACACCAGTACACATTTGAAAACTTGTCAATCGATTTTTACAAACTAGTTGGTGATTCTATATAATTTGAGTGCGCTGATCTCAAACATATAGTTAGTTTTTCCCTATCACGTATGGTTTTCTTACTACAGGGTGTGTCATAAATCCCCCATTTATCCCCAAATGTGAACCATCTTATCGAGACCAACATTGGATTGCACATGCTAAACCATAAATTTTGTTGTTATAGACTACAGTAACGCTTACATAATAATGTAGGGTAAATATATATAACAACCAGTCCCGTTCCCAGCAAAATACTCTCTCCCCTCCCAACAATGGGTGGTTAACATTTGGGGACAGATGAGGTATTACAACACCCCTTGTAGCACGAAATCTTTAGGTGATAGAGTAAAACCTAATTAAAGCAGAATTAAATAGCTCCTAGCTCTTGGACAAGTATATTGCTTGTTTATGAAAGAATAAAAAAATAACTGAAAGAACAAATATATTTACCTTCTTTACTTGCAAACATTTCAGGACTTATTCCAAAGACTTAAGACTACGAAGGTAGATCTGACTAATGACGACTAAACCGGTGCTTCTTTGATGTTTTCTTATGCTGTGCGTTAGGCTGATCTCGTTGCAGACACCAGCAGTAATCCGCCATCATATTTGTATGCCATCTTCCTTGATATCTTCTTTCCATGGTTTTGATGTCCTGGTGAAATCGTTCCCCTTGCTCCTCACTGACATCTCCGAGATTTTCGGGAAAACGGTCAAGATGCGAAAATAAGAAGTGAACTTTCAGGCTCATGTTGCAGCCTAAGGCGCAAAACTTTTTAAGCATATTTTCCACCAGTCTTTCATAATTTTGGCTTTTGTAGTTTCCCAAGAAGTTTTCAACAACATCTTTGAAACCAAGCCATGCTTCTTTTTCTTTATTGGTCATTGTGTTCAGGAAATGATCGTCTGTCAATAACTTTCTAATCTGAGGACCTAAAAAAACACCTTCCTTTATTTTCTCGTAGCTAATCTTTGGATATTTTGAACAAATGTACTTGAAACACTCACCTTCTCTATTCAGTGCTCTGATATACTGCTTCATCAAGCCTAATTTAATGTGCAAGGGTGGTAGGAGGATTTTATTTGGTTCAACTAGATGTTCATGCAAAATGTTCTTTGATCCTGGGGTAAGATTCTCTCTAGGAGGCCAAGTTTTCCTCTTCCAGTGCTGGTCACGTGCTCGACTATCCCATTCGCAGATGAAACATGGCATCTTAGTGTATCCTGATTGCTGCCCAAGTAACATGCAAAGGACTTTGAGATCCCCACACAATATCCATCTGTGAGTTTGATACTGAATTTTTTTCAGAAGCAGTTTCATGTTATCATAGGTCTCTTTTAAATGAGTAGAATGGGCCACTGGGATTGATGCATATTTGTTACCGTTGTGCAGTAACACTCCTTTTAGACTGGTTTTAGAGGAATCTATAAACAACCTCCAGTCACTGGTTTGGTATTCGATGCCTAGCTTGCACACTAATCCTGTGATGTCCTTGCAAAATACCAAGGGACCATCTTCTTCGGAAAAAGGCACGAAGTCTTTCTCACGATTTCTGTACCAAGCGAAGTATGTGTCGGATGCCAATAAATTGTTCTCCTGCAATCTAGACCCCAAAAGTTCTGCAGAGTCCTTAGGCAGATTCAAATCCCTGACTAAGTCATTTAGTTCGGCTTGGGTTAATGGTTTAGGAGGATCTCGGTCAGCTGTTGGCTGTTCATAAACATCATCATTGTCTGGATTTGGAGCTGAATCAGAATCTGAATTGTATTGATCCAGACTCTCGGGTGGGCGTGTAATAGGAACTTCTGGACCATGGGGTACCGGCCTTATTGCAGATGGAAGACTTGGGTATTGAAGGCTCTCTTTATTCTTTGCATTATAACCTTTAACATTGCAAGAACAGAAGTAGCAGTCGTCGGTATGGTTTCTAGGCTCGCGCCATACCATAGGGATCCCAAATGGCAAACTTTTCTTTTTACCTTTGCTCCAATTCCTTAGTGCCGCAACACACGTAAGACAAACCTTGTGTGGAGCCCAACTTTTGTCTTGATCTCCTAATTTAATTCCAAAATAAGCATGATAAGCTCTCTTAATGAAGGTCGTTACATTTGTCCTTTGTTTTACAACATACCGACCACAAATATAACAAAATATGTCTGGACTATGGGTACATCCTCTAGAAGCCATTATTAAAATTTTAAAGACGTAATGTTAGAATTATCTATCTGAAAAATATGAAAAAACGAAATTAATTAAAGTTGAATGATAAGTGTTTTAGGTTGGCTAAATCGTTGTTTACTCTTATGAAATTATTTACTTTGTTTTATATTTCAATATTTTAAACAAATCCACATTGGAGGAAATATTTAGTTAGTATATTTTTTGGGGACAAAAGTTGTCTATTTGTTCGCTTCATTGGAAAGCATTTTCATGACTGTACAAAGAAAGATTAAAAAATTAAAAATGAAATGCAGATATAGGTATATAAAATAGAAAGCAATTTAGAATATAAAATAATGAACAGAGAACCGAAAATGAATCTAATCTATCAAGAAACGAGCAGTAAAAAGAGAATGTTAATTTTAATTAAAGAATAAAGGAATAATCATTATTTAAGGGTAAGAATCATAAAAAATATTAGAAAGACGATACTAAGAAATAAGCAAAACAAGCAAGAAAACAAGTTAAACTATAAAAAACAAAAACAAATGAAAAACCAGATAATGTAAAGGATAAAGATGAATTTTCGAAAGTTGTGAACTGTCTGACCTCAAGCAAATGCTTTTCAAATATCAATAAAGCGAATTTCACGATCTTCAGTAACGAACAGAATGTATACATTTGGATGAAATGAATACTGGATCGATTGTCATAAAATGATATAAAGTAAAGAAAGAGTTTGAAGTTATGCGCGACAGAAAGTTGCTATAGAAAGACTAAATAAATAAAATTTCTAAAAAAAAGATTTTTATACAGGGTTGCAATAATGTTTAAACTTGAATATTTCGTTCTTAAAATTATTTTATTAACTGTATCAAACTTTTGTTCTTTCTTACAGAGTGTACTGCACACTTTCACGGCAAGACTGTGGTGACAACATCTTTAACAATATTTTTATTATTCAGAAACAAACGATAAGAATATTAACTGATGCTTATTTCTACATTCATCATATTTTTACGATCATATGAGTGAGTTCTTTAAATAGTTAAAAGTATAAAAAAAATCAAAGCTGTTATCAAAATAGCACATTTTATATTCGTTTACAAATATCTAAAAATTATAAATTTGAATTGGGTTGATAAATACTTTGTAACTCATCAGTACATTCACTTTTTTCGGCTACGAGTACAACCAAGCAAGTTATTCCTCAATTTAGAATGTCCTTCTCCCAAAAATCACCTTACTTGTTAAATTGAAATTATGGAAGGAGTTTAGCATTATATTAAAAGTGTTTTGTAATGTAACTACAGTTAAAAATAAATTGAAATTTCTTTTAATAAATGAATACTGACAAATTTTTTTATTAAATCATGTCTATAAATGGATGTGTGCAAATAAGCTTTTACTTTAAACTTGAGAAAATCATCATACATGATTGTAACTAAAAAAAACTGCAATCGTGCGCACACCATTAATAAGTGGAAACACTCCTCTTGGAAAAGTAAATGAAGTTAAAGTTCTTAGCATCAAGTAATTTAAAAAGAAATAATTCAACAATTATTCAGCAGAAATAAACTAGAAAGCGAATCAAAAATTTTATCCGAACTTCGTCAGCATTTTGCGAATTTGGACTCAATATGCAAAAATGAATAGACCTATAAGAATATAAATATATATAAGAATATAAGGATTATATAAATATAAGGATTATATAAATATAAGGATTATATAAATAAAAGGATCATATAAACATAAGGATTATATAAATACAAGGATTATATAAATATACGAATTATACGAATGAATATAAGAATTATACGAATGAATATAAGAATTATATAAATGAATATAAGAATTATATAAATAGATATAAGAATTATATAAATGAATATAAGAATTATATAAATGAATATAAGAATTAGAAATTATTCATTGTTCATTTTTACAGGGCTCTTCCCTCTAGAATGATATTAATACAATAATATAACATCCTACTAATTCTAACTAGGTGATAACTAATGGTTTTTATAATACAGATTTATATACACAACATAAGTCTGGGTGGTTAAGTCTAGTTCACGTGGTCTGTGTACGCACTCTTGGTCGTGCATAAATAGTTTCACATTGTTCGTTGTCTCTTGTTTTCTTTCGTTCCAAGAATGATCTTTTTATTACAAATATACCGAGGATAATAGCACACACAATAATGATACTAACGGCAGATGTTAAAAAAATTGTTACAGGTTGTAGTGTTTGTAAAAGGTTATTCTTGTTATCATCTAAAATTTTAAAACGACTCAATTGATCACTCCATTTAGGTGCCTAGAGTTCGGATAGGATGTTTACAGGCTTCATGGAGAGATTTAAGATTTCTGTAACGGGTTTAAATTTAATTTGCGACGGGAAGGGGTATGAATCATTAGTAGAATGGGCGCAAAAGGTTAGAGTGCAATGCAATGTTGCAATGAGTGCCAGTGCAACCCCCTCCCCCTTTTTGCAAAAGAACCCGCCAGCGCCAACTCCAGGATGCCAAAAAAAAGAAAGGGGGAACTCCCCCAGCAATCGGGGGGAGTCCACCTGACCTCTTTGGGGGACGGCCTCACCCCCAAAGGGGTGCACCTAACCTAAGAGAGAGAGGAGGAGGAGAGAGAGGAAGAGACCATCCAGCTTCCACGAAAGGTAGAAGCTCAGTGACTGATCATGGTAGCAACACTTGACTTAGAACTCGAAATCTGCCAGTTGGCGTCGAAGCCAGTGCCTCCAGGCATTATCAGCCAGTTGACACAGTGTATACATCTCCTGAACAGTCAAGAAACGCACACAAACGCACGTAGATCCCCTATTATTACACACATAGCTATATATATACTAATTATTTATTTATAGATGAGTTTCCAGAGAGAGAGAGAGAGAGAGAGAGAGAGAGAGAGAGAGAGAGAGAGAGAGAGAGGCGTCTATTTACTTTTGTCATTCATCTCTTATACAAAATGTTTTCAAAACAGCATTTTCTTTTTATTCCAAGAAAGACAAAAATGCCCGAATTGTTCATTCCGTCGAAGGTCAAGCTTCTCACCCCACCCTAGACCTATAGTTTAACGGGGAATCCGGACCTACCCGAATTGTTCATTCTGATGAAGGTCAAACTTTTCACCCCACCCTAGATCTACAGTTTAACGGAGAATCCAGCACCCAGCATCTTAACCACTAGGTCACCCAGAGTACCCATTTTATCTACCAACCAAGAGCGCTGAAGCTGGGTGTGCTACGCATCTGATAATAAAATAAATACACAGGACTCTTTACACTACACATTATTCCAACCAGCACCCCAGCATCTTAACCACTAGGTCACCCAGAGTACCCATTTTATCTATCAATCAATTGTGCGGAAGCTGGGTGTGCTACGCATCTAATAATAAAAGAAATACACAGGGCTCTTTACACTGCACATTATTCCAACAACATGCGGAAGGATGATCGTTTACCGCGCACCGGTTGCAATCGCCCGGCCTCGAGCACGGACACGATGGATTCATAATCCGCGATGCTAACCACCTAGGGGGGACTTTGAATGAAAAGCAAATGGTTGAAAATACAAGCAATATAATATCCACACTTTGCACACACACACACACACACACACACACACACATTCTTAAATAAAAAAAATTTATATTCAGCAATAAACATTTCAACCAAACTTATCGAAAGCGTCTATTTACCTATGCCATTCAATTCTATATACCTTCTATATTTTTATGAAAGAGAGAGAGAGAGAGAGAGAGAGAGAGAGAGAGAGAGAGAGAGACGCCTATTTACTTTTGTCAATCATCTCTTATATAAGAAGCCGTTCTCGTTTTCGTAAATTTTTTTAGCCATACATTCTTTTGATTTGAGAAATCAATATATTAAATTTCCCACATGAAAACAGATTTAATAATACACAGTAGATATACTAAAAACGTATATTAAATTTGGTAAATTATTCTCATAGAATAGCATTCAGCAATCCTTTCTATATACTTTATATTATTTTTATAAAGAAAATCCCGCCAATTCAAAGTTAATTAACTGTAGTTTTTATAGAAAACAAAGTAAAATACATTTACATTAAATTGTCTTCGCATCCACGATAGCTTCCAGCCATTATTAAAAATTAATGAAAAATCTTAAAACGCATATCTTAAATTTGTTCACGGAATTTTATTTCTAATCCCACATAAACTTTAAACCGATAAGAATTGCCCCGATTTCCAAATTTATTTTCCAATCTGGCTAAGTCAATCTTATATATTATTAGATTTATTTTCCTCCTTACTTAGTTATTTATTATTTTCATCATTATATTCAATCCTTTCATTAATTATTTACCAAATGGTTGGTTCAAGTTTTGTACGGATATATTTTTCATATTTTCAAACCAGTACAACCAAAAACCGTACCGGCTGCCTCATGAAATAAGGCTGCTGGTTCTTTTTAGGCAGAGACTTGAGAGTGAAGTCGTTGGACTGTTTAATTTTTTCAAAGCTCTGAATAGTGAGGCTATAGGATTATGATTGCGTTTCAAATCTGTTTAGCTAGCTGTGTTCCTGATTTCTCTTCAGGTTTGATCAGTGTTTCAGAGTAAAGTGCATTGAATTGCATTCCTTTTTCAAATTCAATCATCTGTTTCAAATTAGGCTGAGATAAGGCAGGTAGGTATAACATTTCCTCTTCTTCTTCAATCACTTCAATCTTCTATTTATTCAAGTGTTATCAAGGTAAAGTGTTTACAATTAAAACAACTAAGGCAATGGTCTATTTTATTTTCTTAGAATAGGAAAATTACTACAAGCTAAAGAGGGTGTTTAACTACAATCAAGTTTAACCCTCTGATAGCACAAAATTTCTACCAGCGGGAATCAATAATATTAGTTAGGATTTAATTTATTATTCGGGAAATAATTCATAGTCATCAAGAATCATAATATATTAAATTCAGTCATTAAAAGGTAAGACAGGGTTTGAGTGGGTTCTTCCGAGCCTGAATTTTGTCTGGGGAACGCTGCTTGAATTTTAACTTGATTTTGAGGTATTTTGCCAGGTTTGATTTTGCTTCTAGATTTTTTCCAAGTGTTTTGATACTTAATTTCCTTAAAAATAGGTTGATTTGATATATATAGTGTTAATAAATGAATAGTTTGGAATTCAAATATTGTGTTGGGTTAAAACAAAATTTTAATTCTAACATATATAAATAATGTTATAATGTTTCAGACCAACAAAGACCCTAGGATCCACTCATGGCTGGTCTACCAAACTGCGTTCGTAATTGTGTATTGCGCATGTCCTCCGTGGTGGCGGAGGTGACCTACAATTTTACGTGGGTTCCGAACCACAACGAACATAAGAACATAAGAAATTTTTATAGTGGGCACACTAGGGGCCACTTCGGCCCATCGAGGTGGCTCCACTATGTAAAAACTGCCTGTACATTAGCAACAACCAATTTTTACAAAACTAAATAATTATCAATTTAAAACTAATTAATTATCAATTAAAAACTAAACATAGAATCTCTCGATTCAGGGGATCAAGTCAAAATAGACTACTATCCACAAATATGTTACACTCTGTATCTATTTATAACCGACATGCAAATATATCAGATCCAAAGAATCCAGTCAATTTCATTACGGTATCCATCACTACCAGTACCTTGCCAACCAAAAATAAGTCACGGTCCATATCAATTGCGGACCAAGTCACAATTTACAACCATATATATTACACTATATATACTTAGGAGGAAAAGTGTAGGTGTGGCTGTAAAGACTGTACAGTAATGTAGAAATGTGTGTGCACCCATTATGGGTCTCCCATTTAAAGGTGTTTGTGGGGCAAGTGAAGATCATGAGTTTTTCAATACCTCACAGTACTATGGGGGCACCGCTCGGCAGAGGAATCTCTTTAAATGGGGTGTGTAAGGACAGAGAGTATCCCCTAACCCAAGATGCTGCCTCCCTATATCCCACAACACTTGTAAAACTATGTTTTCTTAAATTTGTTCTACATCTTGGCTTAAATAATTTCATACTATGACCTCTAGTCTGGTTATTGTGATCTTTAATGAAAAGAGAATCAAAATCTATCTTATCCAACCCTTAATTTTACTACCTTAAACTATACCCAATCTATCAACATATGCGTCTAATCGATTTTTAAACATGTTTATAGACGTGCTACTAATTACTTCTACCGGCAAACTATTCCAGCTATTTACTATTCTATGCGTAAAAAAGTTTTTGGCAACTGCTGTCTCGAACCTTCTACTTGTCAACTTACACCCGTTATTTCTAGTCCTATTATATTGAGATATTTCGAAAAAGCTATCTCTGTCTACGTTATCGAACCCATTCATAATTTTGAAAACCTGGATTAGATCACCCCTTAGCCTCCTAGTCTCGAGTGTAGTCAATTTTAACTCTTTAAGCCTATCCTCGTACGACTTTGACCTAAGCGACGGAATCATCTTAGTTGCTCGTCTTTGAACTCTTTCGATTTTGTCTATATCTTTGCGCATATGCGGATTCCAAAATTGGATCGCGTACTCCAAATGGGGTCTAACTAATGATTTATAAAGAGGAACTATAATATCGCGCGATTTGTACTCAAAATTCCGAGCTATAAAACCTAACACTTTGTTCGCTTTATTGACCGCTGCTGTACTTTGTTTCGCTACTTTTAAATCACCAGTGACTATAACTCCTAAATCTTTTTCCTGCTCTACGCTTATCAACTCTTTCCCTGACATACTATACGCAAAATTACCGTTACGCGAACCTATATGTAAAATTTTGCACTTATCGACGTTAAATCTCATTTGCCATGTGACTGACCAATCAACGATTTTATTCAGATCATTCTGGATTTTACCTCTATCTTCGTCATTAATCGCCCTACCACCCAGCTTCGTGTCATCCGCAAACTTTGAAACTGTACTGACTAGGCCGACATCTAAATCGTTAATATATATAAGAAAAAGCAAGGGGCCCAATACAGAACCCTGAGGAACGCCACTCGCTACATTAGCCCAACACGACTCCGCTCCATCAACGACCACCCTCTGTTTCCTACCTCGCAACCACTCTTCTATCCAATTTATTACTACACCCCTGATTCCATGAGCCTTAGTTTTCTCAATGAGTCTTTTGTGCGGTACGGTGTCAAACGCTTTTTGAAAATCTAAATACACTACATCAACCGCCCGATGACTATCGTAAACGTCAACCACGCTTTGAAAAAATTCTAAAAGATTAGTTAAGCAAGATTTGTTTCGCCTAAAACCGTGCTGCGTATTTCTAACTAAGTTATGCAATTCTAAGTGTTCGACTATACGATCCCTAATTATTGATTCCAGTAGCTTACCTACAACAGACGTTAAACTGATTGGCCTATAATTTCCCGCCGCACCTTTATCGCCTTTCTTAAAGATAGGTGTTACGTTTGCTAACTTGAAATTATCTGGTACGCACCCCTCAGAAATAGACGCATTAAAAATCTTTGTTAGCGGCACAACAATGCTATCTTTTAATTCTTTTAGTTGTATGGGATATATGGAATCCGGCCCCGGTGATTTACGCGTTTTCATTTTATCAATATAGCGCATTACCTCCCTTCACTAACCACAATATTATCCAAAATATTACCATTATCAAAGGGTATTATGTCTATGACCGTAGGGATATTCGTTACATCTTCTATAGTAAAAACTGACGTAAAGAATTCGTTTAGCAAGGTAGCCATTTCCTTGTTTTCAGAAACTAGATCTCCGTTAACATTTTTCAACGGCCCCAAGACACTTTTTACTGGATTTCTATTGTTGACGTATTGAAAGAATCGCTTGGGGTTTTCTTTACCGTCACGAGCTATGGAGATTTCAAATTCGCGCTTGGACTTTTTTATTACACTTTTCGCTTCACGCCTTAGAGATATGTAGTTGTTTCGTAACCACAAATTGTCTTTATCGCACTTATGTAGCCTATAAGCCCTATCTCTACTCTTTATAATGTCTCCTACTCTAGAAGTAAACCACAAGGGCTTGTTATTTACTTTCGCACGCTTAATTTTGTACGGTACACATTCCTCATTTATAGTCCTAAATACTGTTTCAAACGATTCCCACATTAGTTTTGCGTTGGAGTTCCCCATTACGTTTTCCCAATTGACGTGTGACAATTTATTTCGAAATTTACAAAAGTCTGCGTGCTGGAAGTTAGGAATTTTAGTCGAGTTAGCTGGTTTCGAGTGACTTACTGAGAGGACAAACTCTACCATATTGTGATCGCTATTGCTTAACGGTTCTATTACTTGAAGATCAGTAATTAGCCTATCATCCGTAGTTATTACTAAATCTAAAATACTGTCCAACCTCGTAGGTTCCCCAACCTTTTGAATAAGAAAGCTATCCTCGAGAAAATTAACTAAACGATTACCTTCCGCGTCTCCCTGCATTGTATCGTAATTCACGTTGGCGCAATTAAAGTCACCCATAACTAAAGCCTGCTCACTACCTATTATTCTCTTTAGTTCACGATATAACGCTTCGTCCGTATCAGCTGTTTGATTAGGGGGCCTATATATAACCGCAACAACAAGTTTGAAATCGTTCAATTTAAGTTCTGCTATAGTCGAATCTATTGGTTCTGGAATTGTGTGCTTTACTTCTATAACGTTCGCAATATTATCTTTGATATACAACATAACACCGCCTCCTCGCCTACCTATTCTGTTTTTAACAAAAAGTCTATAACCTCTAATTTGATACTCCCCTACAAAGTCACGTGTTTCAGTGCTAAGCCACGATTCATTTATCGCAATTAAATCATAGTCTTTACAAGCAATTAAAGAAAAAAATTCGTTTATTTTATTTCGTAAGCTACGAGCATTTAAGGATAGAACCTTCAAATTGTTTGTAATTGCGACACCTTCGCGAGCGCAGGGGAAATTTGTGGAATTTACGCTGGGACCGTTCGAGTTACGGCAGCCTGAAAAGAAGAGACAGTATTATGAAATAGTCTTCCTAAACGCGCAGCTCCAACGTCATTAAGATGAAGTCCATCTCCGAGGAACAAGTCCCTCCTGCCGTAGAAACTGTTCCAAAAATTCGCAAAATGCACTCCTTCCTGTTGGCAAAGAGACTTTAGGTTATTGTTAATATAGGTCGCCTTGCTGTAGAAATCGTTACGTTGGATAATTCGAGGAAGTATACCTGTTAAAACAATCTTATTAGTTTTTTCCTTTAATCGCTCTAGTAAGTCCCTGTACCTAGCCAGCAGTTCTTCCGATCTAGAATTTAAAACGTTATTAGTACCGACATGAATAACATACGTTGTGTCCTCGGCGGTACCGTCTGTAAAATGGTCAACACTATTAGTTATATCCTCCACCCTTGCACCAGGGTAGCAGTAACGGCGCCTACAACGAGGGTTTCTCCCACAGAATTCCTCGAGCTGCCCTCGAACAATGGAATCGCCAACGAGTCGTATTTCCGGTTCATCAGCATCTTCGAAACCTAAAACAGAAAACTTATTGTTTGTTATTACTGGTAGACAAGTCTTAGGTTTTCTCAATGGGGCTCCATTACGCACTCGAACGAAGGGTTTGGAACTAGCGGAAGAGAGAGGACTATTAGTACTATTTATATTATTATTAGAAACTGAGACAGGAGGGGTCGTAACTGGTATCTTAAGGGATTCTATTTTTGCCGTCAGGAGCATCACGCTTTCTTCAAACCTAAGTCTGGCCTCCCTCTCACGTTCTAACTCGTTCCTCAGGACTTCCATGCTTCAGCACCACCTGCAAACTAACTGTTCATTATTATTAGCCATTGTAAACGCGTAAGCGGCAAATTTCCCTTTACAGCGACTGCAAGTACTTGACGGGGGTGCCATGCTCTTAATTAGTTAAACAACAAAAAACGAGCGCTTACTAATTAATAAATTACAACGTACGTCTACAGCGTGCTTATTGCACCGTCACCTGAGCAAACCCGCAAAAATGTTCCTGAAACGCAGAAACAGATTCTTCTAACATAAATTTATACTAAATGAATATATAATTAAGCTACCGACGAAAGATCTGGAAAAGAAAGTTTTAATAGTACTTATCTGTCCGCGATTCGACCGACTTTTTTCCTTTTTTCCCTCGGTGTGTGAACACACTCTACCTGACCTCCCGAATATATAATCTATATATATATATATGTAATATATATATAATACATATATATATATATATATAATAAATATATATATATATATATATATATATCTAATAATATATATAATATATACATATATATATAATATAATATATATATATTATATAATATATATTATATAATATATATAAATATAATGTAATATATATTATAATAATAATATATATATATATATATAATATATATATATATAATATATATAATATAATATATTGATATATATATATATATATATATATATAATATATATATATATATAATATATTAAAATATACATGTATGTATAATATATATACATATATATAATATTATATAAAATATATATATGTATAATATATTAATATACATATATATATATATATATATGTATATATATATATATATATAATATATATATATACATTTAAACTGCAAACACGCAGTATAATTAACGTAAAGTACGACGCTTGTATAGGAGAATATCCCGCGCAAGATGAGAGAGAGAGAACGAAACAAATGAAAAAATGAGGTAACCACCCGGGAATCGAACCCGGGATCTTCCGATTGCCGGTCAGATATGATAACCATTACACCATGGGCCTCACTCAATCAAATGCCGTAATTCCTCTACATACGCGCAGAAACCAATGCCCCAAGGGGGCACCTCCCGCATGTCGTACATTATATACATTTAAACTGCAAACACGCAGTATAATTAACGTAAAGAACGACGCTTGTATAGGAGAATATACCGCGCAAGATGAGAGAGAGAGAACGAAACAAATGAAAAAATGAGGTAACCAACCGGAAATCGAACCCAGGATCTTCCGATTGCCGGTCAGA
>JAJOZX010004716.1:80000-297500 GCA_023014485.1 Bathynomus jamesi | reverse complement strand
TTGTAATGTATATGGTTGTAAATTTTGACACGGTCCGCAATTGATATGGACCGTGACTTATTTTTCGTTGGCATACCGTAATGAAATTGACTGGATTCTTTGGATCTGATATATTTGCATGTCGATTATAAATAGATATAGAGTGTAACATATTTGTGGATAGTAGTCTATTATGACTTGATTCTCTGGATCCAGAGATTCAATCTTTAGTTTTAAATCGATAATTAATTTGTTTTAAATTGATAATTATTTAGTTTTGCAAAAAATTGGTCGGTGCCAATGTACACTGTACAGGCAGTTGTTACATAAATTTCTTATGTTCTTGTGGTTCGAACCCCACGTAAAATTGTAGGTCCCCTCTGCCACCACGGAGGACATACACAATTACGAACACAGTTAGGAAGACCAGCCATGAGTGGATCCTAGGGTCTTTGTTGGTCTGAAACATTATAACATTATTATAACATTATTATATATATATGGTATATGAAAATTATTTCACGAATGTAATATGTGAAAAATATTTATGATGACTAAAACCACGAAGGAAAGGAAACACCGAAAGTTCTCAAGCGCTTTCGTCTAATGACATCCTCAGGAACACTGAAGTACATAAAGAGTTACAGCCTACATATAGGTTACAGAAAAAAATATATATATATATATATATATATATATATATATATATATATATAAGAAATAAACCGAGAAATAAAATAATAAAATTAAAAATTAAAGGATTGTGGGAGGAGCATGCAAATTTGTAACGAAAAACTATCGATTTTTAGCACAAGATCAAATGAATCGGTAGTTGTTTTTTTATCTATAACATGGGTTGCAAACAATTCATTTGATCTTGTGCTAAAAATCGAGTTTTTCCTTACAAATTTGTATGCTCCTCCCACAATCCTTTAATTTTTAATTTTTATTATTTTTATTTCTCCGTTTATTGTATATATATATTTTTTTTTTCAGTAACCTATATATAGGTTGTAACTCTTTATGTACTTCAGTGTTCCTGAGGATGTCATTAGACGAAAGCGCTCCAGCACCATTCCGTGTTTCCTTTCCTTCGTGGTTTTGATTCATCATGATATATACAGTATATAATTTATTTATATATAAATATATATATATAATATATAAATATATATATAAATATATATATATATTATATATATATATAATAATATATATAAAATATATATATATAAAATATATATAACATTTTTATATATATATTTATTATATATATATAATAAATATTATACAGGGTGTCCCATAAGTCCGGCATCATAAGAGAAATTCATATTTTTCTATTTCTGCAAACTATAATTCATATTTTTCTCTCTCTACAGGCGATAATTATGGTGTGGCATTTGGAAGGATCGCATCATAGGCCCCCTCTTTTTCGATGAACATGTCGCTGGAGGCACCTACCTACGTATGCTCAAGGAAGAAGCATTTCCCTGTGTCTTGAACGAAGAAAGAAATTTCCCAACTTTGTTCCAGAAGACGGCGCTCCTGCACATTACAGCACCCAATTAAGGGAATACCTGTACCAACAATTCCCTGTTCATTGGACAGGACGTCGAGTGCCTGTGGACTGGGCAGCTAGAATCCCGGATCTCATCCCACTAGATTTGTTTCTCTGGGGCCACTTGAAAGCGCTGGTATACGCAGAGAAAATTAGGATTGTTGAACATTTGTCAGCGCATCATTGGGGCATGTAACACCATTACTCCTGACAACATTCACCGTGTGCTTGCTGACTGGGTTTCATGTCTGAATTTGTGTATTGAAAACAATGGTGGACATATTGAGCACGTTCTGTAAATAAAAGCTTTTGTTTTGGCTTTTTTAATTATTTTTCTTATGATGCCGGACTTATGGGACACACTCTACAGTATATATATATATATATATATATATATATATGTATATATGGTGTGGTTGTAATAATACATTTGTATTCCTCACATTTTATCGTAAATGCTTCATTAGCGGTTATCCTCAATTATAGACTAGTTTGCATTAGTAGTGAGGTAGGATTTCTGAATACAAATAGATTTATTAAAAAAATGGACTTTAATTAAAAATTAATCAGTTTTGACTAACCATGTTAATTTCTCCTTAAAGGACCGATGCGGGACTTGATCGTGTTATAGCTACTTTTCGCAACAGCTTTGATGAAAGGCAAATAAATGTCGACGATTTGGAAGCTTTACTGAGCAGCCAACCCAGTGATCTGAATACCGAGATCGAGGTATTGGCTCACATCCGGTCCAACAAACGCCAGGTCATTGAGGAACTAATGTAAGTTTTTTTGTGGTTAACAACGAAACACATTGTATTTTCATTCAATTTATTAAGTGGTAGAAAGCATGTTTTAGCACAATTCATCTTACAGAACTAGCGTCCATTAAATGAGACTAACGTAATGGAGACATTTTACAGTTACATTTATATATACGCACGTAAACCTTTACACAGTATAGTCACAATTATATATATACACGTAAAACTTTACACAATACATCGAGTGTGCACAAATGGGAACCTTTCTTTATCTGTCTGCATATCAATTCATCATTCATCTTAGTATCGCACAAATCGAATAATTTTTAAAAATTTATAAATCCCCTCCAACGTGACATGTGCAGGAGAAATGAAAGACAGTACATGCCACAAGTATTACTAAAATATCCTTGGAAACGTAAGGATTCCAGAGAATTTCAGGGCCATGTAGCTCTTCGATAAATTGTACAACTACAGAGTCATTCCAGGGCTGAGTACCGAGTGAATCAAAATAGTACATTCTTTCCCTATTTTTAAAATAGATTGAAAACCAATGAATCCCCTCACCCCTCTCCCCACAATGTCCGTATTCACGATAAGACTACACCAATCTCTCGTAGTTGGTAATTTCAATGTTTCATTCTCCGCAAACACACCGATAAATTTGAAGCGTGTGACTCGGTCACTCTTCATTAAACTCTGGAATGTATTCGCGTCCATTTTAAAAGTCTGTGACAACGTTCCTGAAACGGTCGAGCTCTATTAGAGCTTGTGATTCGAGGTATACTAGTACACTAATAGGCGCGTCTATTGGGTCGGCGAATTCCAATCTGACTGAGATTTTCCCACTTTGTTGTGGAGTTAAGTGTGTGTTTCCACAAGCAGAGAAGTCGGGGGTAATATCAACTGGGTAAAGGTTAAATTGATCAACAAATTCTTTCTGCGTTACGCCAATTCCAAGCTCGTCACAGCCACCGACAATATGGGCCAGATTGCTATAAGCTTTCGCGCAGAGCGGGAACACAGCGTCTGATGAGTAGTCTGCAACCATTGTCCCGCCCAATGCAACGCCATTTGTCTATAGAGTTATAGTTTTAAGGCCGAAATTCTCGAATTTAAAGGCGCTCTTTTTTATATTTTCCATTCGTCGAAGCGTGATCCTGCATTCCAATTAATATCCTTTTAAGTAGGACTCCCAGGGCCACGTTTTCTAGCTGCTTCGAGGCCAACCCAGCGGGCACCATGTATAATTTGATCTGTACTCTGTATTTTACTGTTGCAGGTATTAAATATTTTTCAATTTCTACATATTTCGGCGGACATAGTTTCACTCGCCGTACGCGGAAATTCGTATCCATGATGTGAATCACAACGAGCTTTGCTCCCTCTTTTTGATCAGGTCCCAGATTTATGCAGATATAAGGATTCGTGCGGTTGAGTTTTAGCTTCATATCAACCCCATTCATAAGCAGTTTCTCCTGAAACGTGAAGTCTGAATGCAGACGACCAAAGCACTCGTATATCTTCTTTTTAGAATTTTTTAATTTATCCTTTATACAGGGTGTACATAAAGTCAGGATCTATTTTTGTGAAATAATTATTTTTTTCTATTTTTCTTTCAGAAGCACTTAGAATGAATACAGAAGGGCGTGTGACAATAGTAATTTGGCGAATCGAGGGAAAGAAATACAATGACATGAGAGAGAAGTTTAGAAGGAGATTTCATAAGCCGGGGCCAATAGACAAGATATTACGAAAATTGGTGAACAAATTTAAATGAACGGGATCTGTAAATGATGAAGCAAGATCAGACGACCGTGTATGTCAGATCTTACCGTGAATGCAGTACGCGGAATTATCACTGAGGAGCCACGCACGTCCGTTCGTGCTGCATCACACAGACTCGGCCTCCCGACGTCATCTGTGCACAAAATTCTGAAAGTTAATTTGCAGAAGAAAAGCTATCATTTGCAGGTTTTACATGATTTACATGAGGAAGATTTCCTTCGACGAAGTGCTGTATGTGCTGATCTCGTAGAACAAATCTGGAGTGATAATTTAATGGACAACATTCTCTTTAGTGATGAAGCCACTTTCCATACGTGTGGAAAAGTAGATCGCCATAACTGTCGAATTTGGGCAGATGAAAGACCGAATGATTTCGTCCAAAATTGGGAAAGAGACTCACCTAAAGTTAATGTCTGGATGGGTTTAACAAAATCTAAGGTTTATGGTCCTTTTTTCTTTGCTGAAGCTACAGTTACGGGGCTTATTTATCTGGACATGTTGCAGCAATTCCTTGAACCTCAGCTGATTTGGGATAGGATTGTTAGTACCGTCGTCTATCAACATGATGGTGCTCCTTGTCACTATGCCAAAATTGTTCAGGATTATCTAAATGGACGTTTTCCAAATCGCTGGATCGGACGTGGAAGCAACAGACCTTGGCCAGCGAGATCACCAGCTTTAACCCCTTTAGATTTCTTTGCATGGGGCTTTATCAAATCGCACGTCTATCAGACGAAGATTACGAGTCTTGAAAACTTACGTACACGTATACGAACTGCTGCAGATAACATAACCCCGCAAATGCTCCAGAAAGTGTTTAGAAATGCTGCGGAACGATTTGAGCTGTGCAGGGGTACTGATGGGCGTCACGTCGAATCCTACTCTTAATTATTTAATAAATGTTACCACTTTATCATTTTATGATTGAATTCCATATAATTTCCAAGTGATTCACAAAAATAGATCCTGACTTTATGTACACCCTGTACTACTTTCGTCATTAGTCTGATAATAGCCCTCGGCAGGTAAAAAGGTATCCTTCGCTTCTTTTGAAAAATTGAGGACATTTACCAGATTGGCTCGTAGGTGATAATAACCCGTTCCTTCCGAGATGTTAACCTGAATTTAAATACATCTCACACTGGCTGAATATGGAGTGTAGAAAGTTGGTTTCAGGGTATGCAGAGTAACTATCATCGCAGTCCGTTCCATCTGAATGGGCTATACGCAGTTTAGCGTACATGTGCATGCAGCTTGGATCAAAAAAGTATGGGCCTGAGCTGGGTATTACGAATTCTATAGCGGCACTCGGTGAACTACTTGTGTTTAATGGGTTAATTATAATGAAGTCGCTATGCTCAATAAAAACCTGTGTAGGGGGCATATCAAAGAGGGACAGCTCCGATTTACAACATTGTGAGCTACACAGATAGATGAAGCGCGCAATGACGAGCCAGAAATAGTGCCACCTCTCTCGACAAGTAGTAATCAGCCAATGATTCTTGAGAGCAGTGTCCTCAGCTTATATCAGTTAAAAAAATGATCAGCCATAGGCTTCATTCGCTTAGAACACATCTTTTTTTATGTCCATTTACGTTTAGCGCCACTTGTTGGTAACCCTTTCCTTCGGACAGTCCTCTTCTTCTTCTTTCTGCCACCACGCATTTTTCTCTTTGCGTCTTTGATGATTTCGTCCCGTGTACGTTTTAAATGTTTTTTAAAGCTTCTTTAGGTTTAGTTCCACCCATTTTGTCTTCTACCGCGTTAAAACCTGATTGTAACGCCTTCCTCCCGAGGTATCTAGCCCCCCTCTACAACAGTGGGACATCGGTGCGTAGTAGGGTTGAAAAAATTAATCCAAGCCCACACCCAAGCTGATATCTCACCCCTCGAAAGACTGCAAAAGGCCTTCGGGTCATTATAACTGAATGCGACGTAAGTGTAACTTCACTGCTAAGCTCCCATCACCGAATGGGAAATTTTTTCCCTCAATCGTTCTTATACTATATATTGAGATATTAGTTAATAGATTAGTCGCAACATTCACATAATGGGACTTGTCGTATGTAATGCTCAAACTCTTCCCTCTATGGTTGGAAATGTGGTCAATGCGCAGCAGGCGCGCCTGGGTGTCCCTAACAAATTGATGCTTTTCGATATTGCTGTAAATATAGCACATGTCTGAGGATGAGTAGCTTTCACCCAATTTCTCCAATTTCAACTGATACATTAAGCTGGACAAGTCATGTTGTGCCTCGTGAAAAGTATCTCTTTGCAGGGCTGCACCATATCGACCCTCGGCCACAATTGTGAAAAGCTCTTTGTCTTTAATATTTCTATTAAGCGTTGATTTTAACTTCAACGTGCGTGCAGGCGTGTCTATATTAACGACTTCAAAAAGTAAATCGGCTCTCAGGTACGACTTTTCAAGACCCTTGTTTAACCCTGTCACAATGTCCTTGGCTGTGTCATAATGACCGATTCCTAGTGTTACATTTGTACTATAGTACTGTACCTCACCGAACAGAACTGATCGCTTAGTGTTATCTAAGGTTATACCTAATTTTTCACACTCAGCTCTAACGTTAGCCCCAGGTCCTATGTCGAGATGCTAATCGTTGCTCGCGCTGTGCCTAATAACCACGAGGAGCTCTGTCGGATCTTATAATCTTCGTACTCATGAAGAAATTTCTACAGAGTTTCTTGGTACAAGATCCTTTTCTCATCAGATGACTTCTCACTGTTTAATAGGGCTAACAATTCACTTTCCATTCTTTTAAATCTGCTTTTACGGGGTTCTAGAACCGTGTCTTCATTCTTTGAACTTTGCAGTGAAGCATACACCTCGTGCGGAATCACTACCACTTTCTTCATCATATTAATCTTGTCAGTAAAGGACCCAAAACTGAAAATAAGATGGAGGTGAATGATCCCCCTCTTTGTACAATAATTCGCTTTTTCTTCCCCCACAGTTTGACTTTTACGAGCGAGCGCACGTATTATGTTCTTGTAACGACGTAAGCGAGCCTTCTGAGGGGGTTTCATTGGTACATTACATTTTATAACATTAAGAGAGATTTCACAAAAGCATTTTAAAAAGTCGGAGTCGATATTTTTAACAAACATCTGTTGCAATGCCCGGGGCAGTCGTTGATAGACTTTAATTAATTCACGATATTTCTTCAACCTATTTGTCATTCTGGAATATATAGCGTTCCAGGCTCGCTTGGGAATATATTCGTTCTTAGAAGCATCCTAAACGTGTTTCGCGGGTGAAGGTCAGAAAGCAAATATCCGTAACGCCGACTTGTAGCTTCTTCATAAACCTCTAAAAACTCCTTACGCTGTTTCGGGAACATTTGAGTGGCTAATACCCCAATTTGTGACACATCTCTACGTTGCGCGAATAAGACTAGATATTGTGTATTTAACGACACATCGCGCATGTATCTATTTTTGAAAAATAGATTCTGATTGATGAAGAATACGCTTATGTTAAGATGGTGGGAGAACAATGTAAATGTCTCGGCAAACGTTTTATCCATTTCCAACATGAGAGCGTCCATTACATTGACTGTATGCTCATTTCCTTTAACGAATTAACGTCATATACACCTTTGTGGAACAAAATATCATCTTGGTACTCGTTGAACACTGATTGTTACGTCGAATAGCACCATATTACTTTATACACAAATTTTGAGAACATCTCCCCCTTATCTTTAATGATTTTAAGCATAAACACATTTTTACCACATCCTGTAGGGCCAGATATAATACATGTGGAGGGGTTTGTGAACCTGAATTTTTCTACAGATTCCATCTCTAACACGTCACACCCCTAAGTGGGTCATTTACAAAATATAACAAAATTTAAGTGTTGTTCCTTATATTCTTGTTTTTCTTCCACAGAACCGTGAATGACTACAATGTACAGTCGGGTGTATCGTGCTCACTGAAGCGCGAATTTCAAGATTGGCATATGTATTCCTATGTAAAATTAAATTTTAGGAGGGGTTTGTTTTCTTGAACTTTTGCTAAAATCACGTTTAAGTGTTCAGATTCCCACTTTTCCGTTTTCTGGTTATGTACAGAACAGCTGTGCAGGACATACACTGTCGTGTAAATGTAACAGACCGGTTTCTTACCAAATAAAACCATTGTAACAGCTGCTATAGGCTACTAGAGTTTTACTTTGATAATTTTCTATGTTTCGGATACAAAGCTTGGTGAAGATTGTGTAGCCACCATGGCTAAGCAAGGACGAAAGACCAGAAAAAGTTCTAGTTCAAAGCTGAGTGATCTGGTGGGTCCAGGCGAGCAGTTATTTCCCACAGAAGTTCCAACCTGGAGAGCTGTGTTTCAGGAAGAGAAGCTGCTTCTGGATGATATGAAGAGAGCTCGGTACCCTCTGCAAGATTTGGCTTAGGACTTGGCATCACTGGTACTGGCACAGTGGCGCAAAAGCAATGCCAAGTTCACTCCTCTGTGATCATTCAAAGAGAGTCCATTGCCAGAGATTCTTGTCATGGAATGAAATGATTGACCTTGTGAATGGCAGAGTGAAGGCTGCAAAGAGAGAGAAGAGAATATCTGAACTTGATACATTGTTTGACCTAACAACCTGCAGACATGATATCACTCTCTATGGAACTGAAGCATCTGGCTGCTCTGGCTGTACTGCTAGAGTTCATGACAACGGTGACTGTCCTCTGCCTCAGAAGATTCCAAAGCTAGAGCCAGAGTGGCTCCATTACCAGAGGATCAAAACCTCAGAAGTTTCTGGCTTCTGGATGGCATCTGTTGATGTTAAAGAAACAGTGAAGCAGGTGAAGGCTGCTAAGAGGAAGGAGGAAGAACAGAAGGCAGCTGAGAAGAGAAACAGAAAAGAGGAAGAAGAAAACGAGCTACTGCTTAGAGCTGATGATGGTGATGATGATGAAGATGAGGTGACTTCCTGCAGGAGTCTCCAGGCAGAGCAGCTCCTACTGCTGACACAGATTTTTCCAGTACTGCACCAGGCACAAGCTCCAGTGTCAACACTGGTAAAGTCTCCACCTCTGCCAGGAGGAACTACATGGATATCTCAAGCACTGCTGCGGCTGCAGTCAGGTTCAAGGTGGCAAACACTCCTGCAGCAGCCATTGCAACTGGTTTCTTGCAAGATCTCATCAAAGCTGGCCATCTATCTGCTGATAAGGCATATCTAGCTGTTGACAGGATGAAGATGTGGAGGGGCAAGGAGTCTGCAATAGGTGCCTCGGTGGAGGCCCTGGAGAAAAGGACAGAGGGAGAGGAGATCAAGGGAATTTTCTTTGATGGAAAACAAGGTAAGAAAACAAAGATCATGAGGTACAATGAAGAAACTGGCCGCCTCCATCCTGATATTACAACTGAAGAGCACTATAGTGTTACCTGGGAACCTGAGGGGACGTATCTTTTCCATTGTACACCAGAAGAACCTGAAGGAAATGAGAAACCTGCGCTGAAGATAGCTCAGGCTCTGTTTGAGTGGATAAGTGCTCATGCTGCTAAAGATACTATTGTGGTCCTTGGTGGTGACTCCACCAACACAAACACAGGGCCTGATGGAGGAGCCATCACTCACTTAGAGAGACTGCTAGATCACAAGTGTCACTGGCTGATATGCCAGTTGCATATTAATGAACTCAGCCTCAGGCACATGATCATCAAGCTTGATGGTCCCTACACGCACAAGTCTGGGTTCAGTGGCCCAATAGGAAAACTTTTGGAGAAGATTAATGACATACCTGTCAACTTTAGCTTCAAGGCTCTGCCAGGAGAAGATATAATTGAACTGCCAGAAGACATTGTACAGAACCTTAGCACTGACCAGAAGAACTGTTACCTACTGATCAAAGCTCTCAAGACAGGAGATTTGAGGAAGAAAGTTGCTGGTGAAGTGTGGCCCACTGAATCAGTCACGTTGGCTGACTACAGGTGAGGCTCTGTTGATGCTGTGGATGAAGCAGCATGGTCTGTAGGGGGAGGTGTTGAAGTAGCTGGAGGTGATTAATTAGGATAAGGAGAAACTGCATGAGCCACTCTTCACTTGTAAGATGCCAAGAGAAGTTGAAGAGCTTCTCAGGTCTCCACTTGAAGTTGAGAACTTCTCAGTTCACACTCAAAGCTATGAAAGAGCAGTCCAGGAAGTTTCAGCTGCACCTCATGCAGTGTATGGGCAAGAGAGAAGAGATGGTTTTGTTCGTGCTAGGATCGATCACACAGAATTGGTGCCAGTTTTCAAGTCAAAGCAAGACATTATGAACATGTTTTAGATCTCTACAAGACCTGTTAGGCAAATCAAGATGCTTTCAAAAGAAAAGATCTCAAAACATTCAGTTGACCAGCATATTATTACAAGCTTGGGGTGGAGGAGGTACTTATACAAATATTAAAGAAGAATTGCAACTGCAAAAAAAAAAGTTGAACCTCACAGCAGCTTGTGGAAAGGTGGGGCAGCTGCCATCACACTCAGTGATGCCGAAAATAAAAATAATAATTGGTGGAGGCGTTTCTAAAAAAAAGAAAATGCAAGACCAAGAAAGAAGAACAAAAAGATTCTGCCTGATGAAGAGAACAGGCAGAAGTAAAGCGCACACAATTCCAGAACCAATAGATTCGACTACAGCAGAACTTAAATTGAACGATTTCAAACTTGTTGTTGCGGTTATATATAGTCCCCCTAATCAAACAGCTGATACGGACGAAGCGTTATATCGTGAACTAAAGAGAATAATATGTAGTGAGCAGGGTTTAGTTATGTAGTTATGGGTGACTTTAATTGCGCCAACGTGAATTACGATACAATGCAGGGAGACGCGGAAGGTAATCGTTTAGTTAATTTTCTCGAGGATAGCTTTCTTATTCAAAAGGTTGGGAACCTACGAGGTTGGGGAGTATTTTAGATTTAGTAATAACTACGGATGAGAGGCTAATTACTGACCTTCAAGTAATAGAACCGTTAAGTAATAGCGACCACAATATGGTAGACTTTGTACTCTCAGTAAGTCAATCGAAACCAGCTAACTCGACTAAAATTCCTAACTTCCAGCACGCAGACTTTTGTAAATTTAGAAATAAATTGTTACACGTCAATTGGGAAAACGTAATGGGGAACTCCAACGCAAAACTAATGTGGGAATCGTTTGAAACAGTATTTAAGACTATAAATGAGGAATGTGTACCGTACAAAATTAAGCGTGCGAAAGTAAATAACAAGCCCTTATGGATTACGTCTAGAGTAGGAGACATTATAAAGAGTAGAGATAGGGCCTATAGACTACATAAGTGAGATAAAGACCATTTGTTGTTACGAAACAACTACATATCGTAAAGGCGTGAAGCGAAAAGTGTAATAAAAAAGTCCAAGAGCGAATTTGAAATCTCCATAGCTCGTGACGGTAAAGAAAACCCCAAACGATTCTTTCAATACGTCAACAATAGAAATCCAGTAAAAATGTGTCTTGGGGCCGTTGAAAAATGTTAACGTAGATCTAGTTTCTGAAGACAAGGAAATGGCTACCTTCCTGAACGAATTCTTAACGTCAGTTTTTACTATAGAAGATGTAACGAATATCCCTACGGTCATAAACATAATACCTTTTGATAATGGTAATATTTTGGATAATATTGTGGTAAGTGAAGGGGAGGTAATGCGCTATATTGATAAAATGAAAACGCGTAAATCACCGGGGCCGGATTCCATATATCCCATACAACTTAAAATTAAAAGATAACATTGTTGTGCCGCTAACAAAGATTTTTAATGCGTCTATTTCTGAGGAGTGCGTACCAGATAATTTCAAGTTAGAAAACGTAACACTTATCCTTAAGAAAAGCGATAAAGGTGCGGCGGGAAATTATTGGCCAATCAGTTTAACGTCTGTTGTAGGTAAGCTACTGGAATCAATAATTAGGAATCGTATAGTCGAACACTTATAATTGCATAACTTAGTTAGAAATACGAAGCACGGTTTCAGGCGAAACAAATCTTGCTTAACTAATCTTTTAGAATTTTTTCAAAGCGTGGTTGACGTTTACGATAGTCATCGGGCGGTTGATGTAGTGTATTTAGATTTTCAAAAAGCGTTTGACACCGTACCGCACAAAAGACTCATTGAAAAAACTACGGGTCATGGAATCAGGGGTGTAGTAATAAATTGGATAGAAGAGTGGTTGCGAGGTAGGAAACAGAGGGTGGTCGTTGATGGAGCTGAGTCGTGTTGGGCTAATGTAGCGAGTGCCATTCCTCAGGGTTCTGTATTGGGCCTCTTGCGTTTTCTTATATATATTACCGATTAGGTGTCGGCCTAGTCAGTACAGTTTCAAAGTTTGCGGATGACACGAAGCTGGGTGGTAGGGCGATTAATGACGAAGATAGAGGTAAAATCCAGAATGATCTGAATAAAATCGTTGATTGGTCAGTCACATGGCAAATGAGATTTAACGTCGATAAGTGCAAAATTTTATATATAGGTTCGTGTAACGGTAATTTTGCGTATAGTATGTCAGGAAAAGAGTTGGTAAGCGTAGAGCAGGAAAAAGATTTAAAAGTAGCGAAACAAAGTACAGCAGCGGTCAATAAAGCGAACAAAGTGTTAGGTTTTATAGCTTGGAATTTTGAGTACAAATCGCGCGATATTATAGTTCCTCTTTATAAATCATTAGTTAGACCCCATTTGGAGTACGCGATCCAATTTTGGAATCCACATATGTGCAAAGATATAGACAAAATCGAAAGAGTTCAAAGACGAGCAACTAAGATGATTCCGTCGCTTAGGTCAAAGTCGTACGAGGATAGGCTTAAAGAGTTAAAATTGACTACACTCGAGACTAGGAGGCTAAGGGGTGATCTAATCCAGGTTTTCAAAATTATGAATGGGTTCGACAACGTAGATAGAGATAGCTTTTTCGAAATATCTCATTATAATAAGACTAGAAATAACGGGTGTAAGTTGACAAGTGGAACTTTCGAGAGAGCATTTGCCAAAAACTTTTTTACGCACAGAATAGTAAATAGCTGGAATAGTTTGCCGGTAGAAGTAATTAGTAGCACGTCTATAAACATGTTTAAAAATCGATTAGACGCCTATGTTGATAGATTGGGTATAGTTTAAGGTAGTAAAATTAAGGGTTGGATGAGATAGATTTTGATTCTCTTTTCATTAAAGATCATAATAACCAGACTAGAGGTCATAGTATGAAATTATTTAAGCCAAGATGTAGAACAAATTTCAGAAAACATAGTTTTACAAAGAGAGTAATTAAGTTTTGGAACAGTTTGACAGAAGTGGTGACTTCAGATACAATTGATTCTTTCAAAAGAAGGTTGGATAGTTTGATGTCTGCAAGGGACATCTGGTGATCGTGTTTAAGCCCATTTTTATTGCATGAATGGTACTAGTTTATTTCATATATATTATGGACATTTAGGTGATAGATCGCACAGCTCAACACAAGTGTTGTGGGATATAGGGAGGCAGCATCTTGGGTTAGGGGCAGGCCCGTAGCCAAGGTGGGGGCCAGGGGGGTCAAAGCCCCGCCTGGAAAATAATATGACCCCCCCTGGGAAAACCAACCGCAACGGCGTTCGCTGCTACAAAAACGCCAAAGCCAACTTGTTTTACTTGCCTTTGAAAATAAGAGAACGAAGCAAATAGACATTTTTGAATTCCTAAAGAATTTCGCTAAAAAAACTCGCCGCATACAGTTATTCTAAAATTAAAAAACTTACAAAGACTTTTATTTACACTAAATTTAGACTAAATATTGTATCTATATGTATCGGTTTGATCATTTTTTTATTTAGCCTACGGTCTTTTACTTGTTATAGTTTTTAATGTAATTTTCTGCAGTATATTTCGATATTCACAAAAAATGACATTAAATTTTTTCATTGTCCCCCTGTCAATTTCTCCGCCCCTCCTACTGATTTGGTCTGGCTACGGCCCTGGTTACGGGATACTCTCTGTCATTACACACCCCATTTAAAAAGATTCCTCTACCGAGCGGTGCCCCCATAGTACTGTGAGGTATTGAAAAACTCATGATCTTCACTTCCCCACAAACACCTTTAAATGGGAGACCCAAAATGGGTGCACACACACACACACACGTTTCTACATTACTGTACAGTCTTTACAGCCACACCTACACTTTTCCTCCTAAGTATATATATTGTAATGTATATGGTTGTAAATTGTGACTTGATCAGCAATTGATATGGACCGTGACTTATTTTTGGTTGGTAAGGTACTGGTATTGATGGATACCGTAATGAAATTGACTGGATTCTTTGGATCTGATATATTTGCATGTCAGTTATAAATAGGTATAGAGTGTAACATATTTGTGGATTGAATTTTAAGACGGGTTTGTCTTCTGCAACTATTCTGACTTGATCCTCTGGATCCAGAGATTCTATCTTTAGTTTTAAATTGATAATTAATTAGTTTTAAATTGAAAATTATTTAGTTTTGTAAAAATTGGTTGTTGCCAATGTACAGGCAGTTTTTACATAGTGGAGCCACCTCGATGGGCCGAAGTGGCCCCTAGTGTGCCCACTATAAAAATTTCTTATGTTCTTATGTTCTTTGTGGTTCGGAACCCACGTAAAATTGTAGGTCCCCTCCGCCACCACGGACGACATGCACAATACACAATTACGAACACAGTTAGGTAGACTAGCCATGAGTGGATCCTAGGGTCTTTGTTGGTCTGAAACATTATAACATTATAACAAATGTGGTGTATAGGAGACTAAAAATCATACAGTTCCTTAGTTTTGGGCTATTTTGAGTTATTTTGGTTATTTTAGAGGTTCTGAACCACTTTGGCTGATCTTAAATGGGTCCAAGCCTGCCCCTAGAAATGCTTAAGGGTGTATGTGAACAATATGGAACATATGGAGGTCATTTGAGGCTACCAAGTCTGTGAAACTGGCCAAAAAATCCCATTTTTCGAAAAAAAAGGTGCAATTTTGAACACTTAAATGCGATTTTTCACAAAAGATGCAGAAGACAAACCCGTCTTAAAATTCAATTTTACTTAGGAATACATAGTGCCAATCTTGAAATTCCAGGTTTTTTCAATATTCAACCTGACCATGATACACCCTAATGTAGAGCCCCCATCATCGATATTGCAGATGGCCCAGATGACCGAGTAGCTACAGACTCCATCCCCGCTGACGAACCCTCAACAGCGATACCTGTAGCACGCGACAATTCGAAGCGGAAGCATGATGAAGAACCCTCCACGTCAGGTATAAAGCGCGCCAGGAATGCGCTGGTTGTTAAACCCCATTAATAGAGCCCCAACCCTCTACGTCTTACGACACAACTTCCACATTAGTACCTTCCTCAAATATACCCCCTTATTCCTATTCAATTCCGGGTACTTCCTCCACACCAGCAGCAGCAGCAACTTCTCGTGCTGTGGAGGAAGGTATAACATTCGAGTTTGTGTGCACCGCTACCCCCACCACTGCCTTGACTAGAAATCGGTACGTGGTCAGGGTTGACCCTGGATCCATGTATAGCAACGGTGTTGGACTGCGACGCGTAGTTGAACGTATTGTGGAGTTTGCCCTTCAGAACCACGACGAACGTGAAGTCCGGACGAGGTTGTCCTTCAGGTTCGGTTCAGATGACGGGGATGTAGATGATTTTTGGGTAGTAATACCATTCAATCGCTTGGCAACTGTGGACATAGAATATATCTTGGGTCGTATAATGCAGGTCTCTAAAAGTAGTACAGCCTTCAACATGAAAAACTTCACGATAGATATTGACAGAGTATTCCGGGTTGCGGGTCATAGGGCCACACTTTATACTCTTAATTTTAATTCTCCGACTACTTACAGAAAACATTTAAACGTCGGTCGTGGTTGCGGCTGTATAGCAATAGTCATAGCTCATATGTTCACTGTGCTAAATACAATCGCGTATAATATCTGGCTGCCTACGGTTGTGCAGCGTGTCCGTAAACTGGCTTCAGATTGTAAGCTTGAGTTTTAGTAATATGGGTCTTGAAGACCTGACAAGGGTAGAGCAAGAAATAAATGTTCGTATAGTTGTATTGGGAATGGATGATCGTCATAGGACTGTGTATGTTTTTAAAAGCTGTGTGAGAGATCGTACAAGACCTCTACTTATTTTGGGATTGTCAGGAACATCGATTATCTCCCCATCCATAATATAAGGACTCTCTACGCTAGTTATGATAAAAGTCGAAAATATGGAAGGCATCATGATTTGTGTAAGGGATGTCTCGAGTTTGTAAATGATATAATGAAACATTGTAAGGAATCCTACATGGTATGTGAGCAGTGTAAAAGCCCCAAATGTGAAAGTCATGTAGTTGAAATGAGAGAAGAGGGAATGTATTGTGTGTGCTCACTGTGTAGACGTACAGTTTTCAATAATAAATGCTTTGAACTCCATAAATCAATTGGCACTTACAGGAAAATGAGGATTTGTAAGTGCGGTATGTTTCACATGATGAATAATTGGGGGAATTTCAAGCATAAACGTGATGAAATTCACTGTTCTACATGCCATGAGAAATATAAGACTGCTGGAGTAAAGCATGTATGTTATATGAAAGATGCTAAGCCCAAAAATAGCACTTGTATAACCGTGTACTACAATATAGAAACATACAAGAACGCTGAAACTAAAGAGGTTATTCCACATTTACTTGTAAGCCAGACTATCTTGCGATGAGTGCATAGAGATCGAGTGTGATGAGTGTCACAAATGTGGGAAACGGACAAACGTTTTTGAAAAGATTGCACACGACAGCCCTGTGAAACTCTCTGTATCCTATCTTGTCAAGTTAGCGGACAAATTAAAAAAAATGACTATATTCTTGCCCATTACTGGGCAAAATTTGACACAGTTCCTTTATAAGCAATTGCTTGAACAAGAGTCATCGAAGATATTTACAGGCGACCCCTTGGAAAGGGGGAACAAACTTATACAAATGCAGATAAGAGGTAATGTTCAGTTTAAAGATACTTTATTATTCACACCTTGTAAATTAGCCAAGCTACCCAAGGTGAAAGGTGTAGCCGCTGAAGTTTCTAAAGGGTATTTCCCTTACACATTCCTCACTAACGAAACTTTAAATTACGTAGAACTACCTCCACCCAAACATTACTTTAACTACACCAACATGACTGATAGTGAGCGTGAAGATTTTGACCGCTACTACAACAGGTTTAATGAAACTAGTCCATAAAATATAGCTGATGAATGTGAGCGTTACTGCGTAAATGATGTGCGCGTACTTAGAGTATGTTTCCAAGCCTTTAGAAGGATGTACATAGCCTGTTTTCAAATGCGATCCGCTGCAAGTTGCAACCACGATCGGCTCATTATGTTTTACGGTGTTCAAGAATAACTTCATGCCTAAAGACACCTTAGCAGTTATTCACAGTAACAATCCCCTCAATTATGGGCACAAGGCTATTTACTGGCTCATACACCTACAGCAACAGACAGAAGTATACGTAAAACACGCCCACAACACGGGGGAAGTACCCATTAAGGTCAATGGTCGTGTTTTTTGGTTTGATGGACTACGTGAGGATCCAACCACTAGTGAGAAGACTGTGTACTCCTTTAACGGCTGCTGGTGGCATGGATGCCCGCGCACTGAGTGTGCCATCACAGGGGACCTCCATGGAAGATCCCCCGCCGAAAGCCTCGCATCAACTTATAGGCTCCCAGTTCACTCACAAGATCGTGTGGGAGCATGAGTATGATTCAAGGATGGAAACAGATTACCAGTACCGTGAATAAATGCGGCGATAGCTTGTTCGGAGGGCATACAAAGCCATTCAAACTATACTTTCCACCTACAGAGGGCGTGAAAATCCATTACTACGACTTCTGTTCTTTATAACCCGACGTGATGAAGAACACTCCATACCCCGTAGGTGAACCTGAAAAATTGGTGGGTCCCGCGATGCCAACCATCGAGGAGTTCTCAGTTAACTTGAGTGAGTGCTACTTTGGACTCTCTTTCGTAGACGTGTTCCATCCTCGCGATTTATGAATGCCGATCTTACCCGTCGTTATAGATCACAAGCTCATGTTTCCCCTGTGCGTGAAGTGCGCAGAGGTGAACAACGGAGATTATAATCAAACAACCAATCAGCGTAAGATCAGAGGTGTATATACAAGCCCTGAGCTGGACCTAGCCGTTCGCCATAGATACAGAATATTGAAGATAAATGACGTGTGGAGGTTTCAGAAGCTACCCAACATTTTCATGGCATATATAAACGCTTTTTTGAAGGATAAGGTAGAAGCATCGGGTATCCGCGAGGATTTGATACCAAAGATGAAAAAATGGCTTATATTCAGCGATACCGTGCCCATGAAGGTATACAGCTTGACCATTCCCAAATTGTTAAGAATCCTGGCAAGCGCTTTAGTGCAAAGTTGTGTCTAAACAGTCTTTGGGGAAAATTTGCACAGAATACAGGCAAAGGGAACGTCCACTTGTCACAAAGTTATAGTGAAGTCTGGGATTATGCCAACGCTACCGATAAAGAGGTTATGGAGATCGTGAATGTAGTTAATACTTACATAATAAAGTACAACATCACCGAACTGGCCACAGATACCTCACGGGTTACAAACATACCTGTAGCCAGCTTCACAACGGCCTACGCCCGCATCAAGCTTTGTGGACTACTGCACTCTCTTGGGCGGAGGGTGCTGTACGCTGACACAGATAGCGTAATATTCACAGAGACGGAGGGTAAATACATGCCTCCTATTGGCGAATTCCTCGGAGAGTTAACTGTCGAGGTCAAGGATGAGTATGGTGATGGTGCATACGCTGACTCATTTGTATCAACAGGGCCAAAAACCTATGGGGTACGGATGAGGGTTTGGGAGGATATGAAGTATATCGTGAAGGCTAAGGGTATCACGCTTAATCATGCGAACCGATGAATCGTTAACTTTGACTCGTTGAATGAACTAGTGTGCTTGGAAGATGAAGGCAACCATCCACCCCAACTGACTGGAGACCCACAATTTTCGGGCACAGAAACTGGTGTGTGTGTGAAGGAACTTAGAGGAACTAAGGTATGCCGTAACACCTATAGCAAATGTTACCAGGTGCCCGGTACCTATGATACCTTAATGCTTGATTGTTTTATATATATGTATGTGTATTGTTAACGATATGTTTATTTATTACGTATATTTGTTTCAATTAGGGTTTCATTTTCTCCTTTTTATGCGTGCGTGTGTACAATCGTAAGCTCCGCCCACTTTGAGCTCGGTCATGTTACTCCTGCTACTACCATGGCATATCTCTACCCCGGCGTGCTCAGTTGGCCTCTGCAAACTCTGGAGCTCAGACGTGTATTTTCTCACGTGATGGCTACTTTTGATATTGCGTGTTCGACGTTTATGAAGTGGTATTCGGTAAAGTCGGAAGATGTGGTGAATACTGAAAGACGACCTACCCCACCCTCCTTTGAGACTTTTAAGGCTACATTGAATCGCGCGAAGGAACAAGATGTTCAAATACTCTATAGATACCCTGGCGAGAGTATTGCCCGATTTCGCGGCACAAACGACGTAATGGACTACGTTGTAGGTCTAAACTGTATTAAAGCGTGCATATACCGTGAGGTGAAAGAAACAACGTGTGTAGAAGAGAAGCAACGGATATGGATAATGGGTCTTGTTCATGAGTGGTGGGACAGGCGGTATTTTGTCATGCTGCATCATACCGAGTATGCGTACACTGCGCTGAGAATGTAAACCTTGTCATTGTAAACAAGCTAAAGTACTTTTACCACTACATTCATATATAGGGTGTACATAAAGTCAGGATCTATTTTTGTGAAGCACTTGGAAATTATATGGAATTCAATCATAAAATGAAAAAGAGGTAACATTTATTAAATAATTAAGAGTAGGTTTCGACGTGACGCCCATCAGTATCCCTGCACAGCTCAAATCGTTCCGCAGCATTTTTAAACACATTCTGGAGCATTTGCGGGGTTATGTTATCTGCAGCAGTTCGTATACGTGTACGTAAGTTTTCAAGACTCGTAATCTTCGTCTGATAGACGTGCGATTTGATAAAGCCCCATGCAAAGAAATCTAAAGGGGTTAAATCTGGTGATCTCGCTGGCCAAGGTCTGTTGCTTCCGCGTCCGATCCAGCGATTTGGAAAACGTCCATTTAGATAATCCTGAACAATTTTGGCATAGTGACAAGGAGCACCATCATGTTGATAGACGACGGTACTAACAATCCTATCCCCGTCGTGTATCAACATGATGGTGCTCCTTGTCACTATGCCAAAATTGTTTAGGATTATCTAAATGGACGTTTTCCAAATCGCTGGATCGGACGCGGAAGCAACAGACCTTGGCCAGTGAGATCACCAGATTTAACCCCTTTAGATTTCTTTGCATGGAGCTTTATCAAATCGCACGTCTATCAGACGAAGATTACGAGTCATGAAAACTTACGTACACGTATACGAACTGCTGCAGATAACATAACCCCGCAAATGCTCGAGAATGTGTTTAGAAATGCCGCGGAACGATTTGAGCAGTGCAGGGATACTGATGGGCGTCACGTCGAATCCTACTCTTAATTATTTAATAAATGTTACCACTTTATCATTTTATGATTGAATTCCATATAATTTCCAAGTGATTCACAAAAATAGATCCTGACTTTATGTACACCCTGTATATCATGACGAGGTTCGCAGTGAGGTTGTGCCTGAAGGCCTGTGTGAGTTTTTGATAGAGTTTAGAAACGACTATCAATTGTTAAGCAAAAAGGATAAACACGGTCATGTTTCTCTCAAATAGTGCACCGGATTGTTAAAGTGTGGAGAACGTCTAGTGCGCATAAAACATTAAAACTGAAATTACCCCATGTATCGTATCGGAAAATTGCCCGGTATAATTGCTACAAGTACTCGTATGATTCATACCAGAACAAATCCGTACACGATTCAACAGCTTGTGGTGTGACTCGCTCCCTCTTCGAGCCGATCTGCCCAGGCGTGGCTCATAGTCATCTCAGAGCTTGAACTGACTGGACGTGCACTCCTCGAATACGATAGAACTTCCTTTGAGAAGTATTCTCAATGCCGCGTACGATATCTTCCTGACGAAGTCATTGCGCGTGTTCAGGAGTGAAACCGGTGCCATTAACAATGTACTTGAAACGATTTGCAGGCAGGCAAACTCTGGTAAATGTAATGTTATTTATTTAAGTGTTGAAGAGATGAATAGAGTCTTCGTGATAATTGAGAAGTGGGGTGAGGACCTTTATAAAATACCTGCAGGTATAGGTACAAGAAGAGAGCAGATTAGTGATGCCCACTTATATGCCGTTGTTTGTACGTTGTGTATAAATAACGATCAGCCATGCTTTGATATATGACTGATGTGGAAGAATGCATCTGATAATAACGTCCTTGTCCCTACGCGAAACCGGTTCATCCTCGACAGAATGTTTGAAATCGTCGGATTCAGCAAGTTGAAGCCTACACTATATTAGACGCGCGTGTTACGGATATGTGCTCGACGGATTTATCGAATGTAGGAATGAACAAGGCGAGGATGGTCTAGAGCTGGATACTTATTTAAAAGGTTTAGACTCTTCGAAATATCATGAACTTTGGTACAAAGGACTTGAGCGGTACAGGGCAGAGCTCACCTATGTTGCTCACCTTAAGAATTGTACCTCTATATGATGAGCAGCTGTCGTTACGATTTGGAAGATTATTTCAATTGGCGCTATGCGTTGTGAAGAAGAGTTCACGATTCAAAAGCTCGGATCGATAAGAAAAAACCATCGATAGGAAAGGAGTGGTTATAAAATTGTATTTAATAATGATGTGACTAACGATGCCCTCTTTGTGCGTGCGTTTGATTGTATTCTATCCATGTTTAAAAATAACTTGCCAACCGAATGTAAAGTGGGCACAAAAATAGTATTGAACGAAATGAATGCCATTTACATCGAGTATAGGCCCTCGCACACTTGAGCGGTAAAATAATGTTAAATCGTATTTACTGCGTAGTGCAAAGCAATAATGATGTGAATGTAGACTCGATTACGTGCGAGTTTAGTGTTTTAGTTAAGCGCAGTAGAAGGAATGTATTTTGATGTATATTTATTTTCAATATGCTTAATTATTTAATATAATTTTGTATATATATTTATTTTTCCTGTACTAACATGTTGATGATTATACTCCATCGTTTTGTAGATTATTATTTTTATTTTTAATATATTTAATATTATTATTTTTTTATTTTCCATATATTTAACATTATTTTTTATTTTCAATGTATTTAATATTATATTTTATTATTTTCAATATATTTAATATTATATTTTTTATTTTCAATATATTTAATTATTTAATATAATTGTGTATATACCTATATTTCCCCTGTACTGTTATATTGATGGTTATACTCCATAGTAATGTATATTATTATTTTTATTTTATTTTTTTATTATATGTATATTCCTTGTTCGTATTTCTTATGCTATTATTATTTTTTATTTTATTTTTTGATCATATATATATTACATTGTTTGTATAAGATTGTATATTTATTTTCTATATATTTCGTGAAATTGATTTCAATAATTCGTCTAAATAAACAGAATGATGCAATGGTGTTTTATTTAATTCTTTTGGTTGTATATATAAACGATATTATTATTTAATTATATGTATATCAAATGGCTGGTTAGGCCTTCTAAACCGACTGACGGATTTCTAAGCCAACTCTCAAGAATATCTGAATGCGCAATCTGACAGCTGAAAAGTTAATTAATATATACACCTGCCTTCTAGGTCTCCTACGTCAACTGACGGGTTAAGCCAACTGGCGGGTTAAGCCAACCGGCGGAAAGCCAACTGTCAAGAATATGCGCTTTAATTAAATAAATAGTGCAATCTAGCAACTCACCCCTAATAATGTATACCTGAACAAGCCATTTAGGCCTTCTAAGTCAGATTAAGCTTTCTATGCAAACTGGCAGATTAAGCCAACTGGCTGATCAGGACCTTATAAGACAGCTGACTCTCGGATAAACTTTCATTTTGTGTCTGGCAGGAGCCAGGTGAACATCCCTCTCCCCTTCTTAGGTTAAGGCTTAGGTTAGGTTTCCCTTTGGGGGGTGAGGCCGTCCCACCTTCTCCACTAAAAGCCCTCCTCCTTTCTCTGACTCTCTTAGGTTAGGTATGCCCGTTCAGGGGGTGAGGCCGTCCTACTTTCTCTCCAAAGATGTTAGGTGGACTCCCCCAGCTTGCTGGGGGGGAAGTTACTCTTCATTGCAGCTTGGGGGATAACCCCTCCCCCTTGTTGCATAAACCCCCTTTGCGACATTGATCAACATTTGCTATTGCATTGCACTCTAACCTTTTGCGCTCATACTACTGACATTAATGGTAACCTTAGGGTCTTTTCCATTTGGCGGCAGGCGGTTTTTTTTAACCAAATTTTCACCAGTAATACTTTTTTGTGTGCTAAATACGAATCTAACATTCTTTTTTCAGAGAAATGAAAGGGTTAGTCCTGGCCCACCGATAACTGCAGGGGTAGCGAGTAAAGACGCAGCGCATATCTGAAACAGAGCCGATTAGGTTAAGTTAGGTTAGGTTAAGTTAGGTTAAGTTAAAATAGGTTAAGTTAAAATAGGTTAAGTTAGGTTAGGTTAAGTTAGGTTAGGTTAAAATAGGTTAAGTTAGGTTAGGTTAGGTTAAGTTAGGTTAGGTTAACCTAACTTAACCTAGGTTGTTAGGTTAAGTTAGGTTATAATTGTTATATTATGTAGATCTTACCTCTCTTAAATAATTATTGAAATCAACTGCTGTAGTGTGGGATATCTCAAGCTCTTTCTCGCAGTACTTCATACTTGTATATTCTTGTGACCAGGAGTAAATGAATATTATAATTGTTCTTAGAGAAATCCTACTTCCCTCTAGCCACGTGTTTTTTCTTACGGGTAATTTCATGTTGCACATCTTCTTATGGCAGGTCCAGCTTACAGACTTCCCGACTTCTTTTATTTGCATTTGGTGTTTTACATAATTTCTTCCTTGGGATGATGTTAAATTCTTGAAAAAATTTCACTGCATCTTCTTCTGATATAATATTCACAAAATTCCACTGTAAATTATAATTCACGTCCATGATTTACTCGTATTTCCAGAAACAATAATGAATCGCGCGGAATGCTTAAACATATCGAGTTGCCATAATTATTCTACAGATTTTGGAATAATTAAATTTATATAAACAAATAATTAATATTCATAAAATAATTAATATATATAAATTAATAAATTATTATATTATAATACAATATTATATATTATTGCAAAAATATAGAATTTCGCAGTGTAAATAGTTCGTGCGCGGTATAAAGTAGTTCGTATTTAAAATCTTTTTTTCGATATTTTCCTTTCATTTCTCTCAAAAAGGAATGTTAGATTCGTATTTAGCACACAAAAAAGTATTACTGGTGAAAATTTGGTTAAAAAAAACCGCCTGCCGCCAAATGGAAAAGATCCTAACCTTATAAGGGTTGTATATTTGGAAGGTTTTTGAACGCAAGGAAAAACCAATTGGTAGACGGATAACAGTAGGCATTTTGATGAAGGAATAATTTGACCGACACTCGAAAGTAGCGGTAGTCCTATTCGCGAAAGAAACCCAGATGTCCTGTCCAATTCGGAGTTGAACGGCTTTAGAGGAATGGAATTTCGTGAAAGAAAATCCGTGACCGTCATGCCCCGGTATGAAGTCGATAAAGCAGGACCTAGAGGTTGGAAGAATTACTGGTTTGAGTGGAGGGCAAACGAGTTGTTTGTTCGTTTGCGGGAATCTGCAATGCCGGACGTCGCTATCTGACATCATAGAATATGCTGAAAGGTCTTTGGTGAGGAAAAGGTAAGGTGGTACTGTGGGTAGATACAATCGATAGAGATTAGAATTGTTTTGGTAGGTTGTTGGGAAAAGGTGAAATTTGTATACGTCATAAGTGAGTACATCGAAAAATGGTACAATCATGAGATAAGTGTAGGGGCGTGATCCATGTACAGTCCAGGTGTATTGTAGAAATTGGGGGTAATTAGTATGGTTGAGTGGGAAAATGGGTGATAATTTTAATTGTCTCTGAGAGGTGCGAATCAAGGACTGAAGTGTATCCCATGGTATTAGTGTGGAAAGAGTGATTTTCCTATGGGCTAGCTGGGTCGCACGCAAAACTTTGAACTGAATCGTAATTATTTGTTGCAAATATTTATCGATTAGGGTTACTTGTAGGTTAATTATTTCTACTAATTCTAGATATTTTCGTGTTCTTTGTATTAAGCTAACAGGGATTCAAGGTATGTAAATTTGTCCGAAAGGGCGTAGAGGAAGCGATTGTTTTTGTGTAGTGACTCGATGGTTTGTTGTAAAATGTGTTCCTCAATAGTTACTAATTGGGAATGTGGAACCTTATAGGGAGGAATTAAGATGGGTTTGCAATTTGGTTTCAGCTTGATTTCAAAAGGGACCAAATTAGTTCGGCCCAGAGGATCTCCTTTTAGGGCAATCACATCTCTATTTCTTATCAGGAAATCGAGAAGTGATTCCAGTAGTTTGGGATCCTGTAAGGCTGGTGACTCCTGAAAGGATTGCTCCAGACATTTCTTATAGTCTTCTCTTAATGCTGAAGGGTTTAACTCTAAGGGACTGGAAACACGATTTATAGTACTGGTGTGGAAATCTGAATTTATTTCTACTGTGGAAACAGTTCCTATTCTCTGATTTGAAGTTAATTCAATAGGGCTTTTTCCTTTGATTAAACAAACAACAGGAATAGTTGAATTCTGACTGTGACTAAGAACTTGGCAATAAGAACATCTCTCGAAATTACTTTTCTCTGTAATAAGAGTACGACCTGACCCTAATGGTTTTCCTTGACCGTTTACTACTCTTGCTAGGAAACAAACCTTCTCATAAGGTGCTACTGTTATATACTCTGTAGGGTATATGAAAAAGTGTGAATCTGACTGTGGTTCGGCGATTAAAATTTGCCTTATTGGCTGAAAAATCGTTTCAGTTGGATTTCGAATCTCAACTGCTGAGTTAATTGAAATTGGTTGAACTGAAATTGGCTGACTGGAAAATGACTGACTGGAAGCTGACTGTGTTAATCCTACTGGATTCAACAACTGGAACTGATTACTCTACGGACTGATTTCTGGGGCGGTTTACCCTCTGGATGCAACCGACTGACATGAACTGCTATAAACTGGTGGGTTTCCTATTTCTTTCGGAAATCCGAACTGAACTGATTCTGTTAGCATTAAGCTGTTTATTATTCTCATGGAGAGGGTGTCCTATTTTTACACTTAACTAATTTTTCGACTGGGTAAATTTCCCATTGATTCCGGTTGAAGAAGTCCATACCTAGTAAGATATCTGTCTTGAAGATAGTGACTGCGTCCACAATATTACATTTTGCGGGATATACTGCGTTACCAACTTCTAAATATAATTTAATTTCTCCATATGTAGGTATGGTATGGGTGTGCCTGTAAATCCTCTGAGTTGGCAGGAAGGTTCCTTAATTATCATATTTATACTGTAATATGTACTCTCTAGTAACTCACCTGCGCTTGCTTCTTAATTAATGTCGCATGTGCTCCTGTATCTAGGAGAGCGGTTAAATCTCGGTTATCTGTGCTGCAATTTATTATTAAATCTAGTAGGTTCGCACCTATAATCCTGATGGGTAGTTTATGTGTGTATTTGGATTTATTACTGCTACTTAGGAAAGAGGAGGCTGAACTGCTGCCTCCAAAGTGGGATCTAAAAAAGAACTTGAACTGACTTCTCTGAGAGGACCTGAGTCATATGTTACGGGATCACCATACACTGGAGGGCTTTCTTGGAAAGTGTACTCTGGGGAAACTGATTCTTCAACGGGTACTTCTACATACCGAACCATCCGACCTTTCTGATTATATTGGGGTCTGAACATCGGGTAATAGTGTGGTTGACCTTGTGGTCGTGATCTGTTTGGTGGATGGTTCTGTTGAGTCTGGGAACTAACTGGTTTCTGAGAATTGGAAGGCTTTTTTGTCGGTCGCCACGGCGATGACCATGTTCATAACAGTGGGAGCAATAAGGGGGATGATTGCATTGAATCATCATGTGCCCAAAAGAAATAATTCACCAATTATTCAGCAGAAATAAAATAGCAAACGAATCAAAAATTTTATCCGAACTTCGTCAGCGTTTTGCGAATTTGAACTCTATATATAAAAATGAAAATAAGAATATAAGGATTATATAAATATAAGGATTATATATATATATATACGAATTATACGAATGAATGTAAAAATTATACGAATGAATATAAGAATTGTACGAATGAATATAAGAATTATATAAATGAATATAAGAATTATATAAATGAATATAAGTATTACATAAATGAATATAAGAATTATATGAATGAATATATGAATATAGGAATTATTCATTGTTAATTTTTACATGTGTATATATATATATGCATATATATATTGCAACTTGTAAATATTACTGAACAATAAAAGTGCACACATTACTAAGCAATGCAAAATATTACTAAACAATGCAAAATTCACAATATTAAAATGGGTGCAATCAAAAACCATATAAATTAGATGTTAAAAGTTTCCAATATATTACGCTATAGTTATAATATGTCTCACTCATCTGTCTCTTTGTAACTTTAAGATTGTATCATGATTTGTATTGTTCACCCTTTTTGTTTTGTATTATTTCTATTATTATTTCTCTTATCATTTTCAACTATTTTAAAGTTTATTTCAATTTTCATTTGTAATGACACAGTTAACTAAATACAACATTATTTTATTTTCCACAAATTCTATTTATATTTGACATTTTCCTAGGTAAAAATAGAAATAAATTTCAAAGACTTTTTCCTGAAAAGCTGTCATGCTTCCCGACGGCATATTCAGATAAGAATACTGTAATTATATTATAAAAATTAAACGTTAATGCCAACATTTGTAAACCAGTATGGATGTAATGTATATCTTATGTAATGTGTTCTTTCTGAATAAAGATTATTATTAAAAAAAATGGTTATATTGTACCTTTGTTTATGAGATCTGTCTCCTGCTAATAACATAATCATTTTCATTACCATTGTTATCATTATTGTCATTATTATTATTACCATATACAGTGCCCCCTCTTTATAATGCTACCTTTGGTACCAAATTCATGTTGGCGTTATATGGGGGTTCATATTGTACATATATACACATGATATTAATACATACATATTTAATTGTTTATTGTATGTAAATAAAATGAAACCAGTGAAAAACTGCTGTTCATTTATATATTAATTTTATTCAGATTTCAGATATTTCAATAGTTAATTTTTACAAATATGCAAAATAAATTACATTTTACCAAAAAATTCAGTTATAATGATTGTCTTGCTTTGCTGTTCACAATTTCTTCTATCCGTCGTTCAAGCTTCAGACACATTCTTTTTCTTTAATATTACGAATCTCTCGCCTTTGATAATAAGAATTTTTTTATAATACGTATTTTTATAATATGAATTTAACGAAATCCTTTCCTTCTAAAGGCATATGTTTTTCCCGCAGAGTAAAGGAAACCCACTGTGACGCCCAAAGCTCCGCCAATTTCCGCGTTTGCCAAATCAGCCGACGCGAAATACTTGAACAGTGGTATGATCATGAAACAAACTAAACCTTCGCGAATATATAACCTACGTCACGTCAGACAATGGTTACAATCAGCATGGTTATATTGTACCTTTGTTTATGAGATCTGTCTCCTGCTAATAACATAATCATTTTCATTACCATTGTTATCATTATTGTCATTATTATTATTACCATATACAGTGCCCCCTCTTTATAATGCTACCTTTGGTACCAAATTCATGTTGGCGTTATATGGGGGTTCATATTGTACATATATACACATGATATTAATACATACATATTTAATTGTTTATTGTATGTAAATAAAATGAAACCAGTGAAAGACTTCTGTTCATGTATATATTAATTTTATTCAGATTTCAGATATTTCAATAGTTAATTTTTACAAATATGCAAAATAAATTACATTTTACCAAAAAATTCAGTTATGATGATTGTCTTGCTTTGCTGTTCACAATTTCTTCTATCCGTCGTTCAAGCTTCAGACATTCTTTTTCTTTAATAATACGAATCTTTTTCCTTTGATAATAAGAATTTTTTTATAATATGAATTTAACGAAATACTTTCCTTCTAAAGGCATAGTATGTTTTTCCCGCAGAGTAAAGGAAACCCAGTGTGATGCCCAAAGCTCCGCCAATTTCCGCGTTTGCCAAATCAGCCGACACGAAATACTTGAACAGTGGTATGATCATGAAACAAACTAAACCTTCGCGAATATATAACCTACGTCACGTCAGACAATGCTTACAATCAGCATTTCTATTCAAATGGTTTTGGCGTAAAAAGAGGAGGATTTTCATACGCCCAAATGATCTTTCGGGAATGAATTAGTTTGACGGATGGCGGACAGTGGGGTGGCGATACATCAGGGTAATTTAAGATGGTGGGAAATCGGGTCTTTGGCAAAATATGGCAGAAACTTTGGTTGGCGTTATATCGGGTGGTGGAAAATCGAGGGAGCACTGTGTACATGTTGATATTGTCACTACGCGTACTTTTTATTTTTTTTCCTTTTTTTTTGTAGTCTCAGCTGTGGATAGTTTTTATTATTACTTGTTTCAGTACATGTCTTATTTTTATTTCATTTTTAATCATAATTTTTAGTTTTTAAATTTATTATTGTTTGATTTATCTTATCGTTTATTGCCTTCAACAATATTGTACTATTTTATGGGTTTATATCCTGTCAATAAAGCTCATCATTAGCATTATCATTATCATCATATGAGCTTCATTACTCGTTTAATTTCTCATATTTTGTTATTAAGCCTTTGTATTTTCTAAACTAATTAATATTTTTATATTTAGGATATTTCATAAATATTAGACATACTGTATGTGTGTGTCAACTCTTTACGAAAGGATATGTGTTAGTTTTTTAATTAATTTGCGAGGCCACTAAAGACAAAAGCTAAAGAACAAAATTATGGTAAAATAAATATGAACCCGTGAAAATTTTCATCTTCCATATTAAAACTGTTACCTCCGACTGCAGGAGAAGTGTGGCGGAGCTATTGTTTTCGATCGTGTGTGTGTGTGTGTGTCCATGTGTCCGTGTGCATTCGCCCTTCCGTCCGTCCATTCGTTCGTGTGTTCATTCTCTCTGTAATATAACTCTGAAACAGTCCATCCGTTTGAGAGTAATGCGGGCAAACGTTAGTATCCTATGACGCCTTTCTACGTGTAATATTTATTTTATTAATAAACAATTTCATTTCTTTCTTTTTTCTTCTTATCTGTTCCTTTACAAAAAAGAAAGAAATAACATAGAATTCTCAGCAATAAAACTAATAAATAATTTGGATGTAAGTCGATATATAATTAAAAAATACTCAAATAAGAACATTTAAAAAAAGAGGTAACGACTAAACAAAAAAAACAAAAAAGAAACTGGTGAAAAAAGAAAGAAAAAGATTTGGGAGGTCAGGAGAATCAAAAGTTACTCCAAAAAACTCTCCAAATAACTTTTTTTACTTCAAACATTGATGAGCACCTCGTAGCATGCCCGCAAAATGGACGAGTGCAATGCAATATTGATCAATGTTGCAAATGGTTTATGTAACAAGGGGAATGGTGCAAACTGTTATGCAACAAGGGGAAATGTTGCAAGATGGTATGCTACAAAATGTTGTGCAACAAGGGGAGGGGGAATGTTGCAAGAGCAACAAGGGGTTACGCAACTTGGAGGCGGAGTTATCCACCCAGAGAAAGCGAGAGAAGGAGAGAAAGGAAGAGAGGTGTTCGCCTGGCAGGAGCCAAGCGTATATTAAGACTTCAGCCGAGCGGTCGTTGTCTTATAAGGCCCCTAATCAGCTAGCAGGCTTATCTGGCTGAGTTGCCAGAATGCGCTATTTATTTAATTAAGGCGTATATTCTGGCTTAATCAGCCAGTTGGCTTAGAAGACTGAGTTGCCAGTTTGCACAATTTATTTAATTAAAGCATATATTCTGGCTTAATCCGCCAGTTGGCATATCTGGCTGAGTTGCCAATTTGCGCTATTTATTAAATTAAAACATATATTCTGGCTTAATCTGCCAGTTGATTTAGAAAGTGTAAAGAGCTTGTTCAGGTGTACAGGTTGAATTGCCAGATAGAGCTATTTATTTAATTAATGCATATACTCTCGTTTAGAAATCCGCTTTAGAAGCCTGCGAATTGATATAATTAAATACCGTGTACAACCAAAAGAATTAAATAAAACATCATTCATCCTTCTGTTTATTTACGCGAATTAATGGAAATATATAGAAAATAAGTATACAATGGAATACATATGATCAAAAATAATAATAGCATACGGACGATGAATATATAATAAATATACAATGGAATATATATATATGATCAAAAATAATAAGAGCATAAGAAACACGAACGGGAAATATATAATAAAAAATATACAAAACATTGCATTATCAGTATATTAGTACAGGAAATATATATATATATATACACACAGTTATATTAAATAATTAAATATATTGAAAATAATATACGAAGCGTATAAAGAAATGCATAATAGTACGGAAAAAAAAAATATATATATATACAATTAAATAAATAAATATACATCCCTTACGTTCGACGGAGTATATTAAATAATCAAAAATAATAATATATAAAACGTATAATCAATTGCATATTAGTACAGGAAATATATATATATATATATATATATATATATATATATATATATATATACACACACACAATTAAATAAATAAATATACATCCTTTATGTTTTACAGCGCAAAATGCTAAACTCACACTTAATCGAGTCTACATTTACATCGTTATTACTTTGTACTACGACGTAAAACTTCACCGTTTAACTTGTACGGATGCCTATACTCGACATAAATGGCTTTCATATCGTTCAATACTATTTTTGTGCCCACTTTACATTCGGTTGGCAAGTTATCTTTAAACACGAATATAATACAATCAGAAGCACGCACAAAGAGGTCATCGTTAACCACAACATCATTATTAAATACAAGTTTGTAAACACGCCTTTCAAATCTAGGGTTTTTCTTACCGTCCCGAGCTTTTCAATCGTGAACTCTTCTTCACTCTGCATAGAGGCAATTGAAATAATCTTCCAAGTCGTAACGACAGCTATTCATTATATAGAGGTACAGCTCTTCAGGTTGAACAGTATAGACAAGCTCTGCCCTGTACCACTCAAGTGCTTTGTACCAAAGTTCAGGATATTTCGAAGAATCTAAACCTTTTAAATATGCGTGCAGCTCTAGACCATTCTCGCCTTGTTCATTCCTACATTCGATAAGTCCATCGAGCAGAGCGGTGTATGCGTATTCAAGAACCGTGTCAAAATAAATCATATCCGTAACACGAGCGTCTAATATAGGCTTCAGCTTGCGGAATCCAACTATTTCAAACATTCTGTCGAGGATGAATCGGTTTCGCGTAGGGAGAAGAACGTTATTATCAGACGCATTCTTCCACGTCAGTCGTATATCAATGCATGGCTAATCGTTATTTATACACAACGTTCAAACAACGGCATGTGAGGGGGCGTCACTAATCTGCTCTCTTCTTGTACCTACACCTGCAGGTATTTTATAACGGTCCTCTCCCCACTTCTCAACTATCACGAAGATTCTATGCATCTCCTCAACACTTAAATAAATAACATTACGTTTACCAGAGTTTGCTTCCCTGCAAATCGTTTCAAGTACATAGTTAACGGTGCCGATTTCACGCCTGAACACGCGCAATGACTTTGTCACGGAGACATCGTACGAGGCGTTGAGAATGCTTCGCAAAGGAAGTTCCATCGTATTCGTACGTCCACACGGTTCAAACTCTGAGATGACTATGACTATGAGCCGCAGGTGGACGGAACGGCTCGACTGGCGGAGTGAGTCACGCTGGTGAAACGTGTACGGGTTTGTTCGAACTCGTGTGTTTCGTGAGGTACACGGGTGGGCGGCTCGATCAGGGGAGGGGGAGCGAATCACACCATAAACTGCTGAAGCGTGTACAGGCTTGTTCGAACACTTGTGCCCTTCGACAAACAGAGTTTTCCGTTATATGAAACAATACCGGCTTTAATGTTTTATCACTCACCAGACCTTCATTTCCACAAACTAAACATCTTCACAATCCGGTACACTATTTGAGAGAAAGATATGCCCATATTTATTCTTTTTTTGTAACAAGCGATACTCGTCCCTAAAGTCTGTTAAACACTCACAGACACTCACAGACGCTTTTTATCCCAGACATTTGAAAGATTTGAAAGAAGTTATCGTAGGCCCCTTAACAAAGATCTTTAATCAGTCACTCGAAACGGGGATTATTCCTGAACACTTTAAATTAGCTAACGTCACGCCTATTTTTAAAAAAGGCGACCGCGCGGTAGCTAGCAATTATAGGCCCATTAGCTTAACGTCAATTGTAGGTAAACTTTTGGAATCCGTAGTTAGGGATCGTATTATCGATCACTTAGAAAGTAGAGATTTGATTAATAGTAGTTAGCATGGGTTTCGACGCCATAGGTCTTGTTTAACTAATTTGTTAGAATTTTATAACGAAATAGTGCGCGAATACGATAGGCATAGAGCAGCTGACGTTATTTATTTAGATTTTAAAAAGGCGTTCGATACAGTTCCGCATAGGAGACTAATTGCGAAGGTTAAAGCGCACGGTATACGCGGTCAGGTAGCTAACTGGTTAGAAGAATGGCTTCGTGCTAGGAGACAGAGGGTCGTAGTTAATGGTAGTGAATCAGGGTGGTTAGATGTAGGTAGCGGTGTCCCACAGGGTTCAGTGTTACGCCCATTGCTATTCGTAATTTACATTAACGACATAGATGTAGGATTGACTAGTAACGTGTCAAAATTCGCGGACGATACTAAAATAGGCGGTAAGGTTGTTAACGAGGACGATAGAAATATGATTCAAGACGATGTAAATAGGATTATGGAGTGGACAGATAAGTGGCATATGCAATTTAACGTAGACAAATGTAAAGTTTTGCATATAGGTTCTCGCAACAATAATTACGCGTATACGATGGATGATAGGGAGTTAGCGCGCGTTGACGAGGAAGTAGATTTAGGCGTACGCGTATCTAAGGATTTAAAGGTTAGGAACCAGTGCCTGGAGTCTTGCGCAAAAGCTAATAGGATGTTAGATTTCATAGCGCGTAATTTCGAATTTAAATCGAAGAATATTATATTGCCCCTTTACAAGTCCCTAGTCAGGCCTCATTTAGAATATGCAGTTCAGTTTTGGTGCCCGTACTTGCGTGAGGATATTGATAGGTTAGAAAGGGTTCAGCGTCGTGCCACGAAACTTATTCCGTCATTGCGCAATAAGCCTTATGAAGCTAGGATTAATGAGTTAGACCTGTATTCACTCGAAACTAGGAGATTAAGGGGGAGCTTATTGAAGTTTTCAAAATCATTAATAACATCGATAACGTAAATTTTGACAAATTGTTCACTTTTGATAATAGTAATACTCGCAATAACGGATTTAAGTTGCGTGGCAGGCGTTTTATTACTAATATCGCTAAAAACTTCTTTACGTTTAAAGTAATTGATAAATGGAATAATCTTCCCGCGTCAGTCGTTCATTCTACCAGCGTTAATATGTTTAAGAACCGTCTTGACAGACATTTTAAAGGTATTAACGTTGTTTAATTTAAAAAACAACAAAGTTAGCAACAGAAGCTCTGGTGGTGGTGCTCGAGGATGAGTCTGTTGACGATGAATGCCAGCTTGTGACATGCCAGCGAGTGATGCCAGCAATAAAATTATTTAAAAAAAAAAAAAAAAATTAGGCTAACGAATGTAGGTGTAGCTCATAGCGTAAACTAACCCACTTTTTGTTTAACTTACCTACTTTTTTTTTTCTTTTTTTTTCTCCTTACTTTGCATGTCTCTAATTCTTTTCTTGCATGTTTGTAGTTTGCATGGTATGACAGTGAGTTAAGACTGTGTTTGCATGGTTTGTAAGCGTTCTTATTTTACTTCTTTTCATCTTTCACCCCTCTCCTATTCTCTCCGACTATTTTTCTGACTTGTCGGCAGTGGCCGGCGGATGATGATGGTGAAACACTTTTCCTCTTTTTCTGAATGAATGTTAACCCATGAGTGATAGGTGTTGCTCTTACTTAACCCCTTATTCTCTTCTCTTCTCTTAACCCGCTACTCTTTCCTTTCTCTCGGGCTAACCTTAGAGTGGATCTTAGGGTCTTTGTTAGCCTTAGATTCTGTAGATCTGGAGATGATATATAATAATATAGTGGCAAAAATAGTTGAGATTCTCCATGAAGACAAGATTTACATTCTCATCCGTAGGGTACGAGTAGTCGGTATCGTGTAACATGACATAATATCGCATTTCGCACCACTCATCAACAAGACTCAGTATCCATAACCGTTGTTTATCTTCTGAGCGTGTTGCTTCTTCTACTTCGCAGTATATGTGAGCCTTTATAAAGGTTAGGTCTACAACATACTTCAATACATCATTTGTACTACGAAACCCTACAATGCCCTCGCCAGAATAACCGTACAGTATTTGAACATCTTGGTCCTTCGCGCGGCTGAATGTATCCATAAAAGTATCAAAGGAGGGGGGAATAGGGAGTTTTTCAGTATCCACAACATCTTGCCACTTTGCCGAATACCACTTCATGAACGTTGAACACGCAATATTAAATGTAGCCATTGCTATTTTTTCTACGCGGGAGAATACGCGTCCAGGCTCAAGGGTATGCAGAGGTCAAATGAGCAAGCAGGGATAGAGATATGTTCAGGTAGCGGCAGGACTCACGTTGGCGATCTTATAGTGGGCTGAACTTAGCTTTTTACTGTACACACACACAAACGCACTCACGCAAAGGAGAAAATGAAACCTTAATTGAAATAAATATACTTGATAAATAAACATATTAATACACATAATATCGCATGTCGCACCACTCATCAACAAGAGTCAGTATCCATAACCGTTGCTTATCTTCTGAACGTGTTGCTTCTTCTACTTCGCGGTATATGTGAGCCTTTATAAAGGTTAGGTCTACAACATACTTCAATACATCGTTTGTACCACGAAACCCTACAATGCCCTCGCCAGAATAACCGTACAGTATTTGAACATCTTGGTCCTTCGCGCGGCTGAATGTATCCATAAAAGTATCAAAGGAGGGGGGAATAGGGAGTTTTTCAGTATCCACAACATCTTGCCACTTTGCCGAATACCACTTCATGAACGTTGAACACGCAATATTAAATGTAGCCATTGCTATTTTTTCTACGCGGGAGAATACGCGTCCAGGCTCAAGGGTATGCAGAGGTCAAATGAGCAAGCAGGGATAGAGATATGCTCAGGTAGCGGCAGGACTCACGTTGCCGATCTTATAGTAGGCTGAACTTAGCTTTTTACTGTACACACACACAAACGCACGCACGCAAAGGAGAAAATGAAACCTTAATTGAAATAAATATACTTGATAAATAAACATATTAATACACATATATATAAATACAATCAAGGATTAAGGTAGCCAAATGGTACTGTATCATAGGTACCAGGTACCTGGTAACGCTTCCTATAGGTGTTACGGCATACCTTCGTGCCCCTAATTTCCTTCACACACCCCAGTTTCTGCGCCCGAAAATTGTGCGTCCCCATATTCAGTTGGGGTAGCTGGTCACCCTCATCATCATCCAAGCACACTAGATCCTTCAACGAGTCAAAGTTAACGACTCGACGGTTCGCATGGTTAAGCGTGATACCCTTATCCTTCACGATGTACTTCATATCATCCCGTACCCTCGTCCGTACCCCATAAGTTTTTGGCCCTGTTGAGACAAAAGAGTCGGCGTATGCGATGTCTCCATACTCATCCTTGATCTCTTAAGTCAACTCTCCGAGGAATTCAGCAATAGGAGGCATGTATTCACCTTCACTCACCTTCACTCTCCGTCCAAGAGAGTGCAATAGGCCCCAAAGTTTGATGCGGGCGTAGGCCGTTGTGAAACTGGCTACAAGTATGTTTGTAATCCGTGAGGTATCTGTGGCCAATTCGATATTGTTGTACTTATTATATAAGTATTACCTACATTCACTATCTCCATAACCTCTTTATCGGGAGCGTTGGCATAATCCCAGACTTCACTATAACTTTTTGCCAAATGGACGTTCCCTTTGCCGGTATTCTGCGCAAACTTTCCCCAAAGACTGTTTAGATACAACTTTGCACTAAAGCGCTTGCCAGGATTCTTAACAATTTGGGAACGGTCAAGCTGTATACCTTCATGGGCACGGTAACGCTGAAGATAAGCCGTTTTTTCATCTTCGGTATCAATCCTTCGCGGATATCCTGACGCCTCAAACCTTTCCTTCAAAAAAGCGTTTATATAGGGTGTGAAAAGGCTGGGTAGCTTCTGAAACCTCCACACCTGGTCACAATCACCGCTGTTCTCTTCTGCGCACTTCACGCACAGGGGAAACATGAGCTATTGGTCTATAACGACGGAAAAGATCGGCATCCATAAATTGCGAGGGGGAGCACATCTATGAAAGGGAGTCTAAAGTAGCGATCATTCAAGTTATCTGAAAACTCCGCAGTGGCTGGTTTGGTGGGACCCACCACTTTTTCAGGTGCACCTACTGGGTACAGATTGTTCTTCATCACGTAGGAGTATAAAGAGCAGAAGTCGTAGTAATGGTGTTTCAAGCCCTCCGTAGACGGAAAGTATAGCTTGAAGGGATTTGTACGCCCTCCGAACAAGCTATCACCGCATTTGAGAGGATCCAGCACCATTGAACGTTTGATCGTGTTTATTTCTTCACGGTACTGTCCATCTGTTTCCATCCCTGCATCATACTCATGCTCCCACAAGACTTTGTGAGTGAAATGTGAGCCTATAAGTTGATCGCGGGCGCGAGTCCACGCAAGACTGTCGGCAGGAGATCTACCGTAGATATCTCCTATGATTCCGCACTCAGGACGTGGGCATCCGTGCCACCAGCAACCGTTAAAGGAGTACAGACTCTTCTCATCAGTGGCACGGTTTTCACTTAGAACATCAACCAAAAAAACACGACCATTAACCTTAATGGGTACTTCACCCGTGTTGCGGGCATGCTTTATGTATACATTTGTCTGCTACTGTAGGTGTATGAGCCAGTAAATAGCATTGTGCCCATAACTGCGGGGATTCTTTCTGTGGATAACGGCTAAGGTGTCTTTAGGCATGAAGTTATCCTTGAACACCGTAAAACATAATGAGGTGGTTTCGACTTGCAACGGATCGCGTTTGAAACGACCTATGTACATCCTTCTAATGGCCTGAAACATACTCTAAGCATGCGTACATCATTCACGCAATAACCCTCACATTCATAGCTAGTATCGGTCCAAATTTTCACGTTCATCTGTACTCATACATTCATAGTTAAAGTAATGTTTGGGTGGAGGTAGTCCTACCTAATTTAAAGTTTCGCTAGTGAGGAATGTGTAAAGGAAATATCCTTTTGAAACTTCAGTGGCTACGCCCATCACCTTGGGTAGCTTTGCTGATTTACAAGGTGTGTATAATAAATTGTCTTTAAACTGTACATTACCTCTTATTTGCATCTGTATTAGTTTTTTGCCTCTTTTCAAGGGATCACCTGTAAATATCTCAGATGACTCGTGCTCAAGCAACTCCTTATAAATGAAGTGTGTGTCAAATTTTGCACCGTTATTGTCGAGAATATACACTGTCATTTTTTTTAACTTGTCCACTAACTTGACAATAGAAGAGACAAAGAAATTCACAGGGCTATCGTGGGCACTCGTTTTGAAAACGTTTGTCCGTTTACCACATTTGTGACACTCATCACACTCGCTCTCCATACACTCATCACAGATAGTCTGGCTTACAAGTAAATGTGGAATAACCTCTTTGGTTTCAGCATTTGTATATGTTTCTATATCGTAGTACACAGTTATACAAGGTCTGTTTTTAGGCTTGGCGTCTTTCATATAACATACATGCTTTACTCCAACCGCCTTATATTTCTCATGGCATGTAGAATAGTGAATTTCATCACATTTGTGCTCAAACTTTCCCCAATTATCCAACATATGAAACATACCACATTCACAGATTCTCATTTTCATGCACGTGCCAATTGATTTATGGAGCTCAAAACAATTATTATTGAAAAATGTGCGTCTTCATACATCACAATCCCACTTCTCAGCTTCAACTGCATGTCTTTCACATTTGGAGCTTTTACACTACTCACATACCATGTGGCAATCTTTACAATGTTTCAGTATATCATCCGCAAACTCGATACAACCCTTACACAAATCATGATGTCGTCCATATTTTCGACGTTTATCATAACTCGCGTAAAGGTCCCTTATATTACGGATGGGTAGATATGTTGTTCCTGACAGTCCTAAAATAAGTAGGAGTCTTGTACGATCTCTCACACTGCTTTTAAAAACATACACAGTCCTACGACGATCATCCATTCCAAATACAACTATTCGAGCATTCATTTCCTGTTCTACCCTTCTCAGTTCTTCAGGACCCATATTACAGTCAAATTCAAGTTTACAGTCTACAGCTAGTTTACGGGCACGCTCCACTACCGTAGGCAACCAAATGGCTTTGACCCGTGTATTTAGTACAGTAAACATACGGGTCAAGACTACTGCTATAAAGTTGCAACCACGATCGGCGTTTATATGCCGTTTATAAATAGCCTGAGAATTGAAGTTAAGATTATAAGATGTGGCGCTATGAACCGCAACATGGAATACACGGTCAATATTTACTGTGAAGTTGTCCATATTGAAGGCTATACTACTTTGAGAGGCCTGCATTATAAGGCCTAATATATACTCTATATCTTCAGCCGCCAACCGTCTGAACGGTATTACTACCCAAAAATCATCTACATCTCCGTCATCTGACCCGAATCCGAAGGACAGCTTCGTCCTGACTTCACGTTCGTCGCGGTTCTGAAGAGCAAACTCTAAAATACGTTCAACTATGCGCCGTAGTCCGTGTTCAAAACCATTGCTATACATGGATCTAGGATCAACCCTGACTATATACCGATTTCTAGTCAAGGCCGGGGTGGGGGTAGCAGTGCGCACGAACTCGAATGTTATGCCATCCTCAACAGAGCGAGAAGCTGCTGTGGAGGATGTACCGGGAATTGAACAGGAATAAGGGGATATATTTGAGGAAGGTACTACTGTGGGGGTTGTGTCGTAAGACGTAGAGGGTTGGGACTCTATTACTGGTGGTCTAACAACCGGCTCAATCCTGGCGCGCTTTATACCTTACGTGGTGGGCTCTTCATCATGCCTCCGCTTTGAACTGGCGCGTGCTACAGGTATCGCTGGTGAGGATTCGTCAGCGGGGATGGATTCTGTGATCACAACTGCACGGTCAACGGGTTCGTCTGTGATATCGATGATGGGGTGCAGTACATCGTCGTCATTCACGGTTCTGTGAAAGAAGAAAACAAAATATAAGGGGCAGCACTCAAAATTTGTAATATTTTGTAGATGACCCACTTAGGGGTGTGACGTGTTAGAGATGGAATCTGTAGAAAAATTCAGGTTCACAAGCCCCTCCACATGTATTATATATGGCCCTACAGGATGTGGAAAAACTGTATTTATGCTTAAAATCATTAAAGATAAGGGGGAGATGTTCTCAAAATTTGTAAATAAAGCAATATGGTACTATTCGACGTATCAGTCAGTGTTCAACGAGTACAAAGATGAAATTTTGTTCTACAAGGGTGTCTATGACGTTAATTCGTTAAAAGGTAATGACCATACAGTTATTGTAATTGACGATCTCATGTTGGAAATGGATAAAACGTTTGCCGAGACATTTACAGTGTTCTCCCACCATTTTAACATAAGCGTATTCTTCATCAACCAGAATCTATTTTTCAAAAATATCTAGTCTTCGCACAACGATGAGATGTGTCACAAATTGGGGTATTAGCCAATCAAATGTTCCCGAATCAGCGTAAGGAGTTTTTGGAGGTTTATAAAGAGGCCACAAACCAGCGTTATGGATATTTGCTTTGTGAGCTTCACCCGCGAAACACGTTTAGGGTGCTTCTAAGAACGAATATATTCCCAAACGAACCTGAAACAGTGTATATTCCAGAATGACAAATAGGTTGAAGAAATATCGTGAATTAATAAAAATTTCTCAACGATTGACCGGGGCATTGCAACAGATGTTTGTTAAAAATATCGACTCTGGCTTTTTAAAATGCATCTGTGAAACCTGTCTTAATGTTATCATATAAAATATAATGTGCCACTGAAACCCTCTCAGAAGGTTCGCTTACGTCGTTACAAGAACATAATACGAGCGCTCGCTCATAAAAGTCAAACTGTGGGTAAGAAAAAGCGAATTATTGTACAAAGAGGAGGATCATTCCTACCCATCTTATTTTCAGTTTTGGGTCCTTTTCTGATGGGATTAATATAATGAAGAAGGTGGTTTTGATTCTGCAAGAGGTGTATGCTTCATTGCAAAGTTCAAAATTTCCAGACACGGCTCTAGAACCTCGTAAAAGCAGATTTAAAAGAATGGAAAGCGAATTGCTAACCCTACTAAACAGTGAAAAGTCACCTGATGAGAAACTCCGACAGAGCTCCCTGTAGTTATTAGGCACAGCGCGAGTAGTGCTGAGCATGGCGACACAGGACCTGGCCCCGACGTTAGAGATGACCAACCAAAGAACAACGGAACACAACACATCGAACATGTTCTAAAAAACATCCTCCCACATATATTATGGAATAAAGGCTTAAGTCTTTATAATATTTTGAGTAAGGACCCCATCATACAGTGGGTCGATACAGGCAAGGTCATTGTTAACAAGGGTACAAGGATCCAATATCGTTGATATTGTTCATGAACTGGTGAGAAAGTGGGACAGACCCTCACCAACAGGATGGAAGCATATTAAAGCAAGATTACAACAAATAAATGTCCCCAAAACATTGATAGGTAATCTGAATAGGGTAAAAGACCTGGATCAAGTCTCGCATGTGTCACAACTGAGTACGCCATCGCCCCCAACAGCAGCGTCTCTGCGGAGGAGAAAGAAGAGAACAAACGGTCAACCTTATCCACGTGTTTCTAAAATACGCAAATGGCTAACATATTAAGAAAACGGTATTATGACATTTCTAACGCCGCCTCCTATAGTGGCGTTAATAGACTGTACAGAAGTAAGTGTTTACGGGGTAAGGAAAAAAGATGTTGAGCGGTTTTTGCGGGAACAGGATGCTTATACATTTCATAAACCGGTGAGAAAAAGGTTTAAAACGGCCAAGATAACCACGGATTCGACTGACTCAATTTGGCAGGCGGATTTAACAGACATGCAAAGATATTCATTATGTAATGACTGATACCGCTACATCCTATTCATAATAGATGTATTCTCTAGATATCTGTGGCTAATTCCCCTGAAAAATAAATCGCCTGAAACAGTTGCTAAAGCGACCAAAACGTTGATGTTAAAAGAAGAAAGGGTTCCTGGCTATTTTTGTACGGATATGGGGAAAGAATTTATAGGTCGCGCTTTTCAGAACATGCTGACAGAGTTTAATATCAGTTACTACACTAGCAGTTCTATACATAAGGCCTCTTTAGCTGAAAGAGTTCAACGTACCATAAAGGAGAGCATGCATCGCTATTTTACACATAAAAACACATACAGATATATAAACGTTCTCGGTTCATTGGCTTCATCATACAACCGTTCACACCATCGTACGATTGGCACAACGCTAACGAAGTTTTAGAAAGAGGTGCGCTGCCAGAGGTGAGAGAGATGGAGCACCGCACCACACTCTACACATTTCAAAATCAATGATTATGTAAGGCTATCACGTTCGGGAAATAAATTCGCGAAGGGATTTGAGCAAGGATGGACACGTGAGATTTTTAAAGTTCGTGCTATGAGACCTAAAGGTGAGATAATGATGTATTACGTTGAAGATTTGAATGGGGAAGAGATCGCTGGAGGCTTTTACCGCGAGGAGTTGCAGAAAGTGACATTTAATTTAGGAAAAAGTGTGTTTAAAATTGAAAAAATTTTAGGCAGCAAAGGTTCAGGAAAGAGAAAAATGTACCTGGTGAAATGGCTGGTTACCCAGAAAGCTTCAACACCTATATAAAAGCTGCTGCAATAATGAAGCTTAATTAGTATGCAACATGGCGCCTAGCCACTTCTATGTCACACTCCCGTCCTCTTCTTCTCTGTCTGTACATCCTAACAACACCCTCGCCAACTTTGTGACAGAACTCCACGGACCCATTGAATTGGAGCGTGATTCTATGAGGTGGGCTTATGTGAACTCCAGTTAGCCACCAAATTTTTAACTCTTGAAAATGAGCAAATCATATTTCTGATCCTTAGAAGAATCGATGAGTGCGAAAAATTAGGCATAACCTTAGACAATACTATGCGTTCAGTCCTGTTCGGTGAGGAACGGTACTATAGCACAAATGTATCGCTAGGAATCGGGCATTATGATACAGCCATGGACATTGTGACGGGGTTAAACAAGAGTCTTGAAAAGTCGTACCTGACAAACGATTTACTTTTTGAAGTCGTAAACATAGACACGCCTGCATGCACATTGAAGTTAAAGTCAACGCTTAGTAGAAATATTAAAGATAAAGATCTGTTCACAATTGTGGCTGAGGGCCGAGATAGCGCAGCTCTCCAAAGAGATGCCTTTCACGAGGCACAGCATGACTTGTCCAACTTAATATATCAATTGAAGATGGAGAAATTGGGTGAAAGCTCTCCGCTCCCAGACATGACATGTGCTATATTTACAGCAACATCGTAGAGCACCAATTTGTTGGGGACACCCAGGCGCGCCTTCTGCGCATTGCACACATCCCCAACAATAGAGGAAAAAGTTTGAGCATTACATATGACAAGCCCCATTATGTGAATGTTGCGACTAATCTATTAACCAACATCTCGATATATATAAGAACGATTGAGGGAAAAAATTTCCCTTTCGGTGATGGGAGCTTAACAGTGAAGCTACACTATTGCCGTTTATAATGACTCGAAGATCATTCACAGTCTACCGAAGAATGAGATACCAGCGTGGGAGTGGACTTGGATCCATTTTTTCATCCATACTACGCACCGTTGTCCCACTGTTGAAGAGAGGTGCCAGGTACCTAGGGTGGAAGGTGTTACAAACAGGTTTTAACGCGGCAGAAGACATAATGGGCGGAACTAAGCCTAAAGAAGCTCTAAAAAAACATTTAAAACGTACACGGGACGAAATCATCAAAGATGCCAAGAGAAAAATGCGTGGTGGCGGAAAGAAGAGATCTGCCAGGAAGAAGGGGTTACCATCACGTGGCGCTAAACGTAAAAGGAAATAAAAAAAGAAGTGCTCTAAGTGTATGAAACCTATGGCTGCTCATTTTTTTGACTGATATAAGCTGAGGACACTACTCTCACGAATCAGGCTGACTAATACTTGTCGAGGGAGGTGGTACTATTTTTGACTCGTCAAGGCACGATTCATCCATCCGTGTCGTTCACAATGCTGTAAATCGGAACTGTCCCTCTTTGATATGCCCCCCACTCAGGTCTCTATTGAGCATAGCGACTTTATTACAATTAACCCATTAAACACAATTAGTTCGCCGAGTGCCCCTATAGAATTCGTGATACCCAGCTCAGGCCCTTACTGTTTTGACCCTAGCTGCATGCACATGTACACTAAACTGCGTGTGGCCCATTCTGATGGAACGGACTGCGATAATAGTTACTCTGCCTACCCTGAAACTAACTTTTTACACTCCATATTCAGCCAGTGTGAGGTGTATTTAAATCAGGTTAATATCTCGGCAGGAACGGGGTACTACCATCTACGAGCCTATCTGGAAAATGTCGTCAACTTTTCAAAAGAAGCGAAGGACACCTTTTTAACCGCCGAGGGATATTACTATAGTAAAGATGAAAATGGTATAAAGGATAAATTTAAAAATTCTAAAAAAAGATATACGAATGTTTTGGACGTCTTCATACAGACTTCACATTCCAGGAGAAACTGCTTATGAACGGGGTGGATATGAAGTTGAAGCTTACCCGCACGATTCCTGAGATCTGCATAGATCTGGGGTCTGAACAAGAAGAGGGCGCGAAACCCCTTGTGATTCACATCATGGAGATGTATTTGCGTATACGCTGAGTGAAATTAAGTTCACCGAAACAAATAGAAATTGAGAAAGACTTAATACATGCCACAGTAAACTACCAAATTAACAGGTACAGATCAAACTATACATGGTGCCCTGCCCGCCGGGTTGGCCTCGAAGCAACTAGAAAACGTAGCCCTTGGAGTCCTACCTAAAAGGATATTAATTGGAATGCAGGACCACGCCTCGACGAATAGAAAATATAAAAAGAGCGCCTTTAAATTCGAGAATTTCGGCCTTAAAAATATTACTCTGGACGTAAATGGTATCGCTTTGCTTTGGGAGGGACCATGATTACGGACCACTCATCAGACGCTGTGCTCCCGCTCTGCGCGAGAACATATAGTAGTCTGACTCATAATACAGGTGCCTGTGACGAACTTGGGTTTGGTGTAACGCCGAAAGAATTTGTCGAAGAATTTAACAGTTATTCATTTGATATTACGCCTGACTTGTCTACTGGCGCAAATACGCACTTAACGCCACAACAGAGCGGGAATATCTGTCAAGTCGGAATTGCCAAGCCTATAGACGCGGATATAAGTGTACTGGTGTACCTCGAATCACAGGCACTAATAGAAGTTGATCGTTTCAGGAACGTGGTCACAGACTTTTAAAATGGATGCGAATACACCCTAGAGAGTAATGAAAAGTAACCCGTTTCACACGCTCAAAATTTATCGGTGTGTTTGCGAAGAATGAAATATTGAAGCTGCTAAGTACGAGAAACTGGTACGGGATTATTGTTAACACCGACATTGTGGGGGGTGAGGGGATTCATTGATTGGCAATCTATTTTAAAAATAGGGAAAGAATGTACTCGGCATTCAGCCCTGGAATGATTCTGTGATTGTGCAGTTTATTGCGCAGTTACATGTACCTGAGTTTGTTTGGAATCCATACCGTTTTCAAGGATATTATAGCGAAACGTGCGGCTTGTATTGCATTTCATTTCTCCTGCACATTTCACGTGGGAAGGGATTTATAAATTTTTTTAAATTATTCGATTTGTGCGACACAGAGATGAACGATAAAAGTGGATGCAGACAGATAAAAAAAAGGTTCCTATATGTTAGCACCAGCTGTATTCGGTAAAGGTGTATATCCATATTGTGTAAAGCTGTATATACATTTGTAACTGTAAAATGTAGCCATTAAGACTTATTTAACGGACACTGGTTCCGCTTTGTACATGTTTTCTACCATTTAATAAATGAAAATACGCGTGTTTTCTTCTTAACCTCAAAAATACTTACATTAGTTCCTCGCTGACCTGGCGCTCGCTGAACCGAATGTGAGCCAATACCTCGACTTCTGTATTGAGGTCACTGGGTTGGCTGTGCGGAGAAGCGTCCATATCATTTATTCCCCTTTCATGAAAACGAAAAGTAGCTATAACACGATCAAGTTCCGCCTCGATCCTATAAGGTTAAGTAAAAATAAAGAGCTACAATAAGAGGAAATGCCAGGAATTTAAATGCAAATAATTCTTAAAATTTTGGTAATTTAAAAATCGTTCTGCGGTGCTGAACTATCGAGAAAAATATTATTAAAGCTCCACCATATATATATATATATATATATATATATATATATATATATGTATGCCGAAATAATCACGATGAAAACAGGCAATAATTAAAAGCATAATGGGATTAATTTTTACGTTGTAGAAAAATTCAGAACAAAGCTAGGTTAGACTAACAGCAAATTGTAACCATAATCAGATATCCTGACAGTTTTCAAAAGTAAGATTAGCTGGGTGTGCTGTGCTCCATCTACCTGCAACGGGTCTCGAACCCGCAGCCAAATTAGAAGAATTGTAGAGCGATAACCGACTCATAGTGTATATTTGAAAAGCACTAAGCGAAAAAACATACGAACTGAGGCTCTGAGATGAACTGCTCCCTTTTATAAAGGGGGTTTGTGACCAACCCACAAAACACAATCGTTAGCTTCCTATTGGCTAGCGGTAAATTTTGGGCGGAGCTTGACGCGTAATCCTGCATAGCGGCCAAACAGAGGTCCTAGGATCCGCCCACAGGACTGTGATTGGTTGTCCCTTGAAATCTGGGGCGTGTCAGATATCCCCACTCGTGGAGAGACTAGAAACGCTTTGTTTTTTGATCTTGTATTCGACCGAGAGAGAGAGAGAGAGAGAGAGAGAGAGTGAGAGAGAGAAGAGAGAGCGAGCGAGTTGAGGTTGGAATGTGAGACGTTTTATGATGCATGATGCTCGCCTGTACAACCTCGTTTGTCGGGAAAGAAAGGGTTTTCGTGATAGTGGAAGATATATTCGGTACAATTCGCGTATGTTTGAGACAAACGCTAAACTACGGTTTATGGTGCTCTGAAACATAAAAGTGGAAGATATTTAATTACCCATGAAGACAGCCGCTGTAAAATTTAAAAAACAAAGACGTGTGATGTAGTGTTTCAACACCAAAGTTTACGATCTCGAGAGAATGGAAATAAGAATGACCCGACGCTGGGCTATATAATTTAATGATAAACAACATGTGTGTATATATATGTATATATATATATATATATATATATATATATATATATATATATATATATATGTGTATATATATATAAGAAAAGTTTGGAATGGAAGGGTGTTTATAGCGTTTTAATCTTTATGATCTCGAAATAAACTCCTGCGGAAAGAAGTTTATTTATTGGAATTTTAAATCGATATTACCTATCGCTTCCACCAAACTCCACAATTTTGAGAACGATGTTTAATATAATTATATATATATATATTATTATTTTCCAGAAATATTTATGTCCTTCTATTGTTCAGCTAATTACATCGTTTAATTAGATGTTTAGGAAGTGTATGCTTATATCTCTTTCACCTTTCTTCATTTCCCGCCTTTATCATATTCCCTTTCCGCCCGAATTGTTCATTCTGGGGAAGGTCAAGCCTTACACTCCACCTTAGACCTACTTTTAGACGTGGAAATATATATACACACACATATATATATATATATATATATATATATATATATATATATATATGAGAGAGCGAGAGAGATCCCTGCTAGGGCGCTCTGGGTACCCTTACCAGTCGTGGAAAGCTGTTTACACGAATTTTTAGATGAACTTTTTTCCGGAATTGTACATATATAGGCGCGCCTTTGCTTTCCGTCCGAATTGTTCATTCTGGTGAAAATCAAGCTGTACACTCCACCTTAGACTTACTTTTAAACGGGATAATATATATGTATATGTGTATATATATGTATGTATATATATATATATATATATATATATATATGTGTGTGTGTGTATATATATATATATGTATATATAAGAGAGAGAGGGAAATAAACAAACAAATAAACAACATGATTGAGTGTTGCAATAATGGGATTCCCTGGTTGCCCCTACGAACCGTGAAAGGATGTTTACACTCCACCTTGGACCTACGGTTTAACACGAATCATTAGGTCACCCTGGTCACCAACCGCGGAAGGACGCGCCGCCCCGGTTCTCGAACCTGCCTACACTTTACCTTAGACCTACAGTTTAACGCGGTCGCCGGAGCTCGACGCCTATAATCGTAATGTTTTATGGGCGTATAGATGGGTGTGTACGTGCCAAACGAAGTATACACTATGCCAACTTGCTGATGATGCCTGGAGGCACTGGCTGATTAAGCCGACTGGCTGATTAGGGGCCCTATAAGACAACGGCCGCTCGGCTGAATTCTAAATATGCGCTTGGCTCCTGTCAATTGAACATCTCTCCTCCTCTCTCTCTCCTCTCTCTTTGGTTAGGTATACTCCTTTCGGGGGTGAGGCCGTCCCAACTTATCCCCCAAAGAGGTCTCCCCCAGCGGGAGTTCATTGCAACTTGGGGGATAACTCCGCCTGCAAGTTGCATAACCCTTGTTTTGCTTTTGCAGAAACCCTTTCCTCCCTTTAGGGTGTGCCTTGCAACAAGGGGGAAGGGGGGTTGGCACTGTGGGTGCCTTGCAACAAAGGGGGAGGGGGTTTAGCACTATGGGTGCCTTGCAACAAAGGTGGGAGGGGGTTGGCACTCTTGCTACATCTTGCAACTTTTGCAATTGCATTGCATTCGTCCATTTTGCGGGCATCCTACTGCGCCTTACTTTTATTTTTGAAAAACCTTTTTTTTACGACAACAGTTTTATATTTCACTTATTTTACTTTTTCATACCATTATTGTTAGTGTTATTCTTGTTCTTACTCTTACTGTTATAGTGGTTTGTGTGAAAAGATGTTTAACTCTTTATACTTCCATTTAAACTTTTCAACCTTCCCACCAATCTTTTACTGTGAGGTGGGGCAATGTACTATCCAAATGTTTTGTCTCCTCTTGCGGGGTGAGGCAAGGCTCTTTGCTCTCTCCTATGTTGTTTATTGTGTATATTGACGGATTAATTGCTTCACTTAATGAGGCAGCAGTGGGATGTTGTATAAATAACTTAGTTTATACCGATGATATTGTGTTAATAAGTCCCTCTGTTAAAGGTCTGGATCGGCTACTAAAAGTCTGCAAAGTGTATTCGCAGAAACATGATATTCTGTTTAATGTTACAAAAACTAAGGTTATGCAATTCCATTCTAAAAGCTGTAACCAGCCACCTGATATTAGGTTTAAAATGAGAGGTGAACTAATTGAGGAAGTACAAGAGTTTAAGTATTTGGGTCAAACTATCACCAGCTCCTTCAGTGATGACTCAGATATAAGAAAACAATCTCGAAGCCTTTGTGCTAAAGCGAATATGACTATAAGAACTTCCGGTTCTGTACAAATGAAGCTAAAGACACTCTCTTTCGTGCTTTCTACAATAATATATACGGACAGCAACTGTGGGTGAATTATAAAAAAAGGTTCTGGCACAACCCTAAATTTGTTGTACAACAGGTCTTTTGGACTCCTACATAAATTACCCCCGAGATGCTCAGCTTCGCAAATGTATGCTACCCGCAATGTCCCGAATTTCCCGGAGGTAACTAGACGTGCTCAATACAGCCTAATGCAAATAATTAAAAACCAACCAACCCGATTATCCAAGCTTTCCACGAGTCCTGCCGTTTGTCTTCTAAGCTACGGAGTTCACGGTACGAAAACGTTTGTCTGTAGCTCCACTTAACTTTGACATTCTGTTTTATTTCTCATTAATTGTATATATTTCTATCCTTAGTGTGTGTACTGTCATTGTATTATTAATATTTGTCATATGGACTATGCTCTGCCAATAAAGCTTTTCATTTTCATTTCATAAACTATGAATGCATCGATATATATATATATACACAGGGTGTCCCATAAGTCCGGCATCATAGGAAAAATAATAAAAAAAGGCAAAATATGTCCACCATTGTTTTTCAATACACAAATTCAGACGTGATACCCAGTCAGCAAACACACGGTGAATGATGTCAGGAGTAATGGCGTTACATGCTCCAATAATGCGCTGCCGCAAATGTTCAACACTCCTATTTTCTCTGCGTATACCAGCGCTTTCAAGTGGCCCCAGAGATAAAAATCTAGTGGCGTGAGATCCGAGGTTCGAGCTGGCCATTCCACAGGCCCTCGACGTCCTATCCAATGACCAGGGAATTGTTGGTACAGGTATTCCCTTACTTGGGTGCTGTAATGTGCAGGAGCGCCGTCTTGCTGGAACCATGTTGGGAAATTTCCTTCTTCGTTTAAGACACTGGGAAATGCTTCTTCCTTGAGCATACGTAGGTAGGTGCCTCCAGTGACATGTTCATCGAAAAAGAGGGGGCCAATGATGCGATCCTTCCAAATGCCACACCATACCATCACCCGAGATGCATCTTGTTCCTTTGAAGAGGTATACCGTGAGGGTTGTTTTGAGACCGGTAGCGGGTGTTCTCTCGATTTACCTCACCATTTCCATAAAAAACAGCCTCGTCACTGAACAGAGTGGTGGACGGGAAATTGGCATCCCGAGCATATTGTCCCGTAGCCCATTCACAAAATTCCATCCGCCGGTCGGGATCATCTTCGCTTAATTTCTGTAGGATCTGAAGTTTATATGGATGCCATTTGTGAGCCTGAAGAATGCGATGGATGCTACTTTTCGACACTCCTGTCTTGGCGGACAATCGCAGAAGAGACTTATTGGGACTTCTGTTAAAATGAGTCAGGAGAGCAGTCGCTGTATAATCGTCAGTGGACCTCCTTGAAGGTCCACTGCGTGGTTTATCTTCTATGGATCCTGTTTCCTTAAACTTTGTAACAAGTTTGCTAACACAACTCTGTGTTATTGGCTCGCGGTCTGGGTGCAGTCTGTTAAATATTGCAGCGGCCTCTCTTTGACTCCGATTTCCTATGAGTAGAATTATCTGGATTCGTTCTTCCATGGTCACAGACATTATGGCCTGTAGAAAGAGAAAAATATGAATTATGGTTTGTAGAAATAGAAAAATATGAATTTCTCCTATGATGCCGGACTTATGGGACACCCTGTATATATATATATATATATATATATAGAGAGAGAGAGAGAGAGAGAGAGAGAGAGAGAGAGAGAGAGAGTTACAAGGAGTTACAAGGAAAAGAAATACCTCAAAAGGCCTTGCAGCCCATACCGAGGAGGTACCAATGGCAACGGGTGCCAGGGAAAATTTTCTACACCCTCAAATAGTGTGCAAGATTTGGTCTAACCTTTTCTTGAACTGATCCACAGAGGAACTGTTCACACTTCGAAGGTAACCTGTTCCATGTGTCACAGATCTTATACGTAACGTAATTCCCACACACACTAGTCCTAAACCGTTTCAAATCCAACTTCCAACCATTGTTGCGAGTTGGGTTATCATTTAAACTAAACATGCTTCTAAAATCGACATCGTTGAACCCGCGTAAGAACTTGAAAACCTCGATCAGTTGTCCGCACAGCCTCCGAGTTTCCAGCGAAAACAAGTTCAGGGCGCGTAACCGTCGATTGTAGCCCATATGCCTAACGGAAGGGATTAACTTTGTGGCCCTCGCCTGCACTCGCTCCATCCTCTCAATATCTTTCCTGAGGGTGGGCGACCAGAACTGCACAGCATACTCCAGGTGCGGCCGAACCAGGGAATTGTACAGAGAGAGCACAATCTCCTTGTTCCGAAACTGAAATTGCTTCCTGATATAACCCAACAGCTTCTGGGCTTTCTTTTCCACCTCTATGCACTGTTTCGTAAACTTAAGGTCGCTGCTAATTAGCACACCCAAGTCCTTTTCCAAATCAGTGGCCTCGATATGACTCCCCAACATCGAGTAGTCCGACTTGGGATTGGCGTAGCCAATGGCATCACCTTGCACTTACCCAAGTTAAAACGGCATTTGCCATTTTTCGGACCACTCTCCTATCCTACCTAGGTCCGCACGCAGTTGCTCGATCGCTTCGGGCGTCCCAACATTGGCCCCAAGCTTGGTGTCATCAGCGAATTTGGCGATCCGACTGACGATGCCACCGTCGATATCATTTATGTAAATAATAAACAACAGTGGCCCCAAAACGGAACCCTGAGGAACCCCACTAGTGACCGAGGCCCAACCCGAACTAACCCCTTTAATTACAACTCTCTGGCGCCTATTCTTCAGCCAGTTTTCAATCCACCTACCTACTTCACCACCGATACCCAGCGGGCTCACTTTGGCTATTATCCGGTGGTGAGGTACCTTATCAAAGGCTTTCTCAAAGTCGAGATAAAGTATATCAATCGCCCTACTCTTATCATACTCACTCAACATGACGTGGAAAAACTCGAGCAGAGAGAGAGAGAGAGAGAGAGAGAAAGATCATACGCTGCCTATTTAGAAACGTTATATTCATTCTCATTTGTAAAAAGGCATATTTCAGGAGATTTAATGCAGGTATTTAATATAATTTAAGGTTTTGGTAAAGTCGACGCCGAAAAGTATTGCACCTTCAGAAATGCAGATAGAACTCGCTGAAATGGTCTCAAATTAATGGATAAACATTGTAATTCTAACGTAGCTAAGCATTTTTTCTTTAATTGTATGGTTAATTTGTGGAATGGATTGCCAGCCAGCGTAGTTCAAAATAATTCGGTCGAGTCCTTTAAAAGAGACTAACTGCTTATCTTGCCTTAAAACCTCAGTTAGAAGCATTTGTTAGCACATAAAAGTATTGTAAAATTTTCAATCGGATTCTTTCCTCTTTGCTTTAAAATTTGAACTTACCTTTAAATTTCCCTTCTTTCTTTCAGACTTCCCTTCTTTGCTTTAAAATTTCCACGCCTTTAAATTTTGTTCCACCTTTTAACCTTCCTCCTTAAACAGACAGCCTCGTAGGGACCAGCCAATCTGTTGCTGTTGGGTGTCCTTTATATATATATATATATATATATATATACATATATATATATATATATATATACACATTTATCTACCAACCACTTTCATTATTGTGTGGAAGGATGAACAGCTGGGTTTTGCTGCGCGCCGGCTACCGTCACCGGGTCTCGATCCCGGGGCCGATGGATTCGTAGTCAACGACGCTAACCACTACACCACCGAAGATATATAATGTATACTGTATAAGTTGATACTTGTTTCACTGTGATACGTAATATGTATGACAATTAGAATATTTTTAACTGGCATAAATTTTGGAAATAAAACATCGCCAGTAGTTTGGGCGCAAAAGGAGAGAGTGTAATGCAATTGCAAATGTTGATCAATGTTGCATAAGTAATGTAACAAATGGGGAATGTTGCAAGATGTTATGCAACAAAGGGGAGGGGATGTTGTAATAGCACCAAGGGGTTATGCAACTTGGAGGTGGAGTTATCCCCCAAGAGAAAGAGAGGAGAAGGAGAGAGAGGAAGAGAGGTGTTCGCCTGGCAGGAGCCAAGCGCATATTAAGACTTCAGCCGAGCGGGCGATGTCTTAATATGTTCCTCATCAGCCAGCTGACTTAATCAGCCAGTTGACTTATCTGGCTGAGCTGACAGATTGCGCTATTTATTTAATTAAAGCATATATTCTGGCTTAACCAGCCAATTGACTTAGAAGGAGTAAATGGCTTGTTCAGGTGTACATTATTGAGTTGCCAGATTGCATTTATTTATTTAATTAACGCATATATTCTGACTTAACCAGCCAGTTGACTTAGAAGGCGTAATTGGCTTGTTCAGGTGTACATTATTAGGATTGCCAGATTGTGTTATCCAGATATATTTGGCAGTTTGTTTAGAAATCCGTTTTAGAAGGCAGCCATTTGCTGTAATTAAATGTCGTGTATGGGCACAAAAGGAGATAGTGCAGTGCAATTGAAAATGTTGATCAATGTTGCAAGAGTGCAACCCCCCCTGCAACCCCCCCAAAGGTGGAGGGGGTTTGTTGCAAGAGCAACAAGGGTTATGCAACTTGGAGGAGGAGTTATCACCCAAGAGAAAGAGAGATGAGAAGGAGAGAGAGGAAGAGAGGTGTTCGCTTGACAGGAACCAAGTTCATATCAAGACTTCAGCCGAGTGGACGTTGTCTTATAGGCCCCTAATCATCCAGTCGGCTTAATCAACCAGTGCCTCCAGGCACTATCAGCCAGTTGGCACAGTGTATACCACGTTTTGGCACGTACAAACCCGTCTATACGCCCATAAAATATTACGCACACACGATTATATGCGTCGGGTTCGAGACCCGGTGGCGACGCGTCCTTCCACGGCTGGTAGCCAGGGTAACCTAATGATTCGTGTTAAGCTGTAGGTCTAAGGTGGAGTGTAAACATCCTTTCACGATTGGTAGATAAATGGGTAACCAGTCTCCCCCTCGCTCTCGCTCTCTCCTCCCTCTTTCCCTCTCGCTCTCTCCTCCCTCTTTCCCTCTCGCTCTCTCGCTCTTTCCCTCTCTCTCTCTCTCTCTCTCTCTCTCTCTCTCTCTCTCTCTCTCTCTTTCGCGCTCTCTCTCTCTCCTCTCGCTCTCTCCCTCCCTCTCTCTCTCTCTCTCGCACTCTCTCTCTCTCTCTCCTCACTCTCTCCTTCTCTACCTCTCGCGCGCTCTCTCCCTCTTATATATATATACACACACATCCCGTTAAAAAGTAGGTCTAGGGTGGGGTGAAAAGTTTGCCATTCGTCAGAATGAACAATTCGGGTGGAAGCAATCGAAGGGTTAACCAAAGAAAGCCTATATATATATATGTACAGTTCCGGAAAAAAGTTCATCTAAAATTTTTTTGAAAACTATAGAAATTACTAATTAGTATAAGAAACGTACGCAAAAGATCAAAAATTTATAATGAGCAATCACGTCAAATTGCAGTAATTCACATTAATCCCATTTATTACATAACTCAAATATTATTTTTCACAAGGTGATTCTGTTTTTCTCGGTAAAGAGAGATTTGTTTATCATTTATTACAGAAATTACTAATTAGTACAAGAAGAGTTAAAAACCTTTTGGCTAACTGGATTTCACATGGTGTATATATGAACAAAAAATTAAATAAAAAATAATAATAGCATAAGAAATACGAACGGGGAATATATATACGTATATAATAAAATAATAATATACGAAACGTATAATCAACATGTTAGTGCAGAAAAAAAAAATATATATATATATATATATATTAAACAACGTTCTTAAAATTGCGGAATGGTAAGCTGTATTAATTCTCGTCATGCCTGAATTAATAAGGTGATGTTAATATATATATATATATATATATATATATATATATATATACAGGGTGGGCGGAAAGTAGCTCCCTATTTTGGATTGGTAAAAAAATACGTATATTATCCATTTATTTCAGAAGAAATAATATGAAAAGGTAGGCATACATGGTAGGTTTTCTATAAAATTCAATGTGGGCTCCAACTCTTTCCACCAGCTTCTGGAGCCGCCCAGGAATGGCGTCCACTGACTTTAGCAGGAACTCCGGCGGGATGGAGGACATGACTTCCCGAATTCGGTCCTCCAGTTCTTCCAATGTCCTCGGTTTGGTGCGGTAGACTTCTTCCTTTACCCACCCCCAAAGAAAGAAGTCGCACGGTGTCAAGTCGGGGCTCCTGGCTGGCCATTGATGTGGACCACGACGACCCATCCAACGCCCAGGGAAGTGGGCATCCAGCCACTCACGGACAACAAGAGCGAAGTGCGGAGGGGCGCCATCTTGCATAAATATCAGATCGTCGATGTTCTCCCATGTGCTGACAACCGGCCAGACCTCGTTTCGCAACATAGCAAGGTACCGCTCAGCATTCATGGTGTTGCGCAGAAGGAACGGGCCCACAACCTGATCTGAGGTCATACCACACCACACCGTTACACTGAACCGATTCTGCCGTTTTTCAGCGGTAACCGTGCGACTTCTTTCTTTAGGGGTGGGTAAAGGAAGAAGTCTACCGCACCAAACCGAGGACATTGGAAGAACTGGAGGACCGAATTCGGGAAGTCATGTCCTCCATCCCGCCGGAGTTCCTGCTAAAGTCAGTGGACGCCATTCCTGGGCGGCTCCAGAAGCTGGTGGAAAGAGTTGGAGCCCACATTGAATTTTATAGAAAACCTACCATGTATGCCTACCTTTTCATATTATTTCTTCTGAAATAAATGGATAATATACGTATTTTTTTACCAATCCAAAATAGGGAGCTACTCTCCGCCCACCCTGTATATGTATATACACACACACGCCTATTAATGATTATCCTTTAAAAATAAAATTTGGAACACCTGTTCTACAGCGAGTTTTAGCGGCGCCAGGAACCGAAAGATAACATTCGATTTAAAATCTCGATAATAAACAACGTCTCGATGGAATCTTATTTCTACTCTCGCGACGTCATAAACTTTGGTGTTTAATGGTACGCATCCATCTGTCATTTTTTTTATTTATTTATTGTATCGTATAAGAAGTCCGGGATACAGTAAACTTTACAGGTGCGAGTACGAGCTTCGCTCGCTGGTTGTTTTCCCTTCATGGATAAATGAATATGAAATCACCTTCCACTTTTATATTTCAGAGCAATAAACCGATTCACATACCATTCTCAGCTACCTATCTCTCTCTCTCTCTCTCTCTCTCTCTCTCTCTCTCTCTCTCTCTCTCTCGGCCGAATACAAGATAAAAAAGCGTTTCTCTCTCTACAAATGGGAATATCTGACACGTCCCAGATTTCACGGGATAGCCAATCACAGCCCTACGCGTTACGGCCCCCCTCCCCAAAATTCACTGATAGCCAATAGGAAGCTAGCGTTTCGTGTGTTGTGGGTTGATCACAATTATGGTTATAAAAGGTGGCATTTTCATCTCAGAGACTCATTTCATTGATTTTTCTTGCTTAGCGCTTTAGAAATACCAAGCATGAGCCAACTGTACGACTCCCCCGATTTGTTTGAAGATAACGACTTCTACCCAACAACTGCGCTCCACCTTTTCGCAGCTTCAGATCGGAATGAACTTCTTTCTACGCAAGTTGTTTCAGAAAATAGTGACGAAATGCAAGAACTGTTCAATGAAGACGATATTAAAATGTAAGTAGTTAATTTGTGATTATATTATGCGGTTCATTCAGTACTAACTTATAAGTGCCATAATAAATGCAATTTGAAAATAGTTTGTGCTTTATTCTCGGCCCATATATAACGTTTCAATCGGCGTTAATTTATAAAAGGACGCAATAAATGAGTTTTGAAAAATATTTTTAATTATTCTGTTTCCTTCATGGTTATTTCGGCATATATATATATATATATATATATGATGTTTCATTTGCACATTTCTTGTACAGGTAGGATTTTAGAAATATTAAAATCTTACAATAAAAATATGAAAAACTATTACAAATTGTCTGTGGGCTCGAGACCCGTTGCAGGCATACGAAGCATTGCACACCCAGCTAATCTTACTTTTGAGCTGTAAATTAGCGTATTCGCTTTTAATTATTCTCTGTTTCCTTCGCGGTCATTTCGGCATATATGTAAAAATGAACAATGAATAATTCCTATATAATCTTTATATTCAATTATTCATTTGTACATAAAGACCAAACTCGCATAACGCAAGTTATATGTTGTTCAATTCATACGTCCATGTCCTTTCTTGACCCTTATCTTGTGTTATTTTTTAAAATTATTCATTCAGCTCCCTATTGTCTACCTAGTGTCAACCTATGGTGGAACTACCAACATGTGTACAATACTTTATGCATTTATACATGTCCACTGAAGATGTACATAATTACCTTACATGTAAGTACGCTCATATGTATACTTTGTGTTTTTTTTATTTTATTTATTTCCTCGCAAGCTACTCGTTCGTGCTAACGCAAGTATTCGAATTCCGCTGACCAACACGGAAGGCGGGCATCTAATTACGAAACCTCCTCTCTTGCTTACTTCTAATCCAAAAGCATGATTATGTTATATATCGTTATGCGTTTTATGTATATATGTGCCCATGTACTTTGTGTTAAATCTCAAAATAATAGTTATCCTAATATAAATATGAAACACTGTAAACTATAGTTAACTGTGGTCAATTATAATTAACTGTAATGATTTAATATGATGTAATTAATGTACTTTAATGAAACTGTAATTAAAGATAATAAGTGAATGTGAATTAATTAATTATAATCATAGTTATAGTAAACCAAAATTACAATGTACTCAATATACGACCCGACATTATGTCACCATTAAGAATGTATACGCGACGATATTGTTATCATTTTTTTATTATTAATTTTTTCGTTGGATACATTTTTTATGTGCTTTCCACTTTGCCAAATAACTGGTGACTTGTTCTATTTAAAATTTCTTAATCATTTTTTTAGATTTAGCTTAATAATGAATCCTGATTAAAAGTTTGCAATGTTCATGTTTTGTATTCATTCTCTCTTCGTTATAAAAGATGAAGTCATGGCTTGCCTAAGCATTTAATTGTAAATCTTAAACCTTGAATTTTTGTTCATATGCATATCTTAATATAAAGATGCATAGTTCAATTTCCACTTCTAATTAACTCGGCGGATCAGGAAAACATCAGATCTGAAAATAAGCGGTTTAAGATAAAAATATGGCTTCCTCTTCCTATATCCTGTTATCTGTTTAAACATTGTCACAGCAAAAACGTTCACTTTATTTTTAACTATTGTGCAAAAATAATACAGCCTTTTCAACATTTAATAATAATGATGTTAGCAGAAAATGGGTATATAAACCCACAAAATTTCTTCCATGTTCATTCTGAATTAGACTACGAGGCTGAGCACTACCTGTACATTTTAGCAGTAAATTACAGTAAGAAACAGTCTTTATCTTCTCCTTCGAGCCTTGCTCTCTTCAGAGAACTTAGTCATTAAAATCTCCCGATACGTTACAAGAAGAATCGGGGAACCCTCAGAGAATTTAATAAGCCTCCCAGAATCCTCCGAGCCACTATAGAAAAACTCGGAGAGTAGTATAGAAGAAACTGCTACAAGTATCAAATCCGTTGCTACCACCTAAACAGAACCCCCGTCGACTTCGAACCAACCCAGGCCATAGACGGAGGGGTTAACAACTCGCGACCTCTGCATCCAGGATTCTTCCAGTCTTCCAGACCCTGGAACTAGAACCAACATCCAGTTGACCGGAGTGTCACGACTTCCAGTTCGTCACATCCACCCTTGAACCCGTGTGTCACGACTCCAAGTCCTCCACGCCTAGTTTTTATCCAAGAACAAGTGGCCAGCAAGACACGTCTTCAGGACACGTCTCCAAAGATTTCGCCGTAGGAATCTTGTTAAGCACAGAACTCTTTTTTAAAGTAATCTCTAAACATTTGAGTATCAGTATTATTAACAATTAATAATTAGTATCAAGCCAGAATTAACAAAACACAGAGTGAACATTCCATCCACCAGTGATACATTTCTTTTTAGTGAAACCGAGTTATTTCCACTATTATAGTTAGTATAGTATAATTTTATTTAATGTACCAATTACAATATTACAGTACCTTCACGTACATTCGAGTGAAATTTTGTTTACATTTTTTTTATTATTTTGTTTACAATATTCTCAAATTTTCCCCTAGTTAGGCAACTTATTGTGCATTTATTTAATATGTATATTTTAGATAGAGTATTTAGGAAAACCACTCAAGTGATCATTCCATAGATTAAGATCGGTCAAGCAGACCAAATTAGAACACATTAATAGTACCTTCACATATGAATGACTCAGACGGTGCGCTTTCTGACATCGAAAATTTCCCTACACCCATTTTTCCACCTACCCCGCGCCCTTCAAATATATTACCAAACACACAAACTTCAGATCAAGTACAAGCCAATATGTCTCAAACCCCCGCCACAGCATACATTAACTTTGGTAGTCTAGTAAACCTTCCCCATACTGTCTTAATTTTTAAGGGGACCAAAGATAACCACTTTGTTGAACAACGCGTAAGATCTTGGATTGAGTCGTTAGAACAACATTTCTTACGCGAAAACATCACCGATGATGATATAAAGATTAGGGAAGCAAAAAGGTTTATCGACCCTAAAGAAGGGAATGCTCATGATACAGTCACGTACGTCCCATCCATTAGCGAAGCTACAATATGGGACAATTTTAAACAAAACTTATTAGAATTTTTTAAAGAAATAACACTTGCACAACCCTTAGCCACGTTAGAAGCTGTCTTCCAAGCTAAATGGAAGAAAGAGGAACATGAAGATTTAAATAATTTTATTGCACGAACACATAAACTCGTAGGAGAAGCCCTACGAGCTGCAGAAAATGCGTGTGGCATTACCTTCACTTCAAAACAAAGAAACCTAATAGTAGCAACGACCATTTACAAAAATCTACCCGGAGCACCTGAAAAAAAGTTTCAAGAGTTTCTGAATGTTGACAAACCAGTAAGTGTGGCCATAAATAAAACACGGGAGAATTACCCAGATTTAGCAAACCAGAACTACCCGGAGCGTGTGGCATTACTCTCACTTCAAAACAAAGAAACCTAATAGTAGCAACGACCATTTACAAAAATCTACCCGGAGCACCTAAAAAAAGTTTCAAGAGTTTCTAAATGTTGACAAACCAGTAAGTGTGGCCATAAAAAAACACGGGAGAATTACCAAGATTTAGCAAACCAGAACTACTGAAAGGGTGGAGAAACCCCATACATTACATTCAGCAGCAGCAACCACAACACCAACAGCAACACCAACCCTATAAATCGAGGCAGATGCAGGGAACACCACCCCAGAAACAAGCCCCCCTAAACCCAGAATGCACGCCCTCCTCCACAGTGTTTTAACTGCGATAGCTTTGGGCACATGATAAGTCAGTGCAATTATCCCCCTTATTGCTCCGACTGTCACGAACATGGTCATCGCCGTTGCGATCGCCAAAAATGTGCTGATAAAGCGCCTGTAGGGTATAGGCCCCACTTCCAGAAGTCGAACCATCAACGTTCCCAAAAGTCCTCCAATCCCCAGAAACTAGTCTATTCCCAGCCTCAGTCGAACCACCAACCAAATAGATTACGAACACAGGGTCAATCACACTATTACCCAATGTACTGTACAAACCCCATTACAATCAGCAAGGTCGGATAGTTCGGTACGTAGAAGTACCCGCGGAGGAATCATTTTCCCCAGAGTACAGTTTTCAAGAAAACACTCCAGCGTATGGTGATCACATAGAATATGACCCAGGTCCTCCCATAGAAGACAATTCGAGCCCTTTTTAGACCTTACTTTGTAGTTCAACCTCCTCCCTCCTAAAGAACAGTAATGTACCCAAATACACGCACCAACTCCCCATCAGGATAATAGGTGCAAACCTCCTAGATTTAATAATAAATTGTAGCACAGATAACCAAGATTTAACCGCTCTCCTAGATACAGGAGCACACGCGACGTTATTTAAGAAACAATGTGTAGATGAGTTACTAGAGAGTACAGATTACGAATATGAAATTAAGGCCCCCTCCTCTCAACTCAGAGGAGTTACAGGCACACCCATACCTACATACGGAGAAATTGAATTATATTTAGAAGTTGGAAACGCGGTATACCCCGTGAAATATTGTATAATGGACACAGTCGCCACCTTTCAGACAGATATCCTACTAGGTATGGATTTTTTCAACCGGAATCAATGGGAGATTTACCCATCCGGAAAGTAGTGAAGTGTCTAAATAGGACACACCCTCTCCATGAGAATAGCAGACAGCTTAATACTAATAGAATTAGTTCAGTTCGGATTTCCGAAAGAAATAGGAAACCCATTCCACTTGATAGCAGTTCAAGTCAGTCGGGTGCATCCAGAGGGACAACCGCTCCAGAAATCAGCCAACAGAGTAATCAGTTCCAGTTGTTGAATCCAGTTGGATCAACACAGTCAGTTTTCAGTCAGACAGTTCCCAGTCAGACAGTTCCCAGTCAGTCAGTTCCCAATCAGTCAGTTCCCAGTCAGTCAGTTCCCAGTCAGTCAGTTTCCAGTCAGTCAGTTTCCAGTCAGTCAATTTCCAGTCAGCCAGCTTCAGTTCAGCCAGCTTCAGGTCACCCAGCTTCAGTTCAGCCAATAAGGCAAATTTTAGTCGCCGAACCAGAGTCAGATTCACAATTTTTCATATGCCCTACTGAGCATATAACAGTAGCACCTTATGAGAAGATCTGTTTCCTAGCAAAAGTAGTCGACAGTCAAGGAAAACTATTAGAGCCAGAGCGTACTCTAATTAAAGAGAAAAGTAATTTCAAAAGAGATGTTCTTATTGCCCAAGTCCTTAGTCAGAGTCAGAATTTAGCTATCCCTGTTAGTCTAAGATCTGGGCCAGAGTTCGTATAAATTTCTGGGTGCAGAGGTTTTGACGACTGATCTAGACTAATTTTGGGGAGCAGAATCCGAAATTTTCTATGCCATCGCACCAAATTAGTGCGAAAGTGGTCAAAATGGCAAAAAATTGGCAAAAATGGCAAAATTTTATCAGTTTTTCGTATTTTTGTCATATTCTTGATTTCAAAAATTTTTTAAGGGCAATTTTTTGCTTGAGAATCTGTTTTTGTAACATAATACTGCCTGAACCAAGAAAACTGACAAAAATGTCAAAAAATAACAGCAAAAATAGTAAAAAATTAAGTAAATATTAAATGCAAAAAACTTCACTTTTTTCTACGTGAAGGTCAAAATATGAAAATAAAAACCCACTCTAATAGACATAGTTTATTTCCACAACAGTTTCGACGCCCACTGGCATCCTCCTCGGGTGCATACAGAAACACGAATGAACCAAAACAAGAGGGAAAAACAGTCCACGGACCGACCGTTAAGAAATTCGCACCTAGGTTAGATCCTATTCTCCCGACACCGGAAGGGCATTTTCATTAAGTACATTCGCGCAAATTTAAAACTATCTTCCTGTTCTAAACATACAGATTCTATTATATTTTTTTACATAATTATTACATTTATTATTAAATTTATTACATTTAATATTGCATAATTATTTATTACAGAAATTATAAATTTATTATTACATTGGTTATTACATTATTTGAACGCCAAAGCAAACTTAAAATCTTTCGTCAACGGTTTTACTCTTTTTAGCCGGCAATGTAAGGCAAACTCACATATTGTTTTTGGTTAACTGAAGGTTCCCGAGGGGCATAAAAAGATTTTCTGGCTTTGAAATACGCCTTTCTGATAAACCACTCGGGATATTTTAAATCCTTAAAAATGTTCCAAATCTTTGAATTTTCCGGGTCCAGCAAATGTGGGCTACAAATCCTGAGTGCTCTTAGAAACATGGAAGATGTTTTGGTCATTAACGAAAGCGGAAAGCCCAATTTCACAGTCTATAGAAAACCTACTCATTGTAATTCGTACATTCATTATTTTTCATATCATGATGAAGGGGTTAAAAGCTCAATTATTTCTTCCATGTTTCTAAGAGCACTCAGGATTTGTAGCCCACATTTGCTGGACCCGGAAAATTCAAAGATTTGGAACATTTTTAAGGATTTAAAATATCCCGAGTGGTTTATCAGAAAGGCGTATTTTAAAGCCAGAAAATCTTTTTATGCCCCTCGGGAACCTTCAGTTAACCAAAAACAATATGTGAGTTTGCCTTACATTGCCGGCTTAGAAAGAGTAAAACCGTTGATGAAAGATTTTAAGTTTGCTTTGGCGTTCAAATATTCGTCTACCGTGAAAAGTAAATTGGTTAGGAATAACGTAACAAAAGAGGAACAAGCCTGTGTCTACAGCATTCCCTGTAAAAGTTGTGATTTAGTATACGTGGGAGAAACTGGAAGAAATATTGAAACCCGTATTAAAGAACACAAATATGCCTTCAGAAGTTGTAATACTAATAATGCCATTTTTTATCACGCCAGCCAGAATAATCATGCTATAGATTGGGAATCAAGTAAGGTACTTTATAAATGTAATAATTATGTCAAAAGAAAAATAATAGAATCTGTGTGTATAGAAAAAGTAGATAATTTTAATTTGTGCGAAGGTACTTATAAGTTAGACCCTTTAATGAGATTCTTGGTCAAGAAATCCCTTACGGAGTCGTGGGAACGTGTTCGAACCTAAGTGCGAATTTCTTAAATGTCTCTGGATTGGAATGTTTCCTTACTCGCCTTTAGTAAATGTATTAATGGAAGTAATAAATGTGGAAATAAATATAAATGCAACAGATGTAATAATAAAGGTAATATTATAAATTTAATAATTAGGGTAAAGGTAATAATAATAAATGTTAAAAAATGTAAATGTAATAATAAATGCAGTAATTATGTCAAAATATTAGAATCTGTATGTATAGAACAAGAAGATAGTTTTAATTTGTGGGAATGTACTTATAAGCGGACCCTGTAATAAAAAGCCCTTCCAATGTCGGGAGAACGGTATCTAACCTAGGTGCGAATTTCTCAATGGTGTCTGGATTGTTTCCTAATCAGCTTTTTTCATTTGTTTTTCGGTTTATAAGTTCTGTATAATAAACAATAATGTAATAACCAATGTAATAATAAATTTATAATTTCTGTAATAAATAATTATGCAATATTAAATGTAATAAATTTAATAATAAATGTAATAATTATGTAAAAAAATATAATAGAATCTGTATGTTTAGAACAGGAAGATAGTTTTAAATTTGCGCGAATGTACTTAATGAAAATGCCCTTCCGGTGTCGGGAGAATGGGATCTAACCTAGGTGCGAATTTCTTAACTGTCGGTCCGTGGACTGTTTTTCTTGTTTTGGTTCATTCGTGTTTCTGTATCCACCCGAGGAGGATGCCAGTGGGCGTCGAAACTGTCGTGGAAATAAACTCTGTCTATTAGTGTGGGTTTTTATTTTCATAAGTAAATATTGTCAAAAAATCGCAAAAATGAAATTTTTGGCTATTTTGGTGCATAAATTAGCTCTAACCAATCATATCGAACTAAATAGTCAAGAAATTAGATATTAATAGCTCTGCAAGAATTTATTAAAACACAGTATGCACAAATGTCTAAATTTCGGGTATAAATCGATAAAAATGGTTGTAAAATACTTGAAAAAATAGCCAAAATATAAAAAAAATAGTACTAATTTTATGTTATTCTTAGGCTTGCTTGATGTAAAATGCTTGAACTTCTTATAGAATCGCTCTATTTGATTTCTTTAGAGTAACTAAGTCATATTTATTGTATTTCAGGTTTAGTATTGGTAGTAGCTACAAACTGAGGATCCCTGTATTCATTATGTGATTCAACAGACGATAGATCATGGTAAGTAATAATCGAATTGAATATTTAAAACAAATGTAAAGACCAATGTGTTACAAATGAATTTTTATATGTATAGAATAGAACCAGTTTATTATAATTGCAATTGCAAGAAGTCTTAGTATATTTTATTTTTTCAGGATGTATGTCAACTTGTGCCAGAAAAGAAGCATAGCTCAAACCTTGCTAAATGTATCTTGTGCCAGAAGAACAAAAGCCCAAGTGGAGAGAAATATTTGAGCAGCGGAGAACATGGAATAAAAAATTTGCTTCAGTTGGCTTCTGCGTACCCAAATGATGACAGAAGCAAGCGTTTGAAAGCTCTTACTGAGAGTCAGACTCCTTATATCCAGTATAACAGCACTTCGTGCTATGCAACATATGAAAATTCGTTGAACGTAGCCAGAAGTCTAAAAATGCTGAAACTGAACCCTCCGATTCCTCCTTAGGGGAAGCATTAACTCCTCCAGAAAATAGTTCAAGCAAAAGGATTAAAACACAACATATGAAGGATATGAAAGTGTGTGTATTTTGTGGTTCAGCTCGAGTCAAATTGAAAGATGGAAACATTGACCATGATTTGTTTCGGATATGTACTCCAGGTCGTGCCCAAAAGTTATTGAGTTATGCTCACTTGTTCCAAGACGATGTTTTTACCAGAGTAGCGATGTTGAACGAATACAAAGATGTATTCGCTGCAGATGTATTCTATCATAATAATTGTATAAAGAAGCATTTTGCAGCCTATGATCGCAGAATAGAGACGATTTTGTAAAACAGACAGCAAGAAAATGAAGTTATGGGTTCTACTGACATGGTTCAAGAAGCGTTTAATGATGTAGTCTCAAAAATAGACTTCACAAGCTGTGGATACAGTGTCACCTACTTGAGACAAGAGATCAATAAAAAGCTGAACCAGGATGAATCTATCAGTAATTATTTGGTTAAGAGCCTGCTTATAGACAAATTTAAGGACACCACTTATTTTACATATCCTAGTAACAAACGAAAATCCCAGATGGTTTATTCTGTCCAGATTGAGAGTGCAAGAATTGTTGAAACTTTGCGGAAATCATCTGTTGTTAGAAGGGAATGATGCAGCGATCATAGATTTTATGGCTCAAGTAAGGAAATTCCCGGTGAAAAAAGCAATGTTGAAAACATTTGGTGAATTTGCACAATCACTTTTAAATATGTTTTTGAGTATGGGATCCAAGTCAACCACAATTCATATCTTATTTGAAAATTACAAGGCTTCAATCATCAAGACTGGAGAACGGATGAGACGATCAATTGCGCATTCGAAAATACAAATTTCCATAACATCACCTGAGCAGAGGCTTCTAATTGACTTCAACAAGTATTGGAGTTCCACAGATAACAAGGCAAACTTCCAAAAAAAAATTTTGTCGGCTTTTTCATGGAAAACTACCATGGAGATAAAGTAATTGTACTGGGAGGTGGTACTCTTGAAAAACCTGAAGTTTCTGTCCAATTCCAAAATGGGAAGGTCTGCAAAATTCCTGAGCTTTGTTCTTCACAAGAAGAAGCAGATGACAAAGTGATGTTACATGTAAACTATGTGGTGGATAAAGCAATGCCTTGTGATGGAGCTACAGTTTCAGTAGCTACCAGTGATACTGATATCTTTGTGTGCCTCATCTACCATTTAACAAAATGGACTGAGCATGGCCTGAAGGAATTATGGTTTGTTAAAGGCTCTGGAACAAGTCGCAAAATCATTCCTCTGCATGGCTTGCATCAAAAGCTTGAAAACGTTTTGATCCAAGTTTTACCTGCCTTGCATGCTTTAACTGGCTGTGACAGTGTCATTAAAGTAGGCACAAAATCTAGTGCACTGAAGCAGTCAAACTACTTTGCTGAAATTAAGGACTTTGGCAAGGAACCACCTACAGAGGAAATAATCGAAGGTGCCGAAAACTTTCTGGTTCATTGCATCAAACCCAAGTCAAAATCCATATCATTTGATAACTAAGATCTGAGCAATACTACAAAACTGGGGACAAAATCGATTTTACTCAGCTTCCTTGCTCTTCAAAAAGTATTAGACTGCATATTAAACGGGCATATCTTTAGTGCAAACTTTGGCTTGACTCTCCATATGGCTCCATATCTGAAAATTTAAATCCACTTGACTATGGTTACGTAAAGTCTGATGAGGGACTTTTGGAACCTCATCTAACCGATTACCCAGATAAACCTCAGGATTTGATTGAACCTTGCAGCTGCAAAACCTGTACCAAGAGGTCAAAATGCCCTTGCACTGCGTCATCCATACCATGCTGCTCATTCTGCAAGTGCAATCAAAGAACATGCCAAAATCCTAACGCCTGAATTTCAGCAGGTAACTGAATAAAATTACAGATGAACAAATCTGTACATTGTACTTCTGTTTCATTTTCATGGTGTCGGAAGATGATACCACAAAAGCCATAGTGCTTTTATTTGTAAATAATGTTTCAATAAAAGTTTCAAATAAACAAAAAAAAGAACAGAAAAAAAAAACAATGGGCCCTCATCATTAAATGAGGTCGTTCCCACTAAGTTAGCTATAACTTAACCCATTGCCGTGGTGCTGCACTGGGAAGATGCACCTGAGTGGAGTGACGGTAACTTTCTCAATCACATAAACGGCCTTGACAATTTTTGTCATTTTTGCCAAACTCTTTGCCATTTTTGCGATTTTCAGTCAACTTCATCATCAGAAATAATACATGATCTTATCTCACAGTCTTTTACAACTTGCAAACCTAAGAGTTTTATAAAATTGGCACTATTTTTTATATTTTGTCTATTTTTTTCAAATATTCTACAACCATTTTTAACCATTGTAACCCAAAATTTAGACAGTTGTACATGTTTTTGTGTTAGGAAATTTTAGTAGAGTTATTAATATCTAATTTCTTGACTAATTAGTTCGATAAGATTGGTTAGAGCTAGTTTATGCACCAAAATAGCCAAAAATTTCATTTTTGCAATTTTTTTACAATATTTACTTACTTTTTTACTATTTTTGCTGTTATTTTTTTACATTTTTGTCAGTTTTCTTGGTTCAGGCAGCAGTATGTTACAACACAGATTCTCAAACAAACAATTGCCCTTAAAAAATTTTTCAACTCAAGAATATGACAAAAATACGAAAAACTGATATGACCACTTTCGCACCAATTTGGTGCGATGGCATAGAAAAATTTGGATTCTACGCCCCAAAATTAGTCTAGATCAGTCGTCAAAACCTCTGCACCCAGAAATTTATACGAACTCTAGGCCAGATCCTGTACTATGTTGTTTGTTTAAACAAAGGAAAAAGCCTTATCGAATTAACTTCAAATCAGAAAATAGGAACTGTTTCCACAGTAGAAATAAATTCAGATTTCCCCACCAGTACCATAAATCGTGTTTCCAGTTACTTAGAGTTAAACCCTTCAGTAGTGAAGGAAGAATATAAAAAATGTCTGGAATACTCCCTTCAGGAGTCACCAGCCTTACAGGATCCCAAACTACTGGAATCACTTCTCGATTTCCTGATAAAAAATAAAGATGTGAGTGCCCTAAAAGGAGATCCTCTGTGCCGAACTAATTTGGTCCCTTTTGAAATGAAGCTGGAACCCAATTCCAAACCCATTTTCATTCCTCCCTATCGGGTTCCACATTCCCAATTAGTCACTGTTGAGGAACACATCACGGACAAGTTGGAACAGGATGTCACTCAGCCTTCAGCTAGTCCCTGGTCCACTCCTATGATTCTTGTCTCCAGAAAGGACGGAACATCTCGCCCTTGTATAGATTTTAGACGCCTAAACCACATTACCATCCCAGACCGTTTCCTATTCCAAACATGCAGGAAACAAATCTGAACGTAGGGAAAGCTAACTTCTTTTCATCCCTCGATTTAGCATCCGGTTATTGGCAAATGCAGGTCAGTCCCGAATCTCGGGCATTGACTGCTTTCTCCACTAACCAAGGCCATTACGAATTCCAGGTTTTCCCTTTCGGAGTCCGAAATGGGCCTGCTAATTTCTCTAGGTTGATGAATATAGTCCTTTCCGACCTATTAGGTGTTGAAGCTCTCGTCTATGTTGACGATATTATCGTTTACAGTTCGGACATAAAAACACACTTTCAACTTCCTCAGAATGTGCAATCACGCTTGAGAAAAGCACACCTTAAACTGAAACTTGCAAAGAGCAACTTTTTACAGGAGTCCCTGGTATACCTAGGATTTCTACTGTCATCCGCATGAATTAAACCTGATCCAGCCAAACTCGAAGCACTAGAGAGATACCCTGTACCCAAAACCATCGACGACGCTCGTGCATTTATTGGATTTGTCGGATTCTATCGGAATTTTATCCCCCAATTTTCAAATATTGCTAAACTCATTACTAATTTGTTCCAGAAAAATGCTAAATTTAACTGGGAATCTGATCACCAACATGCCTTCGAAACTTTAATTGGTAAACTAACCTGTCATCCCATCCTCCAATATCCTGATTACACCAAACCCTTTGTCATAGCCACAGATGCTTCCTCCTATGGACTAGGAGCCGTCCTATTACAGGACGTAGATGGTGTGGAATTACCCATTGCTTATGCCAGTCAACTTCTCTCTGCACCTCAACGGAATTATTCCACTACGGACCGAGAGGCCCTAGCGGTATATTGGGCTTTGAAAAAATTTCGAAATATCGTCTATGGCTACGATGTAACCATCAAAACTGACCATAAGCCACTCACGTATCTCTTCAAGGACAAGCTACTTGAAGGACGGTTGAGTAGATGGGCTCTGTTGATTCAGGACTTTGCGGCAAAAGTCGTATACAAACCGGGAAAACTTCAAGTGAATAAAATAGGAATTCTTCCTGTGTTCGACTACGAATGTCTGAAATACTCCCAACAACAGAACCAACACACCCAGAACCTTCGGGTGCGCCTGGAACAAAAGGAACCATCGAAGGTAAAAGAACAGTACAACCTCAAAGATGGGCTCGTACATTTTAGGAACGAAGATGGAAACGACCTCGTGGAAATACCAAAAGATCTCGTCGATATAGCCATTGGACTTTGTCAAGACTCACCTTTGTATGGCCACATGGGGGCGGATCGCACCATCAAGAATCTTTTGGAGCGATACCATTTTCCGAAATGAACAGAAAGGTACATGAATATATCGCTGAATGTCCGTCTTGTTTAAAACACAAAGGCAACGTACCGTCCACAGCTCCCATGCATAAATATCCGGTATGCCAAAGGCCCTGGCAAAGAACTGGAATGGACATACTGGGACCATTCCCCAAAAACATCAAAGGGAAACCAGTACATCATTGTGTTTACGGATCACTTCTTGCGTTACAGCGAAGTAGTTGCCATTCCAAACCAGACCTCGTAAACTGTGACAAGAGCCCTAGTGGAACGCGTCATCCAGAATCATACTACTCCTTCCATCCTAATTTCGGATAACGCCCTTAGTTTCACGTCCAAACTGTTCGAGTCACTCTGTAACATGTGTAAAATTAAAAACACACATTGTGACATACCATCCGCAGGCAAACGGTTTAGTGGAAAGGCACAATCGAAAGATCTTAGAAGCCCTTCGCCACGTTGTCGATGCATCCTCCCATATATGGGATGATTCCCTTCCCATGGTACAAACAGTCATCAACAATGGCTATAACGTGTCTATTGGGGACACCCATCATTTCGTCCTATATCACTACGACAAGCGGCTACCTTTTGATTTGCCCGACCAAATCGACCCGGCAGTTGTAACATCTTCCGAAAGCCAATCAGCAACTCGCTGAACGATCCTCCAAAATTTTTTATATAATCCGCTATGCCCTAGACCAACGAAATCAACAGATTTAGCAAGAGCAACATAGGCGTCATCCCTGTCAACGGACTATAATCGTCGGTATGCGATGTTATCTAAACAGCGTGAAACCGCCAAGTTCTCATCGCAAATTATGCCAAAAATGGGATGGCCCATATAGTATTATGAAAAACCTCGGAAAAACCGTTACGAAATCCTCGACCTCCGGGATCATTCCAAACTAAAGATCATTCACGCTGATAATTTGAAGATAGCTGCCGAACAACACCTTCGAAAGGTTAAGGTATTAACAAATCGAGCAGGGATCAAAAAACTGAAGTGGTCACCGCGGGAACCACTAACCATGACGAAGATTGATACCTCGTAATACCACTAGTACTCGAGCCAATCTCTGAACAAGAGGAGGCCCCCAGAACCAAGAGTTCCATCGGACCCAGACCCTGGAGACACCCCTTCGAGAGGATCACTCAGTGGAACTCCACCATCTCCTCCAACTTCACCATCTCCTCTGTCACCACCCTCACCGATTGATGATCGACGCACGGACCCTACATACCGCCCGCAAATGCATCAACCACGTGAACTAGAACCTACACATAAGAAACGAACCCACTCAGAATCCGAGCTTAACGGTCGACCCCCATTGCCACCAAAACGAGGCCGACCCCTTCGTCCACAAACACAAGTATCCACACGGCCACCCCCAGCTCCGTATAATCTAAGGCTTAGGAATGAATAAAATTGTTCCCCTTATAATTTTCCAATTATTTACTCTTGTAGCCCTAGCATTAAAATTTCTACCGGAGTTGTGATAGAAAAGCCTGCAGAAGGTAAATTTTTGAAGGGACACCGGACCTTTTCATCAATTTGCAACCCCCTGCTTGAATTGAAAACAATCTCCTTCAGATAAAAACCCAATTAAAAACGTTTGAAAGTAAAGTTCAGGGTTCTGTTAAAAATATCCCGGGAACAGACCAGATTAGTCGCGTTCTGTTAGAAAATACAGCCGAAAACATTCAAACTACGTACAGCACGCACCCTCTCAGAAATATTAGCATTATCATGGATAGAAACTGGAACTCAAAACTCAGCTAAATTTAATCAGCGGAATAAAATAGGACTGATAGATATAGGACGAAAAATATTCAAAGGTTCATTCGGATTAGCAACCGAAGAAGATATTAAAAGAATTGAACTCAAATTGAATCTCTTCGCGCGGAATCAGCAATATGATGGACACATGTTAGAACAAACTATTAGGTCATACACGAAAACAATCGCTTCCTCCACACTCTTTCGGACAGATTCACATACCTTGAATCCCTGTTAGCTCAATACAAAGCACACAAAAGACATCTAGAATTAATAGAAATAATTAACTTACAAGTAACCCTAATCGATAAGTATTTACAGCAAATAATTACGATTCATTCCAAGGTTTTGCGTGCAACCCAGCTAGCCCATGGAAAAATCACTCTTTCCACACTAATACCATGGGAGACACTTCACTCCTTGGTTCACAACGCCCAGACACAATTAAAATTATCACCCATATTCCCACTCAACCATACTAATTACCCCCAATTTCTAGAATACACCTGGACTGTACATGGACCACGCCCCTACACATACCTCATAATTGTACCCTTTTCCGATGTACTCACTTATGACGTATATAAATTTCACCCTTTACCAACACCCTACCAAAACAATTCTAATGTCTATCGATTGTATCTACCCACCGTACCACCTTACCTTTTCCTCACCAAATATTGTCAGTATATTCTATGATGTCAGATAGCGACGTCCGGCATTGCAGATTCCCGCAAACAAATACTGTAAACAACTCGTTTGCCCTCCACTCAAACCAGTCATTCTTCCAACTATTATGTCTTGCTTTATCGACTTAATTCGTGACCGTCATGCCCCGGTATGCTCGTTTACAACATTTCATTCCTCTAAAACTATCCAACTTCGAATTGGACCAGACATCTGGGTTTCTTTCGCGAACAGGACTGCCGCTACTCTCGAGTGTCCGTCAAATTATTCCCTCATCACAATCCCTATGGTTATTCGGTTACCAATTGGTTGCTCCTGGCGTTCAAAAACCTTCCAAATATACAACCCTTACAAGGTTACCATTAACAACTCATACCCCTTCCCTTCGCAAATTAAATTTAAACCCGTCATAGAGATCTTAAATCTCTCCATGAAACCTGTAACCATCCTACCCAAACTACATGCCCCTAAATGGAATGATCATTTAAGTCGGTTTAAAATTTCGGATGATACCCAAAATAACCTCTTACAAATACTACAACCTGTAGCAATATTTTCAACATCTGCCGTTAGTATCATTATTGTATGTGCTATTGCTGAATGCCGAGTGAGTCAAAATAGTACATTCTTTCCCTATTTTTAAACGGTCCCAGACAATTGGTCCAATGACGATTGGTCCAATGCCGATTGGTCCAATCAGACAATTCGTCCAAGGGACCATTTTTCCAACGACGATTCGTCCAATCGGGCGTTAAATGGATTGAAGTTAAATGAAATTTAGAAAAAAAACTTTATTTACAGAAATTGATATAATAATATTATTTGAAATTACTTTGTTATTTATAAAGCATACTATAGCTAAACGCTACATATTACTTTGTTTATTTATAAAACATACTATAGCTAAAAGCTACATATTACTTTGTTTATTTATAAAACATATAGCTAAAAGCTACATATTAAACTGAAAGCATAAAGCATACTTATTAACTAAGAGAAAAATGCAGTATCAGATTAAAGCCTATGGTGGTAATGCTAATATTTTTAGTAAGAGACAACCTTGGTTTTCTACTACAGATAGATTTGTTAATTATGGCGATTTAATATTTGGAAATACTGGTGGTGTACAGAAGTATAATAATACTAATCCTTCTTTTTATTTGAAACAAACTTATTATATTGCTTTTAAAGGTTTTATTGGTATGTAATAAATGAAAATTTTTTATAATGTCGTATTTATCCTTTACATTAGTTTGTTCCTTGTTCCGGCTGCCCAGGCATGGTGGGTACAGTTCCTTCACACACTTATCCCATTGTATAATTTAGGTCTCGGGGGTACGGGGGCGGAGCCCCCGTATAGACCACGTACCTCTACATTACGGTGCATACGGTTTTCCTTTCCTCTTTCGGATAACACTATTTCGCACACACGCCGCTTCATGGGTTTCACAAAAGCAGTTGTAAAGGGAAAAGAGATGTGACTCTTATGAAATCTAACAAAGTAATGTTGTAAGTCAAACCCCAACATTTCCACGTAAACTATTCGTTTTAAGCTATACTCGTCGTTGTATACGCTACCAATTGGACCAATCGGTATTGGACCAATCGTCTTTGGACCAATCGTCATTGGACCAATCGTAACTGGACCAATCGTACCAAATGCATTTTTAAAATAGATTGCAAACCAATGAATTCCCTCACCACCAACAGTTTCTCGTGGCAACTTCAATATTTCATTCTTCGCAAACACACCGATAAATTTGGAGCGTGTAATTCGGTCACTTTTCATCCCTCTCTGGAGTGTATTCGCGTCCATTTTAAAAGTCTGTGACCACGTTCCTGAAACGGTCAACTTCTATTAGTGCTTTGATTCAAGGTAGACGAGTACACTAATAGGGACGTCTATAGGCTTGGCAAATTCCAATCTGACTGAGATATTCCCACTCTGTTGTAGCGTTAAGTGCGTATTTACGCCAGCAAACAAGTCAGGCGTAACATCAAATGAATAAATGTTAAATACTTCGACAAATTCTTTCTGCGTTACCCCAAACCCAAGCTCGTCACAGGCACCTCTATTATGAACTAGACTACTATAAGCTCTCGCGCAGAGCGGGAACACAGCGTCTGATGAGTAGTCCTTATTCGTAGCCCCTCCCAATGCAACGCCATTTACGTATAGAGTTATATTTTTAAGGTCGAAATTCTCGAATTTAAGGCACTCTTTTTATATTTTCCATTCGTCGAGGCGTGGTCCTGCATTCCAATTAATATCCTTTTAGGTAGGACTCTAAGGGCCACGTTTTCTAGTTGCTTCGATGCTAACCCGGCGGGCACCGTCTATAGTTTGATCTGTACCCTGTTAATTGGGTATTTTACTGTTGCGTGTATGAGGTCTTTCTCAATTTCTATTTGTTTTGGCGAACTTAATTTCACTCGGTGTACTCGCAAATACGCCTCCATTATGTGAACCACAACGGGTTTCGCGCCGTCTTCTTGATCAGACCCCAGATTTATGCAGATCTCAGGACTCGTGCGGTTGAGCTTCAACTTCATATCCACCCTATTCATAAGCAGTTTCTCCTGGAATGTGAAGTCTGTATGGAGACGTCCAAAACACTCGTATATCTTCTTTTTAGAATTTTTAAATTTATCCTTTACACCATTTTCATCTTTAGTCTCATAAAAGCCCTCGGCTGTTAAAAAGGTGTCCTTCGCTTCTTTTGAAAAGTTGACGACATTTTCCAGATAGGCTCGTAGGTGATAATACCCCGTTTCTGCCGAGATGTTAACCTGATTTAAATACACCTCACACTGGCTGAATATGGAGTGTAAAAAGTTGGTTTCAGGGTAAGCAAAGTAACTATCATCGCAGTCCGTTCAATCAGAATGGTCTACACGCAGTTTAGCGTACATGTGCATGCAGCTCGGGTCAGAAAAGTAAGGGTCTGAGCTGGGTATCACGAATTCTATAGGGGCACTCGGCGAACTAATTGTATTTAATGGATTAATTGTAATAAAGTCGCTATGCTCAATAGAGACCTGAGTGGGGGACATATCAAAGAGAGAGAGTTCCGATTTACAGCATTGTGAACTACACGGATGGATGAATCGTGCCATGACGAGTCAGAAATAGTGCCACCTCCCTCTCGACAAGTATTAGTCAGCCTAAGATTCGTGAGAGTAGTGTCCTCAGCTTATATCAGTTAAAAAAATGAGCAGCCATAGGTTTCATACGCTTAGAGCACTTCTTTTTTTATTTCCTTTTACGTTTAGCGCCACGTGTTGGTAACCCTTTCTTCCTGGCAGCTCTCTTCTTTCCCACACCACGCATTTTTCTCTTTGCATCTTTGATGATTTCGTCCCGTGTACGTTTTAAATGTTTTTTAGAGCTTCTTTAGGCTTAGTTCCACCCATTATGTCTTCTGCCGCATTAAAACCTGTTTGTAACGCATTTCTCCCTAGGTACCTGGCACCCGTCATCAACAGTGGGACAGCGGTGCGTAGTATGGATGAAAAAAATGGATCCAAGCCCACTACCACGCTGATATCTCACTCGTCGATAGACTGTGACTGGCCTTCGGGTCATTATGAACGGCGAAAGTGTAGTTTCACTGTTAAGCTCCCATCACCGAATGGGAAATTTTTTCCCTCATCTCATTCGTTCTTATATATATATCGAGATGTTGGTTAATAGATTAGTCGCAACATTTACGATATTGCTGTAAATATAGCACATGTCTGGAGGTGGAGATCTTTCACTCAATTTCTCCATCTTCAATTGCTACATTAAGCTGGACAAGTCATGCTGTGTCTCGTGAAAGGTATCTCTTTGGAGAGCTCCGTTATATCGGCCATCGGCCACAATTGTGAACAACTCTTTATCTTTAATATTTTTACTAAGCGTTGATTTTAACTTCAATGTGCATGCAGGCGTGTCTATGTTTACGACTTCAAAATGTAAATCGTTTGTCAGGTACGACTTTTCAAGACTCTTGTTTAACCCAGTCACAATGTCCATGGCTGTATCATGATGCCCGATTCCTAGCGAAACATTTCTGCTATAGTACTGTACCTCACCGAACAGTACTGATCGCATAGTATCGTCTAATGTTATGTCTAATTTTTCGCACTCATCGATTCTTCTAAGGCTCAGAAATATGATTTGTTCATTTTCAGGAGTTAAAAATTTGGAGATGAACTAGAGTTCACATAAACCCACCTCATACGAATCACACTCCAATTCAATGGGTCAGTGGAGTTCTGTCACAATGTTGGCGAGGGTGTTGTTAGGATGTACAGAGACAGAAGAGGAGGACAGGAGTGTGACGTAGAAGTGGTTAGGAGCCATGTTGCATACTATTTAAGCTTCATTATTGCAGCACCTTTTATATAGGTGTTGAAGCTTTCTGGGTAACCCAGCCATTTCACCAGGTACATTTTTCTCTTTCCTGAACCTTTGCTGCCTAAAATTTTTTCAATTTCAAACACACTTTTTCCTAAATTAAATGTTACTTTCTGCAACTCCTCGCGGTAAAAGCCTCCAGCGATCTCTTCCCGATATAAATCTTCAACGTAATACATCATTATCTCACCTTTAGGTCTCATAGCACGAACTTTAAAAATCTCACGTGTCCATCCTTGCTCAAATCCCTTCGCGAATTTATTTCCCGAACGTGATAGCCTTACATAATCATTGATTTTGAAATGTGTAGAGTGGTGGCGGTGCTCCATCTCTTCTCACCTCTGGCAGCGACCTCTTTCTAAAACTTCGTTAGGTGTTGTGCCAATCGTACGGTGGTGTGAACGGTTGTATGATGATGCCAATGACCCGAGAACGTTTATATATCTGTATGTGTTTTTATGTGTAAAATAGCGATGCATGCGTTCCTTTATGGTACGTTGAACTCTTTCAGCTAAAGAGGCCTTATGTATAGAACTGCTAGTGTAGTAACTGATATTAAACTCTGTCAGCATGTTCTGAAAAGCGCGACCTATAAATTCTTTCCCCATATCCGTACAAAAATAGCCAGGAACCCTTTCTTTTAACATCAACGTTTTGGTCGCTTTAGCAACTGTTTCAGGCGATTTATTTTTCAGGGGAATTAGCCACAGATATCTAGAGAATACATCTATTATGAATAGGATGTAGCGGTATCCGTCATTATACACTGAATATCTTTGCATGTCTGTTAAATCCGCTTGCCAAATAGAGTCAATCGAATCCGCGGTTGTCTTGGCCGTTTTAAACCTTTTTCTCACCGGTTTATGAAGTGTATAAGCATCCTGTTCCCGCAAAAACCGCTCAACATCTTTTTTCCTACTCCGTAAACACCTCTGTACAGTCTATTAACGCCACCATAGGAGGCGGGGTTAGAAATGTCATAATAGCGTTTACTTAATATGTTAGCCATTTGCGTATTTTAGAGACACGTGGATAAGGTTGGCCGTTTGTTCTCTTCTTCTCTTCTTCAGAGACGCTGCTGCTGGGGGCGATGGCGTACTCAGTTGTGACACATGCGAGACTTGATCCAGGTCTTTTAACCTATTCAGATTACCTATCAATGTTTTGGGGACATTTATTTGTTGTAGTCTTGCTTTAATATGCTTCCATCCTGTTGGTGAGGGTCTGTCCCACTTTCTCACCAGATCATGAACAATATCAACGATATTGGATCCTTGTACCCTTGTTCCTTCAACAATGACCTCGCCTGTATCGGCCCACTGTATGATGGGGTCCTCACTCAATAGATTATAAAGACTTAAGCCTTTATTCCTCAATGTATGTGGGAGACTGTTTTTTAACACATGTTCGATGTGTTGTGTTCCGTTGTTCTTTGGTTGGTCATCTCTAACGTCGGGCCAGGTCCTGTGTCGCCATGCTCAGCGCTACTCGCGCTGTGCCTAATAACCACGGGGAGCTCTGTCGGATTCTTATAATCTTCGTACTCATGAAGAAATTTCTGCAAAGCCTCTTGGTACAAGATCCTTTTCTCATCAGGTGACTTTTCACTGTTTAATAGGGCTAGCAACTCGCTTTCCATTCTTTTAAGCCTACTTTTACGGGGTTCTAGAGCCGTGTCTGGAATCTTTGAACTTTGCAATGAAGCATACACCTCGTGCGGAATCACAACCACCTTCTTCATTATATTAATCTAGTCAGTAAAGGACCCAAAACTGAAAATAAGATGGGTAGGAATGATCCTCCTCTTTGTACAATAATTCGCTTTTTCTTACCCACAGTTTGACTTTTATGAGCGAGCGCTCGTATTATGTTCTTGTAACGACGTAAGCGAGCCTTCTGAGGGTTTCATTGGCACATTACATTTTATAACATTAAGACAGATTTCACAGATGCATTTTAAAAAGTCGGAGTCGATATTTTTAACAAACATCTGTTGCAGTGCCCGGGGCAATCTTTGATAGATTTTTATTAATTCACGATATTTCTTCAGACTATTTGTCATTCTGGAATATGCACTGTTTCAGGTTCGCTTGGGAATATATTCGTTCTTAGAAGCACCCTAAACGTGTTTCGCGGGTGAAGGTCACAAAGCAAATATCCATAACGCTGGCTTGTGGCTTCTTTATAAACCCCCAAAAACTCCTCACGTTGATTCAGGAATATTTGATTGGCTAGTACCCCAATTTGTGACACATCTCTACTTTGTGCAAATAAGACTAGATATTGTGTATTTAGCGACACATATCGCATGTATCTATTTTTGAAAAATAGATTCTGATTTATGAAGAATACGCTTATGTTAAGATGGTGGGAGAACAATGTAAATGTCTCGGCAAACGTTTTATCCATTTCCAACATGATGTCGTCAATTACACTAACTGTATGTTCATTACCTTTTAACGAATTAAAGTCATAGACACCCTTGTGGAACAAAATTTCATCTTGGTACTAGTTGAACACTGACTGATACGTCGAATAGTACCATATTACTTTTATGCACAATTTTGAGAACATCTCCCCCTTATCTTTAATGATTTTAAGTATAAATACAGTTTTTCTACATCCTGTAGGGCCAGATATAATACATGTGGAGGGGCTTGTGAACCTGAATTTTTCTACAGATTCCATCTCTAATACGTCTAACCCCTAAGTGGATCATTTACAAAATATTACAAGTTTTGAGTGCTGTTCCTTATAGTTTGTTTTTCTTCTTCCACAGAACTGTGAATGACGTCGATGTACAGCACCCCATCATCGATGTCACAGACGAATCCGATGACCGTGCAGCTACAGAACCCTTCTCCGCTGACGAACCCTCACCAGCGACACCTGTAGCATGCGACAGTTCAAAGCGGAAGCATGATGAACCCTCCACGTCAGGTATAAAACATGCCAGGATTGCTCCGGTTGTTAGACCCCCAGTAATAGTGCCCCAACCCTCTACGTCTTACGACACAACCCCGACAATAGTACCTTCCTCAAATAGGACCCATTGTTCAGTTCCGGGTACTTCCTCCACAGCAGCTTCTCATACTGTGGAGGATGGTATAACATTCGAGTTGGTGCGCACGGCTACCCCCACCTCTGCCCTGACTAGAAATCGGTACGTGGTCAGGGTTGACCCTGGATCCCTGTATACCAACGGACTGCGACGCGTAGTTGAATGTATTGTGGAGTTTGCCCTTCAGAACCGCGACGAACGTGAAGTCCGGACGAGGTTATCCTTCAGGTTCGGGTCAGATGAGGGGGACGATTTTTGGGTGGTAATACCGTTCAGACGTTTGGCGGCTGTAGACATAGAATATATCTTGGGCCGTATAATGCAAGCCTCTCAAAGTGGTACATCCTTCAATATGGACAACTTCATGGTAGATATTGACAGAGTATTCCGGGTTGCGGGTCATAGTGCCACACCTTATACTCTTAATTTCAATTCTCCGGTTATTTACAGAAAGCATTTAAACGTCGATCGTGGTTGTGGTTTTATAGCAATAATCTTAGCTCATATGTTCACTGTGCTAAATACTTGGACGCAAAAAATTTGGCTGCCCACGGTTGTGCAGCGTGCCCGTAAACTGGCTTCAGATTGTAAGCTTGAGTTTGAGTGTAATATGGGTCCTGAAGAACTGAGAAGGGCCGAGCAGGAAATGAATGCACGTATAGTCGTATTTGGAATGGATGATCGTCGTAGGACTGTGTATGTTTTTAAAAGCAGCGTGAGAGATCGTACAAGACCTCTACTTATTTTAGGATTGTCAGGAACATCGTATCTCCCCATCCGTAATATAAGGGCTCTCTACGCCAGTTATGATAAAAGTCGAAAATATGGAAGGCATCATGATTTGTGTAAGGGTTGTCTCGAGTTTGCTGATGATATGGTGAAACATTGTAAGGATTGCTACATGGTATGTGAGCAGTGTAAAAGCCCCAAATGTGAAAGTCGTGTAGTTGAAACCGAGAAGAGGGAATGTAATGTGTGTAGACGTACATTTTTTAATAATAAATGCTTTGAGCTCCATAAATCAAAAGGCACTTGCAGGAAAATGAGGATTTGTAAGTGCGGTATGTTTCACATGAAGGATAATTGGGGGAATTTCAAACTTAAATGCGATGAAATTCACTCTTCTACATGTCTTGAAAAATATAAAGCTGATGGAGTGAAGCATGTATGTTATATGAAAGATGCTAAGCCTAAAAATAGCCCTTGTATAACCGTGTACTACGATACAGAAACTTACACGAACGCTGAAACCAAAGAGGTCATTCCACATTTACTCGTAAGTCAGACTATCTGTGATGAGTTCATGGAGATCGAGTGTGATGAGTGCCACAAATATGGAAAACGGACAAACGTTTTTAAAACGAATGCACATGACAGCCCTGTGAAACTCTTCGTATCCTATATTGTCAAATTAGCGGACAAGTTCAAAAAAATTACTGTATATTCTTGCCCATAACGGGGCGAAATTTAACACAGTTCATTATAAGGAGCTGCTTGAACACGAGTTATCTGAGATATTTACAGGTGATCCCTTGAAAAGAGGCAACAAACTAATACAGATGCAGATAAGAGGTAATGTACAGTTTAAAGACACCCTGCTCTTCACACCCTGTAAATTAGCAAAGCTGCCCAAGGTCATGGGCGTTGTCGCTGAAGTTTCAAAAGGGTATTTCCCTTACACATTCCTTACAAACGAAACTTTAAATTACGTAGGACTACCCCCACCCAACGATTACTTTAACAACACCAACATGAGTGATAGTGAGCGTGAAGATTTTGAACACTACTACAAGTTTTAATGAAGCTAATCCATACAATATAGCCGATGAATGTGAACGTTATTACGTGAATGACGTACGTGTACTTAGAGCATGCTTTCAAGCCTTTAGAAGGATGTACATACCCCGTTTGGAATGCGATCCGCTGCAAGTCGCGACCACGATCGCCTCATTATGTTTTACAGTGTTCAAGAATAACTTCATGCCTAAAGACACATTAGCAATCATTCACAGAAACAACTGTGTATTCCTTTAACGGCTGCTGGTGGCATGGATGCCCGCGCACTGAATGTGCCGTCACAGGGGACCTTTATCTAAGATCCCCCGCCAACAGACTCGCATGGAACCGTAACCGCGATCAACTTATAGGCACCCAGTTCACTCACAAAATCGTGTGAGAGCACGAGTATGATGCATGGATGGAAACAGATGCCCAGTACCGTGAAGAAATAAGGGCCATCAAACGGTCAATGGTGTTGGACCCCCTCAAATGCGGTGACAGCTTGTTTGGAGGGCGCACAAACCCATTCAAGCCATAATTTCCGCCTTCGGAGGGCGCGAAACCACTACTACGACTTCTGCTCTTTATACCCCTACGTGATGAAGAACAATTAGTACCCCATAGGTGCGCCTGAAAAAATGGTGGGTCCTACCATACCAACCATCGAGGAGTTTTCAGCTAACTTGAATGAGCGCTACTTTGTATTCTCTTTCGTAGACGTGCTCCCCCCTCGCGATTTATAGATGCCGATCTGACCCGTCGTTATAGATGACACGCTCATGATTCCCCTGGGCGTGAAGTGCGCAGAAGAGAACAACGGTGATTGTGACCACACAACCAACTAGCGTATGATCAGATGCATATATACAAACCCTGAGCTGGCCCTAGCTGTTCGTCATGGGTATAGAATATTGAAGATACATGAGGTGCGGAGGGTTCAGAAGCTATCCAACCTTTTCACACCATATATAAATGCTTTTTTGAAGGATAAAGTAGAAGCATCATGATATTCGCGAGGGGTAGATACCCAAGATGAAAAAACGGCTTATATTCAGCGTTATCGTGCCCATGAAGGTATACAGCTTGACTGATCCAAATTGTTAAGAATCCCGGCAAGCGCTTTAGTCCAAAGTTGTGTCTAAACAGTTTTTGGTGGAAATTTGCATAGAATACCAGCAAAGGGAACGTCCATTTGGCACAAAGTTATAATGAATTCTGGGATTATGCCAACGCTCCCGATAAAGAGGTTATGCTATAGATTGGGAATCAAGTAAGGTACTTTATAAATGTAATAATTATGTCAAAAGAAAAATAATAGAATCTGTGTGTATAGAAAAAGTAGATAATTTTAATTTGTGCGAAGGTACTTATAAGTTAGACCCTTTAATGAGATTCTTGGTCAAAAAATCCCTTACGGAGTCGGGGGAACGTGTTCTAACCTAAGCGTGAGTTTCTTAAAGGTCTCTGGATTACTCGCTTTTAGTAAATGTAATAATGGAAGTAATAAATGTGGAAATAAATATAAATGCAACAGATGTAATAATAAAGGTAATATTATAAATTTAATAATTAGGGTAAAGGTAATAATAATAAATGTTAAAATAAAATGTAAATTCAATAATAAATGCAGTAATTATGTCAAAATATTAGAATCTGTATGTATAGAACAAGAAGATAGTTTTAATTTGTGCGAATGTACTTATAAGCGGGACCCTTTAATAAAATGCCCTTCCGGTGTCGGGAGAACGGTATCTAACCTAGGTGCGAATTTCACAATGGTCTCTGTGATTGTTTCCTAATCGCCTTTTTCATTCGTTTTTCGGTTTATAAGTTCTGTATAATAAACAACAATGTAATAACCAATGTAATAATAAATTTATAATTTCTGTAATAAATAATTATGCAATATTAAATGTAATAAATTTAATAATAAATGTAATAATTATGTAAAAAATAAAAAAAATAAAAAATAATAGAATCTGTATGTTTAGAAGAGGAAGATAGTTTCAAATTTGTGCGAATGCACTTAATAAAAATGCCCTTCCGGTGTCGGGAGAATGGGATCTAACCTAGGTGCGAATTTCTTAACGGTCGGTCCCTGGACTGTTTTTCCCTCTTGTTTTGGTTCATTCGTTTTTCTGTATCCACCCGAGGAGGATGCCAGTGGGCGTCGAAACTGTTGTGGAAATAAACTCTGTCTATTAGAGTGGGTTTTTATTTTCATATTTTGACCTTCACGTAGAAAAAAGTGAAGTTTTTTGCATTTAGGAAGTAATACATAATAAAATACATCACCGAACTGGCCACAGATACCTCACGGGTTACAAACATACCTGTAGACAGTTTCACAACGGCCTACGCCCATATCAAACTTTGGGGTCTACTGCACTCTCTTGGACGGAGGGTGCTGTACGCTGACACGGATAGCGTGATATTCACAGCAAGGGAAGGTGAATACATACCTGCTATTGGGGAATTCCTCGGGGAGCTAACTGATGAGATCAAGGACGAGTATGGTGATGGTGCATACGTAGACTTGTTTGTGTCAACAAAGCCAAAAACCTATGGGGTACGGGTGAGGGTAGGGGATGATATGAAGTATATCTTGAAGGCTAAGGGTATCACGCTTAACCATGCGAACCGTCGAGTCGTTAACTTTGACTCGTTGAAGGATCTAGTGTGCTTGGAAAAAGAGGGTGACTAGCCACCCCAACTGACTGTGGGGACGCACAATTTTCTGGCGCAGAAACTGAGGTGGGTGAAGGAATTTAAGGGCACGAAGGTATGCCGTAACACCTATAGGAAGCGTTACCAGGTGCCAGGTACCTATGATACCTTGCCTTTTCGTTACTTTAATCCTTGATTGTATTTATATATAAATATATTTGTGTATTGTTAATGATATGTTTATTTATCAAGTATATTTGTTTCAATTAAAGTTTCATTTTCTCCTTTGCATGCGTGCGTGTGTGTGTACAGTTAAAAGCTAAGCTCCGCCCATTGTAAGATCGGCCACGTTACTCCTGCCACTACCTGAGCATATCTCTACCCCTGCGTGCTCAGTTGACCTGTGCATACCCTTCAGCTCAGATGTGTATTCTCCCGCGTAGACGAAAAATAGTAATGGCTACCTTTAATATTGCGTGTTCAACGTTTATGAAGTGGTATTCGGCAAAGTGTCAAGATGTGGTGGATACTGAAAAACTCCCTATTCCCCCCTCCTTTGATACTTTTAAGGTTACATTGAGCCGTGCGAAGGACCAAGATGTTCAAATACTCTACGAGTATTCTGGCGAGAGCATTGTAGGATTTCGTAGTACAAACGATGTATTGAAGTATGTTGTAGACCTAACCTTTATAAAAGCTCACATATACCTCGAAGTAGAAGAAGCAACACGTTCAGAAGATAAGCAACGGTTATGGTTAGTGAATCTTGTTGATGAGTGGTGTGACAATCGATATCATGTCATGTTATATCATACCGACTTAAATGCAAAAAACTTCACTTTTTTCTACGTGAAGGTCAAAATATGAAAATAAAAACCCACTCTAATAGACAGAGTTTATTTCCACAACAGTTTCGATACCCACTGGCATCCTCCTCGGATGGATACAGTAAAACGAATGAACCAAAGCAAGAGGGAAAAACAGTCCAGGGACCGATCGTTAAGAAATTCGCACCAAGGTTAGATCCCATTCTCCCGACACCGGAAGGGCATTTTCATTAAAGGGACCCGCTTATAAGTACATTCGCACAAATTTAAAACTATCTTCCTGTTCTAAACATGCAGATTCTATTAATTTTTTTTTTTACATAATTATTACATTTATTATTAAATTTATTACATTTAATATTGCATTATTATTTATTACAGAAATTATAAATTTATTATTACATTGGTTATTACATTGTTGTTTATTATACAGAACTTATAAGCCGAAAAACGAATGAAAAAGGCGAGAAGGAAACAATCCAGAGACCATTGAGAAATTCGCACCTAGGTTAGATACCGTTCTCCCGACACCGGAAGGACATTTTATTACAGGGTTCCGCTTATAAGTACATTCGCACAAATTAAAACTATCTTTTTGTTCTATACATACAGATTCTAATATTTTGACATAATTACCGCATTTATTATTGCATTTACATTTTTTTTTAACATTTATTATTATTACCTTTACCCTAATTATTAAATTTATAATATTACCTTTACCCTAATTATTAAATTTATAATATTACTTTATTATTACATCTGTTGCATTTATATTTATTTCCACATTTATTATTTTCATTATTACATTTACTAAAAGCGAGTAAGGAAACAATCCAGAGACCTTTAAGAAATTCACAGTTAGGTTAGAACACGTTCCACCGACTCCGTAAGGGATTTTTTTTACCAAGAATCTCAGTAAAGGGTCTAACTTATAAGTACCTTCGCACAAATTAAAATTATCTACTTTTTCTATACATACAGATTCTATTATTTTTCTTTTGACATAATTATTACATTTATAAAGTACCTTAATTGATTCCCAATCTATAGCATGATTATTTTGGCTGGCGTGATAAAAAATGGCATTATTAGTATTACAACTTCTGAAGGCATATTTGTGTTCTTTAATACGGGTTTCAATATTTCTTCCAGTTTCTCCCACGTGTACTAAATCACAACTTTTACAGGGAATGCTGTAGACACAGGCTTGTTCCTCTTTTGCAACGTTATTCCTAACCAATTTACTTTTCACGGTAGACGAGTATTTGAACGCCAAAGCAAACTTACATTGCCGGCTTAGAAAGAGTAAAACCGTTGACGAAAGATTTTAAGTTTGCTTTGGCGTTCAAATACTCGTCTACCGTGAAAAGTAAATTGGTTAGGAATAACGTTGCAAAAGAGGAACAAGTCTGTGTCTACAGCATTCCCTGTAAAAGTTGTGATTTAGTATACGTGGGAGAAACTGGAAGAAATATTGAAACCCGTATTAAAGAACACAAATATGCCTTCAGAAGGTGTAATACTAATAATGCCATTTTTTATCACGCCAGCCAAAATAATCATGCTATAGATTGGGAATCAAGTAAGGTACTTTATAAATGTAATAATTATGTCAAAAGAAAAATAATAGAATCTGTATGTATAGAAAAAGTAGATAATTTTAATTTGTGCGAAGGTACTTATAAGTTAGACCCTTTAATGAGATTCTTGGTAAAAAAAATCCCTTACGGAGTCGGGGGAACGTGTTCTAACCTAAGTGTGAATTTCTTAAAGGTCTCTGGATTGTTTCCTTACTCGCTTTTAGTAAATGTAATAATGGAAATAATAAATGTGGAAATAAATATAAATGCAACAGATGTAATAATAAAGGTAATATTATAAATTTAATAATTAGGGTAAAGGTAATAATAATAAATGTTAAAATAAAATGTAAATGCAATAATAAATGCAGTAATTATGTCAAAATATTAGAATCTGTATGTATAGAACAAGAAGATACTTTTAATTTGTGCGAATGTACTTATAAGAGGGACCCTGTAATAAAATGCCATTCCGGTGTCGGGAGAACGGTATCTAACCTAGGTGCGAATTTCTCAATGGTCTCAGGATTGTTTCCTTCTCGCCTTTTTCATTCGTTTTAATTTATTTCTGTATAATAAACACAATGTAATAACCAATGTAATAATAAATTTATAATTTCTGTAATAAATAATAATGCAATATTAAATGTAATAAATTTAATAATAAATGTAATAATTATGTAAAAAAAAAAATAATAGAATCTGTATGTTTAGAACAGGAAGATAGTTTTAAATTTGTGCGAATGTACTTATAAGCGGGTCCCTTTAATGAAAATGCCCTTCCGGTGTCGGGAGAATGGGATCTAACCTAGGTGCGAATTTCTTAACGATCGGTCCCTGGACTGTTTTTCCCTCTTGTTTTGGTTAATTCGTTTTTCTGTATCCACCCGAGGAGGATGCCAGTGGGTATCGAAACTGTTGTGGAAATAAACTCTGTCTGTTAGAGTGGGTTTTTATTTTCATATCATACCGACTACTCGTACCCTACGGTTGAGAATGTAAATCTTGTCATCCTGGAGAAACTTAAGTATTTTTACCATTATATTAATATACGTATATCATGACGAGGTTTGTAGTGAAGTTGTGGCTAATAGGTTGTGTGAGTTTTTAACGGACTTTAGAGACGAGTATCGCTTGTTAAATAAATATAAAAAATATGGGCATATGTTTCTCTCTAATAGTGGACCGGATTGTGAAGATGTTTAGTTTGTGGAAATGAACGTCTGGTGAGTGATAAAACATTAAAGCCGGTATTGCTTCATGTAGCGGAAAATTATGTTTGTCCAGTATAATAGGCACAAGTGTTCGAACAAGCCTGTACACGCTTCAGCAGTTTATGGTGTGACTCGCTTCCCCCATCGAGCCGCCCACCCGTGTACCTCATCCCTCCGAAACACACGAGTTCGAACAAACCCATACAGGTTTCATCAGCGTGACTCACTCCGCCCGTCGAGCCGATCCGTCCACCTGTGGCTTATAGTCATTTCAGAGCTTGAACCGACTAGACGTGCGAATACGATGGAACTTCCTTTGAGAAGCATTCTTAATGCTTCGTAAGATGTCTCCGTGACAAAATCATTGCGCGTGTTCAGGCTTGAAACAGCACCATTAACTATGTACTTGAAACGATTTGCAGGCAAGCAAACTCTGGTAAACGTAGTTATTTATTTAGGTGTTGAGGAGATGAATAGCCACTGGCATGCATATGAAACTTTTTTGTCTGCTGTGAGGGTTTTTTCAACTCATATTATATAACTCGACCATGCTGAATTCGAAAATGACATTGGTTTTCCTCAATCAGGTCAGGTTTTTTCTCTATTGGCCATTTATTATAAGTCCAATTTTATCCCCAAATTTATTGATTTTTTTAGCCATTCACTGTAGATACGAGTAATATTATAAGAACACTCGTGAAAAATGAAAACATTGTGTGAATAAATACTTTTATTCATACAATGAATATGGAAAAAGTTTATTGAGGAAGGAATGAAGTTTTTTTGGCTTTCCGTCTGTGTTTTTCTTCGGGCACGTCTCGCTTCAAACACCAGCAATAGTCCACCAGCATATTGATATCCCAGTTTCCCTGGTACCTCTCTTCCATTATTTTGATATCTTGGTGAAATCGTTCACCCTGTTCCTCACTATAATCCCCGCAATTTTCAGGAAAATAGTCCAAGTGGGACCACAAAAAGTGCATTTTTATGGACATGCGCGACCCATGAGCTTTGAAAGCTTCCATCAAGTTTTCGACAACGGACTCGTATTCTGGACTTCTACGCTTGCCAAGAAAATCAGTGACAACTGATTTGAATGCCTGCCAGGCATTCTTCTCAGTTGGAGTCATTGCGTTTTTGAACTGAGTATCCTTGATCAAAGTTCGAATTTGAGGACCATCAAAACCCCAGCATTTAGTTTAGCATCAGATATATGAGAAAATTTACTCTCGAGATATCGGAATGCTGAACCCTCCTTATTCATTGATTTGATGAAATTTTTCATCAAGCCCAGCTTAATATGAAGTGGTGGGAGCAAAATTTTTGTTGGTGGTACAAGGGGCACTGAAACGACATTATGCGACCCAGGTTCAAAATTCTCTCTGGATGCCTATTCACGCTGTGCATAGTGCTTCTCATCCGCTCGGCTATCCCATTTGCAGAGGAAACATGGGTATTTCGTGTATCCCCCTTGCATTCCCAATACAAATGCCACAATCTGAAAAAAATTGAAAATATTTAAAGAATTTAGAGAATTTGTTCTATCAGATAAAAAAATCTATGCATTGGACTGTATCACTTTGTGGGGAAGTTAAGTGTTCTTATACGCTCTCAAATAACCTTTGGAAAAACAACATAGTCAATAGCAATAGTTTACTTATGATATTAGTATTACCTTCAAATCTCCACAGATCCTCCAGTTATGTTGGTCGTATACGAGAGCATCCAGTAAAATTTTCGTGTTATCGTAGCTCTCAGTAAGTTGTACGGAATGTGCTACAGGGACTGATGCAACCCTATTCCCAATGTTGAGAAGTACTGCTTTCAAACTTCGTTTAGACGAGTCTATAAATAGCCTCCATTCTGATGCGTTATATGGCAGGCCCAAGGATTCGATTAGCCCCTCAACATTGCAGCAGTACACTAAGGAAGAGGTATTTTCGTGCACTGCAAAAAACTTGAGGAATTCTTCCTCTCGTTTCCTATACCAGGAGAATGTTGTTCCCGGAGCCAGCAAGTTGTCCTCTCGAAGTCGTGAGCCCAAGATCTCGGCAGCTAATTTGGAAAGTCCTAAATCCCTGGTAAGATCATTAAGTTTGGCCTGGTTGAGAGGCCTCGGCTCATTTGAAGCGGTATTTTGAGGTATATACGACTGGGACTGGTCATTGGCATTGGTCATTGATTCATCATCAGAATCATCGAAGTCCAGGGTTTGAGGTGGGTCGGGTATTGGAATTCCAGGACCATGGGGTACAGGTCTCATAGCAGAAGGAATGTCAGGGTATACAACAATGTGTTTATTCTTCTTGTTAACTCCTGAAAATAGAAACACAGAAACATGGATATAAAACTTGCATATGAGATAGAAGAAGCATTCAGACAGTGGCGGCTCGTGAGGGAAGGTTGCGGTCTGTAAGATATGAAATAGGTCGATGGAGTCTGTATATTTTTTTTCTTTTTCATTCATATTGTCCCTTCGGGGACAATATGAATGGAAAAGAAAGAAAATATACAATCATTGTATATGTAAATGTAACTTGTATAACAATATGTATGTGTAAATGATTTCTATAAACAATATGTATATGTAAATGAATGATTACCATTATGGTGAATATTATGCTATATATGGTGAATATTACATTATGGTGAATATTATGTCGTTTCATACGAGGATTTCAAAATATTTAAGAAAAATAAATTTATAAGCCCACCTTGGAGGTTTGTCATGCAGAAATAGCAATCTGTCACGTGATCCTTTCCTTCTCTCCAAATCATGGGAATTCCAAAAGGCAAAGATTTCGCTCTGCCTTTGCTCCATCTTCTTAAATTTTCAATGCACGTCTTGCAGCACATATGAGGGGCGAAATTTTTGTCCTGGTCCCCTAGCTTAATTCCAAAGTATGCTCTATACATTGTCTTCACAAATTTAGTGATTTGGGATTGGTTATTTGGCATGGTAACCGTCCCACATATGTAGCAGAATCTATTGGGATCATTTTTACACGCTCTATTCATTATGAAATATTTTATCTATATGCCTGAAAAGTAAAAAAAGATATTATACAAGTGAAACAAGTGATGATAGATGTTACTGTTCCAATTCCGCTTTGACAAAATCACGAAAAATTCTATTTTACTTATGAGGTCATAGCCGGATAACTTGAGCTGATTGAGAAAAACTGATTGTAGATTCGAAATCAGCAGGACAAACTCTATAAGAATCACTTACAAAACCCTTGACAGCAAAATTGATGCATACCAGTGTAGTCTTCGTGGTAGTTGAGAAGTGGGAAGAGGACCGTTATAAAATACCTGCAGGTGTAGGTACAAGAAGAGAGCAGATTAGTGATGCCTCTTATATGCCGTTGTTTGCACGTTGTGTACAAATAACGATCAGCCATGCATTGACATACGACTGATGTGGAAGAATGTATCTGATAATAACGTTCTTGTCCCTACGCGAAACCGTTTCATCCTCGACAGAATGTTTGAAATCGTCGGATTCCGCAAGCTGAAGCCTATATTAGCCGCTCGTGTTACGGATATGATTTATTTTGACACGGTTCTTGAATACGCATACACCGCTCTTCTCGACGGATTTATCGAATGTGGAAATGAACAAGGCGAGAATGGCCTAGAGCTGGATGCATATTTAAAGGGTTTAGATTCTTCGAAATATCCTGAACTTTGGTACAAAGCACTTGAAGAGCTGTATCTCTATATAATGAATAGCTGTCGTTACGACTTGGAAGATTATTTCAATTGTCGCTATGCAGTGTGAAGAAGAGTCCACGAATGTAAAGTGGGCACAAAAAGAGTATTGAACGATATGAAAGTTATTTATGTCGATAATAGGCATCCGTGTAACTTGACCGGTGAAGTATTGCTTGGACGGTTTTACTGTGTAGTGCAAAGTAATAACGATGTAAATGTAGACTCGATTACGTGTGAGTTTAGCGTTTTGCGATGTAGAAAAAGTATTTTGATATATATTTATTTATTTAATTGTGTATATATTTATTTCCTGTACTAATATGCAATTGATTATACGTTTTGTATATTATTATTTTCAATATATTTAATTATTTAATATAACTGTATATTTTTTTTTTCTTGTACCAATATATTTATGGTTGTACTTCAACGTTTTGTATATTATTGTTTATATATTTCTCGTTCGTATTTCTTATGCTATTATTATTTTTGATCATATATATTCCATTGTATATTTATTTTCTATATATTTCCTGAAATTGAATCTATTAATTCGTCTAAATAAACAGAATGATGTAATGGTGTTTTATTTAATTCTTTTGGTTGTACACGAGATTTAATTACAGCAAATGGCTGCCTTCTAAAACGGATTTCTAAACCAACTGCCAAATATATCTGGATAGCAGAATCTGGCAACCCTAATAATGTACACCTAAACAAGCCAATTACGCCTTCTAAGTCAACTGGCTGTTTAAGTCAGAATATATGTTTTAATTAAATAAATAAACGCAATCTGGCAACTCAATAATGTACACCTGAACAAGCCATTTACGCCTTCTAAGTCAGCTGGCTAGTTAAGCCAGAATATATGCTTTAATTAAATAAATAGCGCAATCTGGCAGCTCAGCCAGATAAGTCAACTGGCTGATTAAGCCAGCTGGCTGATTAGGAACATATTAAGACATCGCCCGCTCGGCTGAATTCTTAATATGCGCTTGGCTCCTGCGAGGCGAACACCTCTTCCTCTCTCTCCTTCTCTCTTTCTCTTGGGGGATAACTCCGCCCCCAAGTTGCATAACCCCTTGTCGCTCTTGCAACATCCCCTTGTTGCATAACAAGGGGACTCTGTACCCATCAGCCAGACTCGGTACTGAACGGACGCTTTTCCTGAGCTCTCTGATTTTGCATCTACTTTTGTATATTGCTGAGAATTTTACTTTTGGATAGTTCTGAATTTTATATACTTCCGTTTAAATTTACGTTGTTATAGTTAAGTAATTGAATATTAGTGGTTTTTGGCGATTTAGAAGTTTTCATAGCGTGCCGGCTTAATTTAACTTATACTTGTGACGGTTTACACTAATTCTTAACTGCGCGATGCCGTCGCAGAAAGCGCCGTGTGTTAGGTGTAGGGTAAACCGGTGGTATTCGGAATTTAAGGATTATAACGGCGGTCCAATGGCGATTACCGATAGATCATTTTTTTTTTTTCGAGTTCAGGAGGAAGTAGTTGACATAAAACGCAGTGTACGTGAGGTAGCGGAAAGACTTGCAATGCTTGATGAGGGCAGGGGTAGGGCTACGGTTGACGGAGGCCGAACCAATACTAACGTTGAAGACGTTAGTAATTTGAAGGGTGAGGTGCGTAACCTAGTTTCTAGTTTAGGTAGCTTGTCGGGAAGGTTAGATAGAGTTGAGGAAGAGGTTAAGGTTAGTCCGAGAGTAGTAGATAGCGAGGGATTTAGAGAGGTTAAGGGGGAGCTAGGCCGCGTAGGTGATAGGAATTCCCCCCCCTATCGAGGTTTCGAACCCTTTCGCCCATTTGGAAAGGGACGTGAATGAGGGGGAAACTATTTTAATCGGGGACTCTTTAGTGCGCCACATTGACAAAGAGTTCGTTGAACGGCATCCAACCAAGAGGAGGAGGGTCTGTCTCCCAGGGGCCAGGGTTGACAGAGTTAGAGACGAAGTGGATAGGATCGACGTTGCCTCCCGTCACTCAATGTTGGTGACGATGGTAGGAGGCAACGACTCGTATAGGCCCGATACGAGAGTGCCTGACCTTTTGGAGAGATATAGGGGGTTAATTAGGTCCCTGAAGGTGAGGTCAGATAGGTCTTTAGTTCTAGGTATTACCCCTAGGCACGGGTTGGGTCTTAGAATTACGTCAAAAACAATATTTTTGAATAACAAATTAGAAGAGATTTGTGCTGAGGAAAATGTACCCTTCGTAAAGCTGTGGTCCGATTTCAGTGATCCTAGCCTTTTTATAAAAGATGGGGGTGCATTTTAATGAAATAGGTAATGCTAAGCTAGGTAGGTTAATAGACGAAAACGTGCGAAAGCTGTATAGGTCGAAGCCTTCTTTAAACGTTGTGGGTCCGGGGAACGCGGGCCCGACGTGATAAATAGTTTAAAACGCGGGCCCGTGGTAAAAAATAACTTAAACGTCTTTTATTGTAACGCGCGTAGTATTAGAAATAAATTAAATGAATTAAAGGCGATAATTTATTCCGGCAACTATGATATAGTTGCTATCACTGAAACTTGGTTAAATACCGTGACTCGGGATTTGTTGGGGGAACTTGATATACCGGGTTTAAACTCTTTACTAATGATAGGTTACATAGGTTTGGTGGAGGCGTTTTGCTGTACATTCGTAATTCCCTTAGGGTTATCGAGGTTAAGTTAGATTTTCCGGCAGCAATTAATGCGATATGTGTTGAAGTTAGGGCGCGTAGTATTAGTTTTAATTTTGTTGTTGTTTATAGACCTCCCGTTCAACCCCTCGATACAGATACTAGATTTTACTCACTTCTTGGTAATTTTATTGACAATCGGAATAGTATAATTGTCGGAGACTTTACTGCCCTAATGTTAATTACGAGAATTTTACTGGTAATGAGGAGGGTTTGAGATTGGTTGAGTTTATGGACGATAACTTTTTACGACAGATAGTTACCGAACCAACGCGCGGTGACAATATTTTAGATTTGGTGATGACGAACGGCGAGAATATAGTCGAAGATTTAGAAGTAGGCGAGAGTTTAGGATGTTGTGATCATCAAATTCTTAGGTTTAAGTTAGCGATAAAAAACACAGGATAGTAACGTAATAGAAGTCCCTGATTTTCGTAGTGCTAATTTTGATAGTTTTGCGGATAGGATGAGAGTAGTGGACTGCGATAACTTATTTATGGGCAATGATACAAATTTGCGTTGGGTGGCGTTTAAAGAAAGTTTTAGGAATATTGAAAGGGAGTTTATTCCTCGTTGGCCTAAGCGCGCTAGAAATCGTGGTAGGCCGAAGTGGTGGACTAGGGAAATAGGAGAGTTCATAAACGAGCGTAATAGAGCGTATAGACTTAGTAAGCGCAATGGCACGGCAGCTAACTTTAATAGATATCTACAGATCTACAGAAGCTAAGGCTAACAAAGACCCTAAGATCCACTCTAAGGCTAGCCCGAGAGAAAGGAAAGAGTAGGGGGTTAAGAGAAGAGAGGAGAATAAGGGGTTAAGTAAGGAGCAACACCTATCATTCGTTCGTTAACATTCATTCAGAAAAAGAGGGAAAAAGTCTCACCATCATCATCCGCCGGCCACTGCCGACAAGTCAGAAAAATAGTCGGAGAATATAGGAGAGGGGTGAAAGATGAAAAGAAGTAAAATAAGAACGCTTACAAACCATGCAAACACAGTCTTAACTCACTGTCATACCATGCAAACTACAAACATGCAAGAAAAGAGTTAGAGACATGCAAAGTAAGGAGGATAAAAAAAAAAAAAAAAAAAGTAGGTAAAGTTAAACAAAAAGTGGGTTAGTTTACGCTATGAGCTACATCTACATTCGTGTTAGTCTAATTTTTTTTTTTTTTTTTTTTTTTTTTTTTTTAATAATAATTTTATTGCTGGCATCACACGCTGGCATGTCACAAGCTGGCATCCATCGTCAACAGACTCACCCTCGAGCACCAACACCAGAGCTCCTGTTGTTAACTTTCTTTTTTAATTTTAAACAACGTTAATATTTTTAAAATGTCTGTCAAGACGGTTCTTAAACACATTAACGCTGGTAGAATGAACGACTGACGCGGGAAGATTATTCCATTTATCAATTACTTTAAACGTAAAGAAGTTTTTAGCGATATTAGTAATGAAACGTCTGCCACGCAACTTGAATCCGTTATTGCGAGTATTACTATTATCGAAAGTGAACAATTTGTCAAAATTTACGTTATCGATGTTATTAACGATTTTGAAAACTTCAATAAGCTCCCCCCTTAATCTCCTAGTTTCGAGTGAATACAAGTCTAACACTTTAATCCTATCTTCATAAGGCTTATTGCGCAATGACGGAATAAGTTTCGTGGCACGACGCTGAACCCTTTCTAACCTATCAATATCCTCACGCAAGTACGGGCACCAAAACTGAACTGCATATTCCAAATGAGGCCTGACTAGGGACTTGTAAAGGGGCAATATGATATCCTTCGACTTAAATTCGAAATTACGCGCTATGAAGCCTAACATCCTATTCGCTTTTGCGCAAGACTCCAGGCACTGGTTCCTAACCTTTAAATCTTTAGTTACGCGTACGCCTAAATCTACTTCCTCGTCAACGCTCGCTAACTCCCTATCATCCATCGTGTACGCGTAATTATTGTTGCGAGAACCTATATGCAAAACTTTACATTTATCTACGTTAAATTGCATCTGCCACTTATCCGTCCACTCCATAATCCTATTTACATCGTCTTGGATCCTATTTCTATCGTCCTCGTTAACAACCTTACCGCCTATTTTAGTATCGTCCGCGAATTTGAGATACTTATAGCTGTGGATAGTAAACATAATCCAAAAAAGTTTTTTGAATACTTAAATAATCGTAAGCCGGTAAAAGATAACATAGGCCCTTTAGTGGATGTTAATGGCGCTTTGGCTTCTGACGCTCAGGCGATGGCGGGTATTTTCAATAACTTTTTTTCGACAGTTTTTACCGTAGAAGACGTAAATAATGTCCCCGACGTGGACGATATCGTTCCATTTAGTAGCGAGACTATTTTGGATGAAATAACTGTTTACGAGGCTGAGATTGCGCATTATATCGATAGGCTAAAAGTTAGCAAGACTCCAGGCCCTGACGCTTTTTATCCCAGACATTTGAAAGATTTGAAAAACGTTATCGTAGGCCCCTTAACGAAGATTTTTAATCAGTCACTCGAAACGGGGATTATTCCTGAAGACTTCAAATTAGCTAACGTCACGCCTATTTTTAAAAAAGGCGACCGCGCAGTAGCTAGCAATTATAGGCCCATTAGCTTAACGTCAATTGTCGGTAAACTTTTGGAATCCGTAGTTAGGGATCGTATCATCGATCACTTAGAAAGTAGAGATTTGATTAATAGTAGTCAGCATGGGTTTCGACGCCATAGGTCTTGTTTAACTAATTTGTTAGAATTTTATAACGAAATAGTGCGCGAATACGATAGGCATAGAGCAGCTGACGTTATTTATTTAGATTTTAAAAAGGCGTTCGATACAGTTCCGCATAGGAGACTAATTGCGAAGGTCAAAGCGCACGGTATACGCGGTCAGGTAGCTAACTGGTTAGAAGAATGGCTTCGTGCTAGGAGACAGAGGGTCGTTGTTAATGGTAGTGAATCGGGGTGGTTAGATGTAGGTAGCGGTGTCCCACAGTGTTCAGTGTTAGGCCCATTGCTATTCGTAATTTACATTAACGACATAGATGTAGGTTTGACTAGTAACGTGTCAAAATTCGCGGACGATACTAAAATAGGCGGTAAGGTTGTTAACGAGGACGATAGAAATAGGCTCCAAGACGATGTAAATAGGATTATGGAGTGGACAGATAAGTGGCAGATGCAATTTAACGTAGACAAATGTAAAGTTTTGCATATAGGTTCTCGCAACAATAATTACACGTACACGATGGATGATAGGGAGTTAGCGAGCGTTGACGAGGAAGTAGATTTAGGCGTACGCGTATCTAAGGATTTAAAGGTTAGGAACCAGTGCCTGGAGTCTTGCGCAAAAGCTAATAGGATGTTAGGCTTCACAGCGCGTAATTTCGAATTTAAATCGAAGGATATTATATTGCCCCTTTACAAGTCCCTAGTCAGGCCTCATTTAGAATATGCAGTTCAGGTTTGGTGCCCGTACTTGCGTGAGGATATTGATAGGTTAGAAAGGGTTCAACGTCGTGCCACGAAACTGATTCAGTCATTGCGCAATAAGCCTTATGAAGATAGGATTAAAGAGTTAGACCTGTATTCACTCGAAACTAGGAGATTAAGGGGGGGAGCTTATTGAAGTTTTTAAAATCGTTAATAACATTGATAACGTAAATTTTGACAAATTGTTCACTTTCGATAACAGTAATACTCGCAATAACGGATTTAATTTGCGTGGCAGACGTTTCATTACTAATATCGCTAAAAACTTCTTTACGTTTAAAGTAATTGATAAATAGAATAATCTTCCCGCGTCAGTCGTTCATTCTACCAGCGTTAATATGTTTAAGAACCGTCTTGACAGACATTTTAAAAGTATTAACGTTGTTTAAAATAAAAAAAAAAGTTAGCAACAGGAGCTCTGGTGGTGGTGCTCGAGGATGAGTCTGTTGACGATAAATGCCAGCTTGTGACATGCCAGCGTGTGATGCCAGCAATAAAATTATTAAAAAAAAAAAAAAATTGGACTAACACGAACGTAGATGTAGCTCGTAGAGTAAACTAACTCACTTTTTGTTTAACTTTACCTACTTTTTTTTTTCTTATCCTCTCCTTACTTTGCTTGTCTGTAACTCTCTTTTCTTGCATGTTTGTAATTTGCATGGTATGACTGTGAGTTAAGACTGTGTTTACATGGTTTGTAAGCGTTCTTATTTTTATTCTTTTCATCTTTCACCCCTCTCCTATTCTCTCCGACTATTTTTCTGACTTGTCTGCAGTGGCCGGCGGATGATGATGGTGAGTCTTTTTTCTCTTTTTCTGAATGAATGTTAACCCACGAGTGATAGGTGTTCCTCCTTAACCCCTTATTTTCTCCTCTTCTCTTAACCCCCTACTCTTTCCTTTCCCTCGGGCTAACCTTAGAGTGGATCTTAGGGTCTTTGTTAGCCTTAGCTTCTGTAGATCTGTAGATCTTGCAACATTCCCCTATCCCCTTATTGCATAACATCTTGCAACATCCCCTCCCCCTTTGCTGCACAACTTATGCAACTCCTTTGCAACATTGATCAACATTTGCAATTGCATTACACTCTCTCCTTTTGCGTCCAAACTACTAACGCCTCACCTTATTTATTTTATACATGGACCTCAGTCTTCTTGGTTTTAATGCAAATTCTTTAATTACCTAAAGCAGTTGCACGAACTCAAACCTACACCCACCGTAATCCATTCTAAGTCCAATTTTACATATAGGCGTAACCTATTCTGAGACCTATTTCACATATAGGCGTAACCCATTCGAAGACCTATTTCACATATAGGCGTAACCCATTCTAAGACCTATTTCACATATAGCCGTAACCCATTTTAAGTCCTATTTCATATATAGGCGTAACCCATTTTAAGTCCTATTTCATATATAGGCGTAACCCATTTTAAGTCCTATTTCACATATAGGCGTAACCCATTTTAAGTCCTATTTCACATATAGGCGTAACCCATTTTAAGTCCTATTTCACATATAGGCGTAACCCATTTTAAGTCCTATTTCACATATAGGCGTAACCCATTTTAAGTCCTATTTCACATATAGGCGTAACCCATTTTAAGTCCTATTTCACACAGGCGTAACCCATTTTAAGTCCTATTTCACATATAGGCGTAACCAATTTTAAGTCCTATTTCACATATAGGCGTAACCCATTTTAAGTCCTATTTCACATATAGGCGTAACCCATTTTAAGTCCTATTTCACATATAGGCGTAACCCATTTTAAGTCATATTTCACATATAGGCGTAACCCATTTTAAGTCCTATTTCACACATAGGCGTAACCCATTTTAAGTCCTATTTCACATATAGGCGTAACCCATTTTAAGTCCCTTTTCACATTTAGGCGCAACCCATTCTAAGTCATATTTCACATATAGGTGTAACCTATTCTAAGTCCTAGTTCACATATAGGCATAAAACAGACAAGGCTTGATATAAGGGTCTCAAATGGAACATTTGAGCATCTTTGCTGAGCCAAATTGGTTAACCTAACATAAAACTCAAAGATAAAACCCTAAAAAAAAAATATACATTTACACATAAATACATACATACAACTCCAAGCATGCAATTCTTCTTTTGAGGAAGAATCACTCAACAGATTTCATCAACAGACACACATCATAAAATACACCACATAAAGTAAGCAAACTTTTAGACACGCATTCCTTATAAACAGATTGGATTCCTTGAAAACCCCAAACCTTCCAGACGTACCTGTAGGTCGTGTAACGTTTATTCGATCATAACTACGGGTATTGACTTCACTGGAGTGGTGAATCCAAGTTTTGAAGACCAACTGAATTCAGAGGAATACAAAATATATACAACCCTACAAGGGTCTTATGGCCTCCCTTGGCCAGAGACCAAACAACACAAAAACAGTACAGGATTCAAATTTCCAAGCCCTCCAGATCTACCTGTGGAGGAGTAACAGTTACTCAACCAAAACTAGGGTATTGATTAGTCTGAAGTGGTAGGAGGTTTGAATACAGTACAAACTCATTTAACCAAACAACACAATAGGATGTGTCAATTTTAGTAAAGTCAACAATTCAAAAACTACTAATGCTCAAATGATGTCATATTACAGGATTGTATACAAAGTTTTGTCCGATGAATAAACGTTGATATTCTTGTAATTATGAGGTCTATGGCTACTGAAATTCGGTTGATTTATTTAATATATAATTCTCGTGCTTCGAACACTATGCGTAGGCTATGCGTAGGCTAGGCGCTACATAGCGCCTAGCCTACCCAACCGTCAGCCATCATCATTTTCTCTTCATTCATTTCTCGCTGCATTTATCATTTATTGCTTATTTTTAAGCATGGAATTTGAACAAAGACGTACGTAAGCTGATTTATTTCTTCTGGAAACGTGGAATGTCACCTGCAATCATAGCAGCAGAGATAAATTCGACACTTGGTGCTGAAACAACAAATGAACGTACATGTCGTCGGTGGGTGGCTCAATTCAAGGAAAACAATTTCAATGTCGATGATAAACCACGTTGTGGTCGACCACCACTGGATTTGAACACAGGTATACAAAACTTTCTGGATACAGAGAAGTATGCTACGACTAGGAGTATTGCATTAGAATGGAATCCATCTAATCGATGGATTCCACATTATTTAACTGTTGAACAAAAGGCAAACCGTGAACGAATATGTTTAGAGTTGTTGGAGAAATATGCTGCAAATGATTTCTTGGGACAATTAATTACAATGGACGAAGTTTGGATCTATTGGGACAATGATGGCAGCTATCACCATATGAGTTGGAGAGGAGATGGTGATATCCCAAATGTGGAAGTTCAACGGACGTTGACCATTCGTAAACACCTGCTCTCGGTATACTGGGACTGCAAGGGTGTTCTCCTTTTGGAGGTATTGCCACGTGGACAAACAATAAATGCTGATATTTACTGTCAGCATTTAGATCGCTTGAAGGTAGCAATTCAGCAAAAACGTCGGCGACTAGTTAATGGGGGATACCACCATCTTCACTACCTCCATGATAACGCGAAGCCTCATACAGCTGCTAAAACTGTTCAGAAACTGCGCGATCTCGGTTTTACAGTATTGCCACATCCCCTATATTCACCAGACCTCGCACCGTCTGATTTTTACCTTTTCTCCCCACTTAAATCTTCAATTCGTGGTAAACCACGGACATTCTTTGCACATGGCATCAGGAAATTGCCAGGAAGATGGCAAAAATATATTGCAAATAAAGGCGATTACTTTGAACATCTTTCTACCACTGAAGATTAATTATGTTTGGTTTTATTGAATAAATTTTATTTATCGGACAAAACTTTGTATCTAGCAAACTTAGAAATATCTTTAGTATTGTTTAGAAGAGCCACTTACCAACTTATATTTGGCCATAAAGGTTTGAAATATAACCTAAATATGACTGTAACATCGTATATCAATGTGCCATTGATATGTGTGGTCAACTTTGGTTATTTTTGGTGTGCAGTATGGTTTCTAAGTTTCACGTAGTCACAAATGCTGGAGTTTTGATTGTGAATGCATGTGTTTTCCACCCTCCTTTTTGACAATTTTGATTACTTCGTAATGTAAATATTGTGTAATTCAAATTATTCGAAATGTTATGTGTGACCCAAACTTTCTGTATATTTTGATATGATAGATATATGAAATTGTCATTACTTTGAATAATTAAGTCTTGTACCTATAAAAACACAACCTTTTATCTGAGCTTATAGGAAGATATTAAGAATTTCAATTAACTTAATTTTATGTAATCATAATCAGTAGGCCTATCCAAATTTCAATGACATTTCTTTTGTTCACAGGTTCACAGGATGAGTCAGAAAGAAGTCAGAACCCGAAGCAAATCAAGTTGTCATCCAAGTCATTTGGTGGGGACTGGGAGGGAACTTCCCCCTGCTGAGCTGCCCACAGCCAGAGATCTGCTGAGGTATGGTTTGTTGAGGAGAGAGATGAGTGAGGAAGACAGGAGGAATTACCCAGTTAATGACCTGATTAACAACGGCATTGTTCCAGGGCTACTGGCTTAGTGGAGAAAGGCCAACGCTCTATTCACATGACCAGTAATCAACATTGAGGTCAGGATCAGGGCTAAAGTGAAGGCACTGTGGGATGAGGCAGTGAAAGTGTCCATTGGCAATGTGAAGCTAGAGGTCAAAGATAGGTTCATGATGAAACTGAACAAATTGGTGGACATCTTGACCTGTCACTGTGTGATCAGGAGCTGCAGTGAGCTTGGGTGCAACCCTGTCTGCAACAGTGAGGTTCACATTGACTGCAGCTGCAGGAGCAAGCAGAAGATACCAGTGCAGGAGCTTGCCTTCATTAAAGGTCAGAGTGAAAAGGTGGGAAGTGTGGGGGCACACTAGATGGGTCTAGCTGATCACCCTGAGACCAGGAGACAGGAAGAAGTGCTGCAGAGACAGGAGCAGAGGAGTCAGCCAAGAAAGAAGAGGAGTTGAGGGAGGAGTCACTGCTGGAGATGGAGTTGGAGGAGACTTGAGATATACTGGAGGAGGCAGGGAGGAGAGAGGAGGACGAAGTCTTCATACCAGAGGCTGCGACAACTTCTTCCTTGCCTGTGGCTAAGAAGAAGAAATACAACACGAAGATATCACCAACATAGCTCTGGCTAGCTTGAGACATCACACTGGGCTGAGAGAGACTGCTGCCTGGATTGATGCTAGTCTTACCACAGAGTTTGACACAGCACTGGTGATTGACCACAACAAGGTGAGGAGGGCTCAGGAGAGATTGACTAAGGAGCTGGTCAAGAAGTTTGATGAAGAGATAGGGAAAATGGCATCACCTGTATCTTCTTTGATGGGAAAAGAGATGACACCAAAGTGATGATGGAAGCTGAGGGCAGTGACAGGCAGTTAAGGAAGAACACTACACAGTGTGCAATGAACCAGGTGGGAAATATTTGTGGCATTTTGTACCAGAGAAAGCTGCAGAGGAGAGAAGTCATGCTGAGGTCATTGCTGATCATCTGGTGAACTGGCTAAGAGAGAGAGGAGCAGACCAGACCCTTTTGGCCATAGGAGGTGACAGTACTAATGTGAATACTGGCTGGGAGGAAGGAGTAATGCATTATATGGAGGCCAAGCTCAGCAGGAAGTTGGTGTGGATTGTCTGTGACTTGCACACTGGGGAGATGAGTCTCAGACACCTGGTGACTGCACTGGATGGCAAGACATTGAGCAACAACAAGTGGTCTGGGCCCCTAGGGAAGATGTTAGACACTACCACTGAGCTGGAGATCAACCCAAATTTCACGAGGATCACTGTTGGTCCTCCTCTACCCCATCTCAGTCAGGAGGTAGTCAAGGACCTCAGCACAGACCAATCACATGGCTACAGAATCATCACTGCCATCAGATCGGGAGAGGTACCTCAGAGTCTAGCTCTCCTGGAGATTGGGCCAGTCTGTCACAGTAGGTGGATCACTACGGCTCTTAGGTTCTGCAGATTGTGGATTTCCAAACATGGGCTGAAGGGTAGGAACCTGAAGAATCTGAGGATAATTGTGGAATTCATAGTGGGAGTCTACATGCCAAACTGGTTCAACTTCAAGTTAAATCACAGCTGGATGGAGGTTCCCAGGCATGTACTGTACCAGCTGGAGCTGCTCAGAAGTCAGAAGAAAGAGGTGATAGGAATAGTGATGCCTACAGTGAAGAGATCAGCCTGGTATGCACACTGTGAGGCTGTGCTCCAGGCCATGCTCTGCAGTGAGGTGGAGGAGGAGAGGAGGGAGGCAGTGAAGAGGATACTGGAAATCAGAGGTGAAGATGAGGACACACAGGTAGGAGACTGCAGTGTCAGACCCAGGAACAGGGGCGCATTTACAGTGTGCGGGGCCTTGGGCAAACTATTTCTCGGGATGTATTATTTTAGTGTGTTAATGAATGACAATATTTTTTAATGCACATAACAGATATAATTTTTAACACACACAAAACACACATGCAGAAGCCATTCGGCTTATTAATGTGATATTAAAGACTAACTTAATTATGTACACACAGTGTATACAGCTACACTAGTAGGCTACACAGTTGTAATGCACTTAATAAACAGCTAAACTGTACAGCTTACTGTACTGTAGAGAGAGTGTAGATTTGTAAGTCCTATTACATAGGACGCTTCCTGGCTTTTTGTTTGGAAAATGCGTGATTGTGTCCTCGAAACTCACCGACTGCAACACCTCATGCTCTATACTCAACAGCGCCAGGGACGAAAGGCGCTCCTGGCCCATTGTGGAGCGAAGGTAATTTTTGATCAGTTTGAGTTTCGAGAATGAACGTTCACCAGAACAGTTCGTGACAAACATACACAGGTATATTCTCATTGTTATTTCCATGTTTGGAAATGTTCCTTTCAGTTCGTTTGTGTTCATATGCCGATAAAATCTGTTGCACATGTCTTCATGTTCCGTCTGGGATTCTGTTTCACTTTCGGTGAGTTTCATTAGGGCAGCGAACTGCACAACTTCTGTTACCAGCTCTTTCTCCAGATCAGCCGGATAGCATTCTACTAGATGTTCAGCTGACCGTCGAAGACTGTCGATGTCCAGGACTAGAAGGAAATACAAAAATCCAAATATTTTCTGCAGGACAGCGTACGCTTCTAGACGAGTGTTCAGAGTGGTACACAGTTTATCAATTATCGGTAGAAATGCAGTGGTCTGAAATGAATCTCTTGGTGTCAGGTTCATATTTTCAGCAGTTCCGGTTTCGTCATGATGGCGCTTTCTCTTCTTTGTGCGTTGAGTCAATTCCTTGTATACTCAATGACCACACTTTCCGATGCCCTGGTCCTCAAATTCGTCAAATCTTGATCTGAGATCTTCAACAAATTGCAGTAGTGATTTCAGCAAGAGGGTGGCTGAGTCTAACGACATTCCTTGTTTTTGCAGAGATGCATTCGTTTTTTGAAATCGTTCGAGAACAGTGTTCCATAAAACCAATAAAATGGCTGCTTCGAGTTGTTGAAGCTGTTTAGACAATCCCCTGCCTTCGATCCTGGCTTCCGCAGTTTGGCTGGTATCTGCTGCTAGCTCATCCAGTACCACGATATTCTCGGCGTAGCCTTCGGTTAAAGATTGGATGGCATCTGATCTGGCTGACCAGCGGGTATCGGAGAGACCTTTGTCGACCTTTAGTTTCTCACTACGGGAACTACTATCGAGAACCTCTTCATGTCGACGCAATCGGTATGTCGAGGAGACGAGAAACGTGTAGACATTCTGAATGAGTATAAACAATTCAACGGCTGCTATGCAACTGTCCACTGCTGATTTACCCACAAGATTTAGTGAGTGGCACATGCATGGCACAAACTCAGCATACGGAGATTTTGACTTGATGTGGCTCTTTACGCCGTTGTATTTCCCTGCCATATTGCTTGCGTTATCATAAGACTGTCCTTTGCAGTCTCCAATTCGAATGCCATGCGTATCCAGAAAGTTGAGGACCACGTCGGTGATTCCTTTCCCTGTATGTGGTTCATAGGTATGAACTGTAGAAATCGCTCGACGGACCCAGACTGAACCACATATCGGACGGTGAAGCACAGATGATCGGTGTGGGAAACATCAGGCGTAGAGTCGACGGATAGAGAGTAGTATTTTGACTGCTGGATTTCTCGGATAATCGTCTGAAGTACTTTATCGGCCATCAACAGTATGAGTTCCTCGCAAATGAAATGAGAGAGATACGAGGTGTGTTCGCTACCTTTGTTGGCATGCTCGCTTATATGCGCAGCTAGAAAATTGTCATACTTACTTAAAAGTTCCAAAATTCCATAATAGTTGCCGTTGTTTGGTGAACCGAAACGGGAATCGTGTCCACGTATTGCTAGTCCTCGTGACGTGATATACTTGATAACGTCGACAAAGCGCCGCAAAACTTCCTGCCAATAGTTGCACTCCTTTTCAAACTGGTTCACCAGTTTCGAATCAACACGGCCGGAGACAGACTTTCTAACCAACAAATATCTCATCGACTCCATATGTTGCTCACATTTTCTGTGTGCTCCGACCGATTGTCTACCATGCTTCCAGTCGTTGAAACCGATTGTGAACTTGCTGTCCGCCCTCGACATTAATTTACAGACAAAACAGTAAATACAGCCTGTGGACTCAGAATAGCACAGCCATGACACCTCAATCCTCTCGTTCGTCAGGCTATGTTTCTTAACAAATAATGTCTTCGTACATCGGCGTGTTGTACCACTTTCAGTAGTTGAAGAGTTACTGAAGTTGCTGTCATAATTTCGGCAATCTGATGTTCCCCGCTCTATCCAGAACTCTCTAAAGTCATCGGTCAGCACTTGTGGTCACAAACCAATGTCATTAATTGCATGTCCTGAAGCTGGTGGGCCTGCTGAACGCACTGACGTAGATGGGTCTTCTGAAGACGCCGCTGCTGATGTAGCGGAGGCAACTGTGGACCTGCTGAAGGGGTTGACGTAGACGAGTCGCCTGAAAATGCAGCTGCTGGGCTTGCTGAACGCACTGACGTAGACGCGTCTTCTGAAAACGCAGCTGCTGAAGTAGCGGAGGCAGTTGGTGGGCCTGCTGAACGGGCTGACTTAGTTGCTGATGATTTAATCCAATTAGTCAGTTTCGGCACCGTCAAAAGAAACTCTTCTCTGCGCTTCTTATCCTTACGCTTTTCACTACCGGGTTTATATTTCCTCCTTCGATCCCGGTCACGGCTCATTTCCATGTTGTACGTATTACAATGCCAACAATAAGAACATAAATCATGAATCTGCAACAGAAACAACAAGAAGTAAGTTAGTAATAACATTAGAAATGGGTAACACTAACAAGAACAACAAATTAAACATCATCAAAGCGGATATTAGAATGCCTGATGCCATGCCGCCTGCCGGAAAAAGTAAAACTCGTCGCAGATGGCAAACACGTGACGTTTAATTTTTTCCAATTGAAAATTGCGGGGCCCATCGGGCGCGGAGCCTTGGACATTTTCCCAGTGCGCCACCCCCTAAATGCGGCCCTGCCCAGGAAGACTCCTGACATCAACCCAGATGCCACCAAACTCTCGGAGGGAGGAGAGGAGGGAGGCGTACATCAGTGGCCAGGTGGCCAGTAGGGAGCTCATGTCCAGGAACAAGAACAAGGCAGACATGGCATCCTTGGCAAAGTTCAAGAAACCTATCTATATTTCTAAGTTTTAATATTGAAATATAATCAAAACGTCTTTAACTGTATGTAATGTATGTAAAATGTAGTTATATACAATAAAAAAAATACTTGCAAAAATTGCTGAGTTTTTATAAACTTCAACTTCAAATATAAGTAGCTAGGAGTGGTTAAATCTGGATTTTAAAGCCATATTTCGATTTAGCACATAAAAATGCATCATTTGGTCACTAGTGGTCTTTGAAAATCTAAAGATTTCACTTTGCTCCCTAAAATTGACACACCCTAACAACACAACATGGAAGTACATTTCACTTAACTCACCAACGTAGAAGTCCCTTTAAAACAAATACAGGGTGTCCCATAAGTCCGGCATCATAGGAGAATTTCATATTTTTCTATTTCTACAAACCATAATTTATGCTCGGGATGCCAATTTCCCGTCCACCATTCTGTTCAGTGACGAGGCTGTTTTTTATGGAAATGGTGAGGTAAATCGACAGAACACCCTCTACTGGTCTCAAAACAACCCTCACTGGTATACCTCTTCATAGGAACAAGGTGCATCTCGGGTGATGGTATGGTGTGGCATTTGGAAGGATCGCATCATAGGCCCCCTCTTTTTCGATGAACATGTCACTGGAGGCACCTACCTACGTATGCTCAAGGAAGAAGCATTTCCCAGTGTCTTGAACGAAGAAGGAAATTTCCCAACATGGTTCCAGCAAGACGGCGCTCCTGCACATTACAGCACCCAAGTAAGGGAATACCTGTACCAACAATTCCCTGGTCATTGGATAGGACGTCGAGGGCCTGTGGAATGGCCAGCTAGAAGCCCGGATCTCACGCCACTAGATTTTTATCTCTGGGGCCACTTGAAAGCGCTGGTATACGCAGAGAAAATTAGGAGTGTTGAACATTTGCGGCAGCGCATTATTGGGGCATGTAACACCATTACTCCTGACATCATTCAACGTGTGCTTGCTGACTGGGTATCACGTCTGAATTTGTGTATTGAAAACAATGGTGGACATATTGAGCACGTTCTGTAAATAAAAGCTTTTGTTTTGCCTTTTTTTATTATTTTTCCTATGATGCCGGACTTATGGGACACCCTGTAGTTAACAAAACATGACAAAACTCCAAAACAACATTAGTAAACCAGCATTTAAAAACTGGTGACTTACAAAACTTACACAAATAATGAGCAAAGTTAAAATGCTCAATAATTTTACTTTAATTCATTAATTTCCTATACCAAGGGGAGTCAAACTGATTGACATAACTTTAACTAAACTTGAGAAGTTGGCCTCTTTAACTTTTATATTTAAACAGGTCTTGAGTAACCTCTCTCTTTCTATGTTCCTACTTTATTCTTTTTAACTCATTTCACATGGTTTGAGAAACACTGTTTATCAAAAAATTTAATGCATAACACACATTTTTCTCCCCTCACCCCAGTATATGGAAAAACTATACACACCTACAACATGGTATCATATGTGGTACCTTTATTTCTTAATTAACTATAAATTATTAATTCACTGAATTAAATATCTATAAAATTGCTTCGGAATTGGCGACATTGCCTATTGGGAATGAAAATAATTGCCATACATAGATCCCAATATGGAGGCATTGGGTCCACATAACAAGCAAAACGAATTATTTCGCATCAAAATTTCCATCACTGACGCATGCAAATTACTTCGAGAGGAGATTAGACGTCTGGGGACTTTGTAAAGTCAGCGAAATTAAAGACAAAGGAATTTATATTAGCACCAGAGCTGAGAGAGTTCCAAGCGATGCTTTAAGCAAGGGAGACCTACTTAATTTTCCTCTAAGTTCTGAGTGAATACCAAGTAATATAAACCTAATAACTCAAAAGTATAGGCCTATTCCTTCAGGTATTTAAGTGTAGTGAATGCCTATATTAATTAAACCAAATAAACTCGTTGCGTAACTTCATCGTCTACAGCCCTACATCGAAAGAGATCGTTGTGCCCTACAACCAGAAGCAAGGCGCAACGAAATAATAAGGTATGATCACTTTCCTTCTTTACCATTAGGCAGCGCTAAAATACCTAAGGTAAATAAATTTAACATTAACCAAAAAAACACTACTTAACGAGGTCCTTTGAAGACCTCCACATACATAACTGTTTAACGAAAAAACGTAGGATTTTTGTCGTTAACTCTCCACCGATATCTGCTGGAAATTTCCAATGGATGAGGGTGACGGCAATAAACCATAACCCTATATAAGTTTTTTACAGTCGTTTTTGGTGTATTATTTAAAAGAGAAACAAGATTATCGATATACACGAACATTTCCGGAAGCTCTTAATATATTTTTGAGTATTTAAAAATTAAATGCGTGAGTGAATGAGTGAGTCATTTATTATGTAAAAGAGAATGAATTAGGAAGGGAATGTAAAAAGGAAAGAAGCAAAAAACACGAGTGACAGAAGTAGTTGATAGGGTGGGAGTAAAGAGAGACATGAAAGGAGGTAATAATCGGGGAGCATGGGGGTGGGGGGAAGAGAAGGGTCATGTACTAGTATGAGGTGAAGGGGAAGGAAAAAGGAAAATAAGAATGAAGGTAAGTCGAAAGAAAATAACAAGGAGGCAGGAGGAAGGAACAGAGAGAGAGAGAGGAGGTGGGGATAGCGAAAGGAGAGGGGGAGGACGAGAGGGGGAGATAGCGAGAGAGAGAGAGAGAGAGAGGAGAAGAGGGAGGGAGTGATGGTGGGGTGAAGGAGGGACTGCGTTGTTGACACATCTCAGAGAGGGTGGAGCGGAACTATTGCAAGAGACTGTACAACTTTCTTTGTTTCGTAACTAAATGAAGTACGGGGCTCCAATAAACCTTAGCCCCCCGCCCATGGCCTAAACCATTAGAGGTACAGTAAAACTAAACATACCTTACAAAAGAGAATTTAATCCTGCATTTAATGAGAAACAATTAAAACTTGGTGTTCCCGCCATTGGCTTCCAAGACAGCCTGAATTCGCTTTGGGTAGCTTGCCAAAAGTGACGTGAATAGATCTTCATCGTTACGCAAATTTGCTAAAACAGTTTCAATGTGTTGCGTCATTGTATCCTTCGAAAATCGATTTGCCGCAGGTTCTTGAAACAAGAGACATTCAACCTTGTCCTTTATAACTGATCCAATGTGTTCACAGATGTTCAGGTCAGGAGAATTTCCTGGCCATTCTTCATTTCCAAAGAAATCGATCTCATGGTTCCGCAACAACTGTTAGTGGCTAATGCCTTAAAGCAGGGGGCCTTATCGTGCAGACGTGTGACCTGATCGACATCCATAACATTGTTTGGGTTTCTTAGAAAAGGAATGAATGCTGGGATAGAATAATATCACGAAAATACTGTCCATCCCAACTCTGACCATTTGGCTTCAGCACCCACATGAGCTTCTTTGCAGTGCACAAAACAAACACACCAACACAGTTTGGACTTTTTAATAATTCGCGATAATGTTCATTGTCATCGATTTCATCTGGTGTTATGGCCCACACTCGATCATTTTGGTAGTTAGGCCGACGTGTTACGTAAAACAAAAAATTCATCGGAGACAGCTAAATGCATGAAATCATCCACATCCCAATCTTCAAGATAATGGGCAAACCACATTCTGTCATCGATGTTAAGTCGAGTTTTTCTTGGCTTTGGAAGTTCATGCCAAGGCTTTAAACCTTGCCTATGATGGTACAGTCGAATGATCTCACCACTAACGATCTTTCCTCTCAACACTTCGATCTCTCTAGAAAGTTTAGCACAGATGTTTTTCCGCTTACGCGTACCGCTTTCAATGATGTTCTTTGTTTCCTGAGAGAGTGGCAAATTTGGGCGCCCAGATTTGGTTGTATCCATTTCACATTCATCCAAAGTTTTATTCCAATTTCTTTTGACGAAGTCCTCACTTCTTCGCAACTTTTTGGCAACCCATGAACGTGTTATAAAAGTGGCTCCAGCATCACGAGCTTCCCGAAATGTTATTGCTCGTATGCGATCTATCACACGTTGCCTCTCCAAATCACCAATTAATTGAGAAGCCATTATATTGTCACTTTATCAGCTAGAGTAATTTTAATACCTGCAATAAATAAAGAATTTTATATATTTTTATAATCACTAAAAACTATTTCGATATAAGTAAACATGTAAGCTGAAAATGGGGGGGGCTAAGGTTTTTTGGAACCCCTTACAGTAAGTACATAGCAGTGTCATACATTTCTTGTTCTTACAGACGAGAGAGACTCTTTAAACGTTTTCTTTATAATACAATAATCTGTCAATTGTACTATTCGTTTTATATAATTTGTCCCTTAATCTTTAGGCTTTAGCAGGCTCTCAGATTAATTAGAGATAAAATATGATATATGATATATAAGTCACGTTCGAATGATGATTAATACACACAGATTATTAGAGGCAATACATTATATATTAATCTTAAGTTATTATTATAGATATCAAGCAAATATAGACAAAGTTATTAATCATGATATATATAGTTAGCTGATAGACACGAGAAATGAACAAGTAATACAGTAATGTACATTTAATCCTTGATTTTTGTTAGTATTCCGTTATTAATCGAGATTTCAACTTTTTTTTTAAACGAATTTACGGATATTCCAAAGTCAAAATTATGGATGTACAAAAGTTGACCTCTAAACCATACACTTTTCCATAAAGTTTCTTACAATTTTGTAAAATTGAGAAAAACCAGTCCAAATAAATATAAGTAGATGAATTTAATAACGTTGCTATCAGAACTTCAAATATCTCATTCAGAATCAGAGGCTGAAAATTTGTAAAGCAAGTTTCGAATATAAGAGTTAAATTCTTTCAAGCAAAATGGGTGACACAGTGCATGGGTGACACCGTTTCCCTGTTAGCAAAGTGAAGACACAGAGGCTGGAGATTCGATTCCCAATGGTACTGGTCATGATAATCTGGGAGTTAACACAATGGGCCGCATTATAGTCGGCCTGAGTTCTGTGCCAGTTTCTGGGCCTCCCGACTGATTATAAAAAAAAAAAAATTTAAAATGTAAAAAATGCAAAGGAAACAATTACTATCATCTGGGAAAAAAAATTATAAAGAGTGTTATTAAAATTCCTCAGGTGTTTAAACTTTGCTTTCAGAATCGTATAATATATGAATGACTATTTTCATTTTATATTTCTAATAAACTGATTTTTATTTTCAGGCTGAATTTGGGAATAAATTATTCCCAGTAAAATGTTTACATTTATTCAGTTTAATAAAAGTTGTAGTAAGAATTAATATAATAAATTATTTCTGTAGTGTATATATGGTGTTATCAAATTATGTTTCATAAATTAGTATACATATTCAGGAGGTCAAAGTGAACAGAAAAGTTCCACTGAACATAAATCCGCAATCGCTTCGTTTCCGAGATACATTGCTGTTTTGCCGAGGACGATCCAATTAAATTTTTTCTACATCTACGTTTTGTCGAGTTCTTGGACATCCAGCATTCACATGTCATGGTCGAAACATGCCTTGTTCACGTAGTCGACGGTCAATTAAAAAAATGGTGGCCTCGATGGTAATCGCCTATTAGGATACCTTTCAGCATACCGGCGCGGGTCGGGCAGCAGCTACGTTACCTAGCAACTCTCCTAACACAAGATACATATCAGCAAGTTCTTCAAAAGAATACTGCTCCATAACGCTCTGTAACATTAAATGAGAGTGACACATGAAATAAAGGAAATAATTTTGCTTTCTAAAATAACAACTAAGAGAATACTATCAAAACAAAATAAAAATAGCTACCTAAACAACCAGACAACTACGACTTTGATAAACTTTAATGTCTTTCATTTTAATTGGATCGTCCTTGGCAAAAAAGCAATGTATCTCGGAAACGAAGCGATTGCGGATTTATGTTCATAGGAACTTTTTTGCTCACTTTGATGTCCTGAATATGTATACTAATTTATAAAACAATTTGATAACACCCTGTATATGAGATGATATTGAAATTTATACATATCCTTTATTTCTTACGAACAATATTTTTACAAGCATAACTGTATTGGATTAGAAATTATGGATTCTACTGCAGATTACAACTGCAATAAACAAATCTTGTAGACCTTTATGCAATTTTGTATTTAGATACGATGTACGAGTCATACCATGAATTTAAATCTCCTTCATAAATCTTCTCCACCATAAATTTAGAATTCTTAAATTATACCATATTTATACTTTCTCCCTAGCATTATGTTTCCTTCTACGAATAGCAATCTCGTCTCACAACACTACTTCCCGGTAGATGGGCGAGATTAAGCGACGTAACAGTATGGGTGATAATCCTCCGCGTTCAAATGCTGTAGCGAACAGTAGTTTGGATCCCAAGTAAAGCTGTAGTTCTCTTACGCCACGCGCATGGCCTTATCCTCTACGAAGGAAGCAAAACAATCTACTCATTATGATTTCCATATCACCCTTTTTAGCCACTTTTTTCATACCAAATTTCTGCCTTACTTCTTACATAGATTCGGATATCCTTCACGGTATATGACTATTTTACTTCATACCATATACTCTTATATTTAATATTTCTCCATTCAATTTTCTTCATTTCATAAATGTGTACAATGGTAATTAAAAGAAAAAAATACTTCAGAGCATCTTCCACCCTATTTCAATTCATCTTCAGCGGATGAGCAAATAGATGCACTAACTTAAATAATTAAAAGAAGTTTGTGAAATAAGTAGAGTGGGCCTAATCTTAGCCGAATGAGGTGATGCTGATTAATTTAATGCTAGTGATTAATTGATGCAATGATTGATTGTAATAATGACAGGCTGGGTTAACAATTTATGATGTCCTACAGTATCACCGGTTGAAGGTGGCTAATGGAGTAGGCCTACTATAATATTTCTGAGTGATACGAATTGTTTCGAGGTCACCAGCTTGGATTACACCCAAGCAAATATTGTTAAAGTTATGAAGGGTATAAAAAGCACCTTATTGTTTTGTATTTAATTAAGGAAATAAATCTGTTATTTCTTCATAGTGAATAACAAAAGATTGGCAGTAATTATAGTGAAATGGTTAAGAGCCTAATTCGCAAGTAATGCATTCATTTATGGTATGCTAATGGCATGCAAAAATGGAACACAGCATGAAACATGAAACCTAGTGATAACAGAAATCATGCACGTACGTTTTGGTAGGCTGAATAGAATACATAACACACTGATTATGTAGGCTAAAGGTTATGCATAAATGAACATGGAATAAATGCTTGCAGCCTAATAATAATAGAAATCAAGCACGTACATTTTGGTACACTGAATAGAATACGTAACACACTGATTATGTAGTCTAAAGGTTATGCATGAAAGGAAAACAAGAATCACGGTATTTGATACAACACTATGAATATGAAATAAGCTTACTGGGGTTTGTATGAGAGATGTTAATTTGACGCACAATTGATAATTATACGAAATATCATCATAACTGGGTGACACACAATTATGGTTTTGTAATGACACTTGGATTAGGAAATAGGCCTACAGCATTTCAACGAGAGTTAGTTTGAACGATTTGAAAAACACTTTGCGTTTTTAGCCTACACTTCTGCGGTACACTGATGTAGGCTTTGCGTTATTGTTTAAGAAAAGAGACAGAGCTTACCGAACCGGTGGTGATACCTCTAGGTTGATGAGTTACTTGGAGGTTGGTCTATTGAGCTGTAGGCACGAGGTGTCGTTGCCCGTCCGTTGTTCTGCACGTCGAGATCGTTCTCGTAGAGTGGGAACTTGAAGGTGAAATTGACCGTTCGTTGTTCTGCAAGTCGAGGTCTTCACGGTGAAGTGTTTAACGGGCCTATTGGCTTCTCATTGACGGCCGCTTTTCGTAGAGCGGTGAACGTTGAAAAAAGGTGAAGTGAATTGGGCTTGTAGCTTCGTAGAAGATTCATGTACTGTATCCTCCTTGAGGATGTTTTCTCATAGCTCTCTCGGATGATTGGCAAACGGTTGAGCTGCTGTGAAGAGGCCAATGGAAAAGCCTACTGCGGTTGCGTGGTTTATTGCGGGAAGAATTTATAGTTTACTTCATGTGATGCTTCGTTTCTTTGATTGGAATATGTTGAAGTGGGCCTTCGTCTGGTGCCGGCTAAAGCTGATGCAGGGAGACCGCGTGTAGCGTGGACTTACGAGTGGACGCACGAAAGGAGAGAATGAATGTCAGTAAACTGCGCCTTATACAACCTTAGGAACATTTGAATTCCGCGGTTCGAGGTTAGCGTCATTGATTTTCTTTTATTCCTTGAAACCACGTGTGTCTTCTAAGAATGTTTGAGAAATGGCGGTGAAAAGAATTCCTATGGCTGTTCTTTGTCTGTTTTCTGTCTGTAGTTGTCTGTTCCTCTACAAGTAGTCCCTCTCAGAGATTGCACAGGAACGATAATGAAGACGACCACCATTTCGGAGCTAAACTGACGCGGCCGCTACGAGTACGGACGTCCGGTCTTGCATTTGGTGGTGCTTCAGTGGCAGGAGGGCGTGAGACATCTTCCTGGACTGGGGAAATGGGTAGGGTTGGGGCTGCTGTAGTAGGTTGTGGGGTAACTGTTGGGGAAATTGGGTCGTCCTCGAGGTAAGCCGGCTTCAGGCGATCGATCGACACTACGTCCTTGTGTCCAGCTCGATCGAGGGTGAAAGTCTTGTCACCCCTCTGCAGCACTGGGAAGGGCCCGTCGTATGGATGTTGTAGGGGAGGACGGATGGTGTCGTTTCTGATGAAGACGTGGGTGCAGGAGGACAATTGGGCGGGGACAAAAATGCGACGAGTATTGGGATGACGAGGGGAACCGGACGAAAGTTGCGCATGGTCATCCTTAAAATGTCGGCATACGTGCTTCCATCTACGAAAGGGTGTGCGGTGGTCATCCTTAGGGACGCCTTCAGGTGGCGGTGTAGTCGCTCGACGAGGCCATTGGCCTATATGCCGTAGTCCGGATCCGGGAACAGCCTAAAATCCGTGTCAGGCTCTTCTATAGGGTGGATTCGAATTGCCGACCGCGGTCGGTAGTGATTCTTGAGGTGACTCCAAAACGGAAGATCCAACCACCGACGAAGGCGCAGGCGGCAGATTCAGGTGTGATGTCCTTGATAGGGATCGCCACAGGCCAACGCGTGAAACGATCGATGCAGGTGAGAAGGTACTTTTAACCTTCAGAGTGGGTAAGTGGGCCGACGAGGTCCAGATGTACGTGATCGAAACGTGCGTCGTGGGGACGAAAAACAGCTGAAGGTGCCGTCGTGTGACGGTGAATTTTGTCTTTCTGGTATTTTATGCAAACAAGGGCCCAACGTCTGACGCCACGGTTGATGTTGGGCCAGACGAAACGTGAGGTGACGAGGGCCTGAGACGCGCGAATTCCGGGGTGAGAAAGGGAATGAAGCCTAGTAAAAACTCCGCGTCGGAATTCTTCGGGGACGTATGGACGAGGCGATCCTGTAGAAGCGTCGACCGTGAGGGTTAATGTAGAAGAAGGCAGTAGAATATCTTCCAGTTGTAATGACGTGGATGCACTCCGGAGCTGCTGGAGTTAATCATCTCGGCGTTGGGCTTCTGCTATGGCTTCGTAGTTGATGACGTCACTGCTGGCCGGAAAAAGGGACGCGTTAATCGTAACTCGTGACAAAGCGTCCGCTGCGGTATTTTCGTGGCCTTTTACATGCCGTAGGTCGCTGGTGAATTCTGAGACGTAGTCCAAGTGTCTCATTTCCCTGGGGAAATAACGGTCGGAATGGGAGTTAATTGCGAAGGTAAGTGGGTGATGATCCGTAATGATGATGAATTCGCTTCCTTCAAGATAGTGCCGAAAATGTTTGGTCGCCAGGTAAACCGCAAGCAATTCTCGACCGAAAGTGCTATACCTGGTTTCTGTTGGTTTGAATGCACGTGAGAAGAAAGCTAAAGGTTGCCAACCATCTCCGGACGCTTGTTGCAAAACGGTGCCTGCCGCAGAGTCAAAAGCATCCACGATGAGGCTGATTTCTGCGTCAGGATGAGGGTGAGACAGCTGTGTCGCGTCTATGAGGGCTGATTTGGCCGATTCGATTCTCGCTGGTCCTCTTCGGGCCATGGGATTGACGTAGATGAGCCCCTCCTGCAGGGGTGTAGGAGGGCGTGAAGGGGGCGGAGGAGGTGGGTGCAATAGGGGATGAATCTGCTGTAAAAGTTTATTGTACCTAAGAATTCCCGCAGTTTTCTTTGAGTGGTAGGGGGGAAGAAACTACTCCATGACGTCGACCTTGTGTGGCTGGGGGAGATGCCATTGCCAGTGATGTGATGACCATGGAACTGCAGTTCGGAGACGCCAAACTGGCACTTGCTGGGGTTAATGACGACCCCATATTCCTCGAGTCGAGCGAAAACTTGTCGAAGGTGTTCGGCATGTTCTTCGTCGACGCTGGCGACGAGGAGGTCATCTATATAGGCAAAACAGAAGGGGAGACCGCGGAGGATGTCGTCGATGAACCTCTGAAAGGTCTGTGCCGCATTCCGGAGGCTGAAAGGCATGCGGATGTATTCAAAAAGTCTGAAAGGCGTTACTATCGCCGTCTTGGAAACGTCCTCCGGGGCTACCGGGATTTGGTGGTAGGCCTTTACGAGGTCCAGTTTGGAGAAAACTCTACGTCCGTAGAGATTGGCGGAGAAATCTTGCAGAAGGGGGGGAGGGTAGCGATCGGGCACTGTACAAGTGTTGAGCGCCCTATTATCGACTACAGGACCCCAGTCGCCCTCGGTCTTTTTGGGGACCATGTGTAACGGTGCCGCCCAAGGGCTTTTGGAGGGTCTGACTATTCCCATTTCGCTCATGTGTTCGAACTCGGGCTTTGCGATGCGCAGGCGGACCGGGGCCAAGCGTCGAGGACGAGCGTTCTTCGGGGGCTCTGAAGTCTGGATATAGTGGAGGACGATGTGCTTGACTGGCACTTCGCGGTTGCAAGGGCGTGTCACCGATGAAAACTCAGCCAGTAGGTTACCGTATGGTGACTCAGGACGAGCCACCGAATATACTGGCGGAGGCGCTGACGTACGGGAGAAGGTGCCTTGCACGCTGATGCTGGTCGTGTGGTCGAGGAGTCTCCGGCGTCTGAGATCTATTGCGAGGTCATAATGTTGCAGAAAATCTGCTCCTAAGATTGGCTGCTGCACGTCGGCGATAAGAAAAACCCAATGGAAAATTCTCCTGAGTCCGAGATTGAGAGAGGGATTTTTCTCCATAGGTGTGTATCGGCGACAAGTTCACTGCGTGTAATTCAGTTTCTCACCTGGGATGTAAACAATCTTGCGGGGAGGGGGGAGGATACTGACTTGGGCGCCGGTATCGACCAAGAACTGTAGCTTGGAATGGGCGTCTGTAACGAAGAATAGGCCGAAGCCGTGGAAGCCTGGTGCATTAGACGCCGTTAATGGTCGACTGATACGTTTCTCGCTCACAGACAGGGGCGGTGCATTTTCGGGCTTGATCGCCGAATTTCCTGTGATACCAACATACGCCCGCTTCGTCGGTGGAGGCGGGGGTGCGGGAACGGGAGCGTGGGCGAGGTCGTGGGTTGCGGGACTGGTGGTGGGGATCACGTGATCTGCTTCTGTCTCGCGCCTGCAAGTCACGTACATCGCGAAAGAGGCCTTCCACCATGGTGGTCAGCTTCGCGAGAGCCTCCTCTAGGTGGGTGTTATCGGGAACAGTTGGGGGAGGGCAGCTCCGGCCACCTGTAATGCTTCGATCTCCAGGACTTTGTCCGCCATGTCTGCCAGGTCCTGCAAAGGGGTGTCTGACTTCGTTACCACAAGCACTCGTTGGATATGCGGTGGCAGTCTTTGGTTGAAGAGCTGGCGGAAAAAGGAGTGCTCGATGACATTGGCCGAATCCCCCAGGAGCTGGTGCATGTGTCGCAGGAACTGCGACGGGGATCTGTCGCCGAGCACTTCGGTCGCGAGTAACCTCCGTAGGCAGTTCTGTTCCGACATGGCGGTACGTGCCAAAACGGCGGTTTTTAAAGCCTCATATGGGTCCTCTCGGGGCCTATTGGTGAGGGTGTCTCGCACCTCGTAAGCGACATCAGGTGTAAGTTGCGACGCTACAAGGTTAAACTTGTCCTCGCTTCTGGTTAGATTTGGATAATCGCAGTGGCATTCGACTTGCAAAAACCACGTGCGGGGATCCGCGAGCGAAAAACCGGGGATTCTGATGGAGCCGCCGCCTGTAGTGGGGGTACAACACATTGATTATGTAGGCTAAAGGTTATGCATGAAAGGAAAACGAGAATCACGGTATTTGATACAACACTATGAATATGAAATAAGCTTACTGGGGTTTGTATGAGAGATGTTAATTTGACGCACAATTGATAATTATACGAAATATCATCATAACTGGGTGATACACAATTATGGTTTTGTAATGACACTTGGATTAGGAAATAGGCCTACTGCGTTTCAACGAGAGTTAGTTTGAACGATTTGTAAAACACTTCGCGTTTATAGCCTACGCTTCTGCGGTACACTGATGTAGGCTTTGCGTTATTGTTTATGAAGAGAAACAGAGCTTACCGAACCGGTGGTGATACCTCTAGGTTGATGAGTTACTTGGAGGTTGGCCTATTGAGCTGTAGGCACGAGGTGTCGTTGCCCGTCCGTTGTTCTGCATGTCGAGATCTTTCTCATAGAGTGGGAACTTGAAGGTGAAATTGACCGTCCGTTGTTCTGCAAGTAGAGGTCTTCACGGTGAAGTGTTTAACTGGCCTATTGGCTTCTCGTTGACGGCCGCTTTTCGTAGAGCGGTGAACGTTGAAACAAGGTGAAGTGATTTGGGCTTGTAGCTTCGTAGAAGATTCATGTATCGTATCCTCCTTGAGGATGTTTTCTCATTCTCATAGCGTGTTGGACTATGCCGGTGCTCTCTAGGATGATTGGCAAACGGTTGAGCTGTTGTGAAGAGGCCAGGCCAATGGAAACGCCTACTGCGGTTGCGTGGTTTGTTGCGGGAAGGATTTATAGTTTACTTCATGTGATGCTTTGTTTATTGAATGGAATATGTTGAAGTGGGCCTTCGTCTGGTGCCGGCTAAAACTAATGCAGGGAGACTACGTGTAGTGTGGACTTACGAGTGGACGCACGAAAGGAGAGAATGAATGTCAGTAAACTGCGCCTTATATAACCTTAGGAACATTTAAATTCCGCGGTTCGAGGTTAGCGTCATTGTTTTTCTTTTATTCCTTGAAACCACGTTTGTCTTCTAAGAATGTTTGAGAAATGGCGGTGAAAAGAATTCCTATGGCTGTTCTTTGTCTGTTTTCTGTCTGTAGTTGTCTGTTCCTCTACATAAGCTTATGACTTCGTATCAGAAGTTTAGCTATATTAAGTTGATAGCAACACTTTGTTTTCTATTAGATTAGAAATAATTATAAATATCTACACAATTCAAGAGTAATAATATCAGTGAGTAGGGCCATAAACTGGCACAGTGCTAAGGCCATCTAATGCGGCCCATTGCGATAACTCCCTGATTATCAACATCATCGGGAGTCGAACCCCCGAATTCTGTGTTGACAATTCAGGAGTAAGATTAGTCATTAGTGTATTTAAAAACAAGCCGATTCTGGAATATTTTTTCAAGTACATTGAGAAAGGAAACTGAGAAAAATCAAAGAAAGCTTAAAGATAAACATACAATAAGCATAATGATTTCATTTAATTTTTAATCTTACTTCGAATAACTAAATCATGATACAGTGAATTACTTTAAAATATTGCATTTCACTTGATTTTGATTCTATTCCTGATAGAGCAAATGTTCAATAAATTTAAGAAACATAATTTGCTTACACTGAGCGATAACGACGTCGCTAAAGAGTGCATTTATATTACAATGACCTTAACAAGATGTTAAAGGTAATTATGATCTTAGAACACAGTAAAAACATTATTATTACAGAATCTGATAAATCTAACACTATTATGGATAAATTACACTGAAAGAGACTACGTTAGAAGAGATAAAAAATTATAAAAAGATCTAAATACTGTAATTGATTTTAAAGAACTATGTGCATTTTAAAGAATTATTTCTTTTTATTATTATAAGTGTAAGATATACTTAATAACCCGATTTTGCCCTGTTTACATAGTCTCCTAATGTATTATCTACCTCGCCGAGTTTCAGATTTTGTACCTTACGTGCACCTGAGAATGTTTAATGTATTTGGTGCACCAGCTTCATACTTAAATTCTTTAGATAGTGTTTATACTTTAAAAATAAATTTCTAACCTTGCGCGTACCGTCCCACCTGTGGAAAACCGGCATATACTATCATTGGTACGCATTAGGGTTTCTCGTTTTCAGAGGTTTTCACTATCCCAGTTTTCCGGGGAAAAATTGGTCATTGTCTCGGGATTTCGGGATTTCCCGGTTTATAAAAAATAATGATAATAAAGTCTTAAAATGTTTAAGCATTAGATAAATCTAGATTAGTTAGTTAATATTAAATATAAATATATAAATATTTTAACACAATAATGATAAATATAATAAAGGATAGAGCCTAGGCCGAGTTTCAAACACTGCAGAAGCATAAATACGATATATAGCCAAGGTGGATATGCCTGCAATGCTAATTTGCAGCTTTGCACTTCAACAAAAATTTATTATATTATAGTGTAATTTATACGAACACAACAGCTTTTATATACTTCTAACTAATTTTTAGTAAACAAAAATATCAACAGCAAAAAGTGTGCCACTGAAGTGAAAATAATAACCGAAATTAAAACCCACTAAAACAAAATGTTTGATTCAGGGAAATCAAATGACTGGCTTTCAGTCCGAGTTAAGCATCAAAAATACAAGTCATATTACACATGCACATCATCATACAGGGCATATGCAGGGTGTTTCATAACATGTGGGACGCACTTTCAGGATGGATTCAGGACCTGAAAACAATGAAAAATGTTTATATAAACATATGCCCGAAATCGCTTTGTTTCCAAGTTACAGCTCGTTTTGGGTTCCAGCAATTCTTTCCACAAACTGCTTACAGACACTGCTTGCCGACAATGTTTGTGAGTCTGTACGAGACTTATTTCATGTATGGCCTTGCCGATTGTAATATTTCGTACACTCCATGACATGTTTCAATATCGTTGAGTGTAGAGCCATCAGTCAGTCAGAGGTGCATTGCGGTGTTTCACTGTTCGTATTCGTAACTTCTTACCTTGAATAAGTGCAGACCAGTGGGAAAAAACGTAAAAGTTTTTGTGCTATTCAGTGATAGTGTGCATTTGAAGTGAGAATGGAGGCTTATTCAAACAGAAAAATGGCAAACATGCCTCTCATGTATGGACTTGCCGAGTGTAATGCGGCCGCAGCAAGACGTCTGTACGCGGAAAGGTTTCCGAATCGTCGTCTGCCAGAGAAGACCTTTCAGAGAATAGACGAGCGTCTTGGTGATACAGGATCATTCAACGAGCGAGTTTCAGATGATGGTAGACCAATCAGCGACTGAACTGTTGAGTTGGAGGAGCGAGTCCTGAATCGCGTGGAGGAACATCCTGATGTCAGCACCGGAAGGACAGCAGCAGCAGAGGGTGTAAGATATACAACTGTGTGGAGAATTTTACGGGAACAACAGCTTTGCCCATATCACATTCAGAGAGTACAATGCCTTACTGAAGCTGATTTCCCACCACGAGAGGCATTTTGTACTTGGTTCCTTCAATAGTGTGGTCGCGATCCTCTTTTTCTATCTCCGTGTTGTTTTCTGATGAGGCTGCCTTCACAAGAAATGGCGTGATCAATTTTCACAACACTCATCACTGGGCCAAAGAGAATCCGCATGCCATCATCCAGTCAAGGCACCAACAACGGTCCTTTTGTTTTGCTTGGAAGATTAACAGGAGAATCCTATTCCAATTTTTTAAGGGATGATTTAAACGATTTACTAGATGAATTCCTCTTGGTGTCCGACGTCGTATGTGGTTTATGCATGACGGCGCTCTGCCTCATTTTATTCGAGTAGCCAGAGACTATTTGGATGACCATTTCCCTGATAAATGGATAGGCTGTGGAGGACCCATTGCGTGGTCTGCTTGCTTCCCGCACTTGAATCCACTCGATTTTTACCTGTGGGGTCATCTGAAATCCATCGTTTACGTGACACCCATTGACAACGTTGAAATGCTTCGCCAACGTGTAGAACAAGGATGCTAGAAAATCCGAGCAATACTTGGAATGTTTGTACGCATCAGGCAGTCTATGACGAAGCGTGTTCAGGAGTGTATTCAAGCGCAAGGCGGTCATTTTGAGCACTTCCTTTAAACGTAAAGCGGATACGTGCTGGAACATATAACGGGCTGTAACTCGGAAACAAAACGATTTCGGGCATATGTTTATATAAACTTTTTCCATTGTTTTCGGGTCCTGAATCCATCCTGAAAGTGCGTCCAACATGTTATGAAACACCCTGTATAGGCACTATTCGACTTGTACAACGCAACGTGATTCGTGCTATTTGAAATTTGTCATCCTAATCTTTATGTTTGTATTTTCTAGATACAGTAGTAAATTAACGTAAATCTATTTCAAATAACGTTTTTAGAATACTTTGTAAAACCCAGGAAATCCCAGGATTTGCTGCGCTTGTCCCGGGATTTAAGGTTATCATTTTCCACTCGGGATCCCGGTTGAGAAACCCTTGTACGCATAAACCACAGTTTGAGAAGTGCTGATCTGCACGATTAGTCCAGATTTGCTTCATTGGTTGGATTCATTTCAGATTCTTATATTTTAAATGTTCAAAGCCTATGAGCAAATAAATATTTCACATTATCTTAAAATTTTTCACTTAGTTTTTGTCGTTTCCATTATGTTAGTAGTATGGCCGCAAAATGGTAGAGTGCAGAGCAATTGCAATGTTGATCAAATGAGTGCCAGTGCCAACCCCCCTTACCCCACTTGTTGCAAGGTGCTCCTCCCGGGGTGACAAAAAAGAAAGGAGAAGGTGGGACGGCCTCCCTCCACAAACGGGTATACCTAGCTTAGGAAGGTAAGAGACAGGAAAAGAGAGAGAGAGAGAGAGAGGAGAGCATGTATTCGCCTGGATCGCCAGACGCATAATGAAGTTCTTCACAACATCACTTGGCTTAGCAGTGTCTTTCAGCTAGTTGGCTTAAACAGGCAGTTGGCTTAATCTGGCTTAGAAGGCGTAAATGGCTTGTTTAGATGAATGTGTATATTAATAACCTTCGAGAATTAAAATTGCACACAAACGCACATACACTCCCCGACTATATATATATACACGCTCATAGATCCCCTATTATTGCACACACACACACACACACAAACACACACACACACACAGATATGCATGTAAAGTCCCAATATTGAATATATACGAGAATGCCGAATAACTACCACACAAAAAGAATACCTCCTCACAACCATCACCACAACCAGCAAAACAACCACCAATCGTCTAAGTATAGACTTTTAGGAGCTCATCCCATCAACAGCACATGGTGAGATGAAAGCTACAACTAATCGTCTAAGTATAGACTTTTAGTTGCTCATCCCACCAACAGTCTAGGGTGGATCACTTTTCACTTTTTTTAAAACATTATAGCTGGTCAAAGTTTTTCCCATGATTTGGTTCAGTGGAAGTACACTGACACCATTTTTACCAAATACGATCAATATTTAGGGGTCGCGCATCGACCTTGAAAATTTCAATTTTGGAAATTTGGCCAAATTGACAATTTTTTACTGAATAAAGATAAATCATCAAATGACCATATTTTCTGAATCCTCTCAGTGAAAGAAATCCTCTCAGATACTTACCAAGTTGATAGGACAAGTGGTTTAGAAGTTATACTCACCTTGAGATAGCATTAAAATTTAAAATACCGTATTTGTCCCCGTACCTCCATATGCTGTCTGCCATTGTCTGCTTTTTAGGATAAGATAAAACGAATAAGGAAAGATCAAATGTATTTTGTATTAAAACGGTTTACCGATATCACTAAAGGCACTTACTCCGGTGCCCCTAACTAGGTTCAAAAACTGTATGAATCGTGGTTAGAACACACGTCATCTTAAGGCGTGCGCCATGTACTCTCTCTGCTAACTCCCTTTCCCTCTGCGCTACGTCATCTTGGCAAGTGACGACTTCTTGAAGTCACCGAGTTCTTTCCGGCTCTTTTCCACGAGCTGAAGAAGACCCTGCAGCTGTGACTCGTCTTTTGTGACAGTGTTCGCGTAATCTTCTATCAGTTTTATCCCTCTCTCTGCCACGTCGTTGGTAACTTTCAGATGCGAGATGACATTCTTCAGATCACAGTAGTTCTTATCTTGATCCCACTTATTCACCGGCAGAGTGAGCCACGTAGACGCGCACACCTGCAGGCCTGTGAACACGAACCACGATGACTCATCGATCAGGTCCGGAAGGCGCGTCGTGTCATCAACCGAGACGTTGTCATACGTGAAGTCCTCGGGCACAGCGAGGCGGCACAGCTTCTTTGCCATCTCGTGCTTCACAGTGTCTTCCACTTTGTCACTGCAGAGGGCGAAAACGACGGTCTGAGGCCTCAGATACCACAAGTGCCGCCTGATCACTGCCAGTGAAGCCTCTGCAATCTCGCGATCCACAGCCCTGTACTGCAGAAGACGCTGGTACAACACAAGGTCATTCAGCGGGGCATCAGCTGCGACAGGAGCCGCCAGCCAGGCAGGTGCGTAGAGGAGTGCAGTAAATAGTACCACTCTCTGAAGTTTCTGTACCAGCTCGTCGTCGAACTCCAGCTGACCGCTGAACATCAGGAGCTTCGTGTAGTAGATGATCTGAAACGAATACGCACTGTGATGTATAAATACCGATACCACTCCATATAAGTTTGTTTAATGGTAAATTATTTTTTTTTTTTTTTAAATTTTTATCTTATTTTTTTCTGGTAGGGACTTCAAATGGCTGTTTGCAGAAGGCAATACAATATTTAACTTCTAATTCAAAATACCAACCTTGGCCATCCACCTCGCATGATGGTAGGCTCCTGGGCGCATGAAGTGTGTGCCACGACGTGGCTGGGCCCCGAGTACCAGGAGTGTAATCTCCGCCACTTCTCGGTAGTCTTCTCTGACAAGACCAGAAGCGGTGCCGAGGAACTTGACTGCCTCATCTCGGAGCTCCATCAGCCACGTCACCTCCGCCAAATGCTCGATCTCCAGCTCGCGATAAGTCGAGAGGTCGAGCTTGTCCCACCTGAAAGGGGAGTTATGAAAATATTGCATGAAAACGACTGAAGTTTCCCTTTTCGACTGCTATTAACATCATTAGTAGAAGGACGCTGATATCTCAATTGCTCTGAAGGCAAAAAATCATTGGAGAAAACAAATGCGCCTTAGACTTGAAATTCACCTTCTCCTCAGATACTGGAACAAAGGTTCAGTTGGTGCTGTGGTTCTTCCAAACGCGGTGATGACCACTGCCCCCACGATGAGCTCCATAACGTGATGGCGACAGCCCAGCTGGAAGAGCGGTTTACCAAGCATGTTCTCCAGCCGGACCACCGCACCCTGCACCCTCCCCGTATTGGAGGAAGTTGTGTCGAAGCACAGTCCAATCACGTTGTTCTCGCATCCCCAGTCTTTGAGAGCACGAAAGGTCGCCTGGGCCTGGGACAGACCGGTGCCGTCAGCAACAGTCGGAACGGCCAGCAACTTTCCTTCTGTGCATTGGGGAGCTCCGGAGATGAGAATCGCCTGGCGGTGCTCCAATGATCCAAGAGAGTCCTGAAACGTATGTCATACATGCCAATCCATTATCGTCCACTGGAATATGTCAATCCACTGTCGTCACTGGAACATGTTAATTCACTGTCGTCCACGGTGAGGGCAAAACTGACCTTGATTACTTTACCGTCCCAGTGGACGACAGCATGCCTCGGAGATACGAAGGATTTCTGCACAGCTGTCGACACTTCACAACGATGTGCCACTCTTCCACGGCGAGACGTGTCCTTCGAGATACTGAATTTGTCCAGGTCTGCGGGCGGATCTGCCGAACGTAGGACTGCCGCCACGACACTTGCCACCTCTGTGCGAAATTGAAAGGAAATTGACAAGGATGCGTATGGTTTTTATGTGACAAAATAATCACTAAATTTTCCGTCGTTACGTCTATTATATCTTTGTCAAGGAAAGATCATTACTGATATATACACACCTGATTATTGGACATCCGGAAGCGATCAGCCACTTCAATAACAGCCGGTGCATTGAGGATGCGGTGAGGAAGGCTGATTGATACAGTTGATTCTCTCGGCTGTCGGTATGGTGGTTCTAGCTGTGATTCGGAGTTGCTCGATGATCTGCTTTCTATAGATTCATCGTCGCTCTCAGCTTCGGTTCCTAATTTCGTTTTTGAGGTGCCTGGCTCATCACGAGATTGTTGTCTTGAGAGTTGCCGTTTTCTCTTGACAACGAACACTTTATCATTCCCACTCATTGTTGCCTGGCGCAGGCCCCGTTGATCCTCATAAAATTTAATATCTTCTTGTTTGTTGTTGTCTGAGAGCAGTCGACTTTTCTGTATCTCTTCAATAGCATCGGGAGCTCCGATGTCCCAGAGCTTGTTCAGATTTTCTGAAAACTTCTCCCTGCCTTTTCCCGCGTCACTGTCTCTCATCTTGCTCTTCTGCAGCGAGCGCCACTCTTCCCACAGTAACTCCAGTTTTCTTTCGCAGTTACGCCTCGTGATCGTCTTTATACGTGCCATGTTCCAAAATGCCAGAACATTGGCCACCGTGTCTTTTACGGCGGCCTTCCTGTCAGTAGTTTCCTGCTTGGCATAGAAGAAGTACTGGGAACTTGATGGGTGGTTGGCAATTTGGCACCACCGATCGAGGAAGATGGCTGACCAATTAAGAAGACGTCCGTGGCTGACCTTAGAGAAGGTGGTGCTGTTGTTGCTGCTTTCTCTTTTCCAGAATAAGTAACTTTCAGAGTCTTCCCACTCCTGGTTGTTAACAGTTTATCCATTGTACTAAAGTCTAGACTTATCAAACAAGAATCAATTGACACAGTTGATCTGTAAAAACAAACTGTGATTAGTAAAAATATTGGTCATAGACATAGCGTGTGTGTGTAATTGGGATTTTAGGATGCGCCAGCTACTGATGCTATGATTACGTCCATAACGGGGGACAAATACGGTATTTTAAATTTTAATGTTATTTCTAGGTGAGTGTAACTTCTAAACCACTTGTCCGATCAACTTGGTATGTATCTGAGAGGATTCCTTTCACTGAGAGGATTCAGAAAATATGGTCATTTGATGATTTATCTTTATTCAGTAAAAAATTGTCAATTTGGCCAAATTTCCAAAATTGAAATTTTCAAGGTCGATGCGCGACCCCTAAATATTGATCGATTTTGGTAAACATGGTGTCAGTGTACTTCCAGTGAACCATATCATGGGAAAAACTTTGACCAGCTATAATTTTTAAAAAAAAGTGAAAAGTGATCCACCCTAATCAACACCACGTAGCCGAGATGAGGGCTACAACCTATCGTCTAGACTCTAGACCTTAAGGCCTCTCAGCAGTAACACAGTATTACACAGCCGCTTACCAACACCTGACCAAGGCCGCCTTACCCACGGCTTTTATTTACCAGCACCTGGTAGACCAATAAGGTCTCTCTAAATACGACCTAATTAATAAACAAAGCTATTAAGCATAACAAATACGTTTACGGGACCAGGGGGTAGATCGAGAATGTCTCAAAAAGGGCAACGCTACTATTGAGCTTCTCATGGTGGAAAGCCACCACGAGGCCAGTTTGATGCTTGGTAGGCGATCTTTTAAACAAAAAATCGAATATGATAAACTAAGTTTAATACAAAAACAAATTTTCACCTTAATATACAGAGTTAGCTTTAAACGACGACATAAAACCATTAATATAATATTTAAAACAAAATAGAAATTAAATTAGGGTTAACTGCTTTATTTATCGTCTTTCACCCATTTATTGTGTTTCAAGCTTAATAAATACAAATTTCTCTTTAAGACACAAATATATCTTTAAACCTTATTACAAAAAATATTAATATAACTTTATATTAAAAATAGATTGTATTTCCGGGTAACTTATTCATTTTTCTCTTTTACCCAAATATTCTGGCTTTCAAATTACTTTTAAAACACTTAGAAAGAGTTCCAAAGTCTTCCCTTAATACGAATACAATTCAATTTATGAAAAAAATCTGTCTTATACAATGAAGATATTAAAATTAATGAATTTACGCTTAAAATGTTTTTAATTACATACTGATAATTTATCCGCTTATTTAATCAATTGAAAAAAAATCTGAGGAATTCAAATTTGGTAAAGACACGTCCCAAGAATTCGCGGATCGTCCAAATACAGGCCAATGGGTGGAGTATGAGAACAAGTCCATGGTCGCTGGTTGGTGGAAAGCCTCGCCCACACGTTACAGCCAAACCCGAATTCACTGATAGCCGACAGGAAACTCGCGAAGCGAATATTGGGCTTCTGAGGGGTGGTTACAATCGGGGTGCCATGCATATAAAAAGGGAACATTTTCAGCTGGAACCCACAGCAGTTACTTTAATCAACGAGTAACCACACATTCTCTCGTCATGGACGTTTCCAGTCAGACAGACCTCCACTGTTCCCCACAGGTGTGTGTTTGAAGTCGGGACCCCTCTGCAGGGGCAACACTCGAACTTTTCCAAGCGGTCGATGGAGAAAACTTTCTATCGACACAAAACGTTGCTGATATCTGCAATGATGCTTCGTTAGACCCATCAGAAGACTTTACCGTCGAAATGTGAGTATAAGAATTTATGTACCCGTATTTCTATTTTATTTTGTGGCTTATATTTATTCGCGAACTTGTTATTTATTTTAGTGTTCCTGAGAACGTCATTTAGAGAGTGAATTTTGTTTATCAAATAATTACATGTTAACGTAAAAATTAATAGAAAGTTCTAAGGGAGGGTTTTAGAATTACTAAAACTTTAAAGGTAGGGAATTCCAGCGGTCCCGGGTTCGTGACCCGTTGATGGTAGGCGATGCGTAGTAAGCCTAGCTAGGATAAAAGTATATCCGGCGCTGTAAATTAATGTACTTGTAACCACTTGTAGCTGTCTCTCTTCCTATATATGTCTGTCTGTGTGTATTTTTGAAGAAAAACAATTGGATTTTAATTAAAAAAGATTCAGAAAATGTATAAACAGCCAAAAATAGTTTTCTGTCAACAACCGTGGTCTTTTTTTATAGGTCCGATGAGGAGCTGACTCGTGCTTTAGAAACATTTCGTGATAGCTTTAAAGAAACGCAAATAGTCGACGGCGAATTGGAGGCTGAAGTTTTACTGGAAACTCGATCCAGTGACATGAAGTATTGGCTCACATCCGTTCCAACGAATGCCAGGTCATCTGGGAACTAATATAAGCTTTTTCCTTTTGTTTCGGTTAAGAACAAGACGCAGTGTATTTTCATCAATTTATTAAATGATAGAAATCATGTTTTATAAATTAGTACAATTTTTTCATCCAACTTAAATTAGTTATAGAATTAGCATCCATTAAATTTTAAATAAGCTACAAAGCACAAGACTATTATTGGGGACATCTTATATTTTACACAATATTGTGGCAAATACTCAAGTTACAATTTATATATACGCGTAAAATATTATACAGTACATCGAGTGCGCACAAACGGAAAACGGTTTTTTTTTCTGCATGCATACCATTTCATCATTCAGCTCAGTGTGGGACCGGTCGAATAATTTTTAAAAATTTATAAATTTCTTTCCACGTGACATATATAAGAGAAATGAAAGGCAGTACATGCCATAAGTATTACTAAGGTACCCCTGGAATCCGTAAGGATTCCATACAATTTCGGGGATATGCAGCTGTTCAAGAAATTTTACAATAATAGAGTCGCTCCAAGGATGACTGCCCAGTGAATTAAAGTAGTACATTCTTTCCCTATTTTTAAAATAGATAGCTATCCAATGAATCCCTTCACCACCAATAACATCTGTGCTGACAATAATTGCACCGCAGTCTCTCGTAGTTGGCAGCTTCAATGTTTCATTCTTCGCAAACACACCGATAAATTTGGAGCGTGTGAATCGGTCACTTGCCATTACTCTGGAGTGTATTCGCGTCCATTTTAAAATTCAGTGACTACACTCCTGAGGCGGTCAATTTCTAATAGAGCTTGTGATTCGAGGTATCTAGTACACTAATGAGCGCGTCTACAGGCTTGGCGAATTCCAATCTGACTGAGATGTTCCCACTCTGCTGTGGACTTAAGTGTGTATTTACACTAGCAGATAAGTCAGGAGTGATGTCAAACGGATAAAGGTTAAATTGATCGATGAATTCTTTCTGCGTTACCCAAATCCCAAGTTCATCACAAGCACCGGCAATAGGGGCCAGATTGCTAGATGCTCTCGCACAAAGCGGGAACACAGCGTCTGATGAATAATCCGAATCAATTGTCTCGCCCAGCGCAACGCCATTAACGTATAGAGTTAAGTTTTTAAGACCGAAATTCTCGAATTTAAAGGGGTTCTTTTTATATTTTCCATTCACCGAAGCGTGTTCCTGTAGCCCTGTTCAAAAATCAACTTTTTCTTATTTTCATAGGTTTCTGTACTTTTTCCCATGCTTTTTGACCTGAAAAGGCCGAAAATCACAACCATTTTGACCTAGATTGTTGGGAAGCATTGCCGCATGGAGCTTTAAGTTTTCTGCCTTGAAATCGGCCAAAAGCACCAGTTCCGGGGTCCCTTGAATCATGTTTTGCACTATAACTTTTTATCTAAACAAGATAGAGCAACAAAATAGGCAACCAAATTAAAGTGTTTTTAATCCTCTTTCTAACTTATACAATTATGATAGTCTTGGAACAAGAAATGGCACATTGGTACATACAAAGATTTCAGAAATATCACAAAATTCGTTTTCTCACACTCAAGGCAGACAAGGCGCCTTATTCATGACACAAATTTGAGATTAACATTTTGTCACAAGTCTAATCGATCAAGAAGTGAAAGCATTACATGATGATTAATTTCATAATGACATTTACACAGTCAGTTGTTGAGAGTTTGTTTCTTGAAGCTGTGAAAGCGGCGTCTGTTGAACTCCACAGCTTGACGGAGATAGTCCCTTTGCTTGGCATCTGTTGTTATGACATTTGCAAAGTCGCTCATCATCTTGACACCACGTTCAGCAATGTCATTCACCGCTTTCAGATTCTTAACATACTCCAACGCTTTTCTGTAGTCCTCATTCTGTGGCCAAGACGTGACAGGTTCCAGAAGCCACTCGGATCCAATGTTCAGTGTGTCCAGCAGGAAATGTGATTCTGGGCCAATGAGATCAACCAGGGTGGTCTTAGCTGTGACTCTCTGGAATAGAGGCTTTCCTGTTCTGAAGCTGTCTGGCTTCTCAGTGGCATGTAACTGGGCAGCAATGTCGTGCTTCAATGTGTCACTCAATCTACTGCTGAACAGGGCAAATGGCACGACTTCCTGCGTCAGGTACCATTTGTGGTTTTCCATCTTATTAAGTACTGCATCAGCAAGCTCTGGGTCAGTTTTCTTGTACTTCAACATGTCCTGGATTAGACTTAGATCATTCACGGGAGCATCTGCAGCAGACATTGACATCATCCATACAGGAGTGTAGAACAGCGCAAGGAAGGTGTTGAGTCTTTCCAGCTTTGATACAGTGTCTTCGTCGTACTCAAGTTGATCTGCAAACATCAGCATTTTCATGGAGTACAGGTTTCTGGCCATCCATCTGGCCTGATGAATGGCGCCTGGTCGACTCCAGTGAATACCTCGAGGAGGCGTTCCTCCAAGAACAATGACTGTCAGTTCAGCCATTTCCCTGTAGTCGGCTCTTGGAAGCCTTTCTGCTGTTAGAATGTCTTGGAGTATTTCTTCATTGTTCTTCTTCTTTTCCTTCAGCCATTTGCTGTTGATAGCCAGCATCTTTGGGTTTTCCTTGGACAAGTCCGTCCAAACATCCTTCAGATGCTCAAACCAGGGATTATCTGGCCCCTTCACCTTCCCAAACAGCTTCTCCCAAACTGCTCCTACTAGGATTTCCAGGATGTGATGTCGACAGGCCAGATAAAACACCTTTTTGTTCAGCATTTTCTCTAGCAGTTTGGCAGCTCCTCTGTGAACTCCACTGTTACTGGATGTAGTGTCAAAAACAAGGGCAGTAACATTATCCGTAAGTTCCCATGTCTCCAGTAAATCCATTGAAGCCTCAGCCTGAGCTGTGCCAGAAGAATTGTCGATGACAGGTACTCCCAATAACTTTCCTTCAGTGTATGAAGGTGGACCAGACACTAGCACAGCTAAAGTCTCTGAGGTACTTCCAGGTTCACTGCCCAAGACATCTTTGAGCAACTTTCCATCCCAGTGTAAGGCAGCGTACTGTGGGGGTTTTTCACAAAACTTGGACATGTGACTCTGGCTGATATTATACCTGGACAGCATTCTGTTGCGACGTGTTGTTGAGGTTGAGATGACGAAGTTATCCAGATCAGCCCCTCCAGCTTTCAAGGTGGCAGAAACCATGGCAGTAACTTGATTGTCTGATAAACCAAGACGATCAGCTGTATTGCAGATGACATCACATTCCATGACCTTCCTTGGAAACGTCAAAGTCACACTAGTCACAGTGTCTTGATGGTGAGAACATCCAGGACGAGGCTGATAGTAATCCATGTCCTCTGTGTTAGCGTCGTTGTCAGTTGAGTCACCCCAGGTAATGTCATCCACATGAACAACTGCCTCTTGTTCTGCTGCAGCTGTAAAATAGTACAACATGTTAAGACAGTAATTGTTAAGTACATGCTAAATATCGCAATGGAGTAAAACTTAAAACTTTTTGTAACGTTCAAAGTAATTAGTTTTACCTTGTTCTTGTCTATGCTGCAGTCTTTCATTCCTCGCTGCTTGCTGCAGGGATCTTGTCTCAAAAATCTTGTCATAACCAGACATATGACCTTTCCTTTCAGTCTTTTGGTCTTCGTAGAACCTGATATCCTCATCTTTCTTCTCTCTGGATAACAGTCTGTTGTTCTGTATTTCCTGGATTGCATCTGGAGCTCCTATATCGAACAGGCTGTCTAATTCCAGCACAAATGCTCCTCTTTTTCCTCCAGGGTTAATTGCTCTTCCTTTGCTTTTCACCAGAGCACGATGTTTCTCATGCAGTTTCATGAAGAGCTTCATTGCGTTGTACATGGTCATTGTCTTGATCCTAGCCATCTGCCAGAATGGGATGATAGATTCAACTGTTTCATATGCAAGGTCTTGAACCATGGGCCTCCCTGCATTTTCCGGTAAATTCTGAAGATTAAGGAAATACTGGAACGCCTGTCTGTTGGTGGGAAGCTGGGAACCACTGATAAAAGCTGAAGGGTATCCAACCAGGAAAGTTTCAGTGAGAGATCTGGTAGATGGCCCAGTTGACACCTGCCTGTGGACAGTAAGTGGAGGTTCTGAGATATCAACTGTGCGCCCATGGAGCTCCCTCAGCTCCTTGCTTAATGCCATTGTGAAGTTGTAACTTGTAGATGGTTTTCTAGATTCTGATTGAGTTTCTGTTGTTTCCTGAAAAATGATAGATAATTATTATTATTATTATTATTAATTATTATTTATTTATTATTATTATTATTATATTATTATTATTATTATTTACTAATTTTATGCTCTTTCATTTGATACCTAATTTGTTGCTCTATCTTGTTTAGATCAAAAGTTAAAGTGCAAAACATAATTCAAGGGACCCCGGAATTGGCGCTTTGGCCGATTTCAAAGCAGAAAATTTAAAGCTCCATGCGGCAATGCTTCCCAACATCCTAGGTCAAACTAGTTGTGATTTTCGGCTTTTTCAGGTCAAAAAGCATGGGAAAATGTACAGAAACCTATGAAAATAAGAAAAAGTTGATTTTTGAACAGGCCTAGTGTTCCGGCATTCCAATTAATAACCTTTTAGGTAGAACTGAACTCTCAGGGCAATGTTTTCTATCTGTTTCGAGGCCAACCCTACGGGGACCGTGTATAGTTTGACCTGGACTCTGTTATTTGGGTATTTTACTGTGGCATGTAGTAAATTTTTTTCAATTTCTATTTGTTTTGGTAAACTTAGTTTCACTCGTCGTACGCGAAGGTATTTTTCCATAACATGAACCACAACGGGTTTTCGCCCTCTTCTTGATCAGCTCCCAAATTTATGCAGATCTCAGGATTCGTGCGGGTGAGCTTTATTTTCATGTCGATGCCATTCATAAGCAGTTTCTCCTGGAATGTGAAGTCTGTATGCAGGCGTTCAAAACATTCGTATATCTTCTTTTTAGAATTTTTAAATTTGTCCTTTATACTACGTTCTTCTTTAGTCTGATAATAGCCCTCGGCAGTTGAAAAGATATCCTTCGCTTCTTTTGAAAAGTTGAGAACATTTTCCAGATAGGCTCGCAGGTGATAATAACCCGTTCCTGCCGAGGTGTTGACCTGATTTAAAAACACATCACACTGGATGAATATGGAGTGTAGAAAGTTCGTTTCGGGAAATATATATTTATCATCGCAGTCCATTCCATCTGAATGGGCTATACGTAGTTTAGCGTACATGTGCATGCAGCTTGGATCAAAAAAGTAAGGGCCTGAGCTGGGTATCACGAACTCTATAGGAACATTCGGGGAACTAATTGTGTTTAACGGGTTAATCGTAATAAAATCAGTGTGCTCAATAGAAACTTGTGCTGGGGGCATGTCGAAGTGGGACAGCTCCGTTTTACAGCATTGTGAGCTACACGGATGGACGAAGCGTGCCATGACGAGTCAGAAATAGTGCCACCTCTCTCGACAAGTAGTAAACAGCCTATGATTCGTGGAAGCAAAATCTTTAGCTTATATCAGTTAAAAAAATTATCAACCATGGGTTTCATTCGCTTACAAAACTTCTTCTTTTATGTCCTTTTACGTTTAACGCCACATGCTGGTAACCCCTTCTTCTTCTGGATAGCCCTATTCTTCCCACCATCACGCATTTTTCTCTTTGCATCTTTGATGATTTAGTCCGGTGTACGCTTATGTGCTTTTTAGAGCCTCTTTAGGTCTAGCCACAGCCATTATGTCTTCTACCGTGTTAAAACCTGATTGTAGCGCCTTCCTCCCGAGGTATCTGGCGCTCATCTTCAACAAAGGGACAGCCGTACGCAGTATAGTTGAAAAAATGGATCCAAGCCCGCTCCCACACTGGTATCTTACCCCTCGATAGGCTGTGAAAGGCCTTCGCGCCATTATAACTCAGTGCGACGAAAGTGCAGCTTCACTGTTAAGCTCCCGTCGCCGAATGGGAAACTTTTTCCCTCAATCGTTCTTATATATATATTTATATATATATATATATATATTGAGATATTGTTTAATAGATTATTTAGTGGCGACATTCACATATGTGATGCTCAAACTTTTCCCTCTATGGTTGGGTATGTCAGCGATGCGTAGCAGGCGTGCCTGGGTATCCCCAACAAACTGGAGCTCGACATTGTTGCTGTAAATATAGCACATGTCTGGGGTGTATAGCTATCGCCCAATTTCTCAAATTTCAACTGATACATTAGGCTGGACAAGTCATGTTGTGCCTCGTGAAAGGTATCTCTTTGGATGGCTGCTCCATATCGGCCCTAGGTTATAATTTTGAACAGTCCTTTGGCTTTAATATTTCTATTATCCTGTGCATTTAGGGTCAGAGTATGTGCAGGGGTTTCTTTGCTTAAGATTTCTTATACTAAATCAGCCGTAAGATTAAGTATTGATTATAGAGAACCCATTTTTACGGTTCTTAGAGACCTTGATGAGTGTGAAAAAGCCGGGGTAACTCGGGATGAAACCATGCGTACCACCCGGAGTGGGGATACACGGTATTACACTACAGTAGTAACACTAGGTGTGGTTCGTTATGGTGCGGATCCTCAGCCGCACCATAACGAACCACACCTAGTGTTACTACTGTAGTGTAATACCGTGTATCCCCACTCCGGGTGGTACGCATGGTTTCATCCCGAGTTACCCCGGCTTTTTCACACTCATCAAGGTCTCTAAGAACCGTAAAAATGGGTTCTTTATAATCAATACTTAAGAAGCTGGTGGGTAGCTGAATTTCGCATATCCCCACCTCATACGAATCACGATCCAATTCAATGGGAACATGGAGTTCTGTTACAAAGTTGGCCATGGTGTTGTTTGGATGTACAGACAGAAGAAGAGGACGGTAGTGTGACATAGAAGTGGCTAGGCGCCATGTTGCATACTATTTAAGCTTCATTATTGCAGCAGCTTTTATATAGGTGTTGAAGCTTTCTGAGTAACCCAGCCATTTCACCAGATACATTTTTCTCTTTCCTGAACCTTTGCTGCCCAAATTTTTTTCAGTTTTAAGCACATTTTTTCCTAAATTAAATGTTGCTTTCTGCAACTCTTCGCGGTAAAAGCCTGGTACGATTTCTTCCCTATTCAAATCATCAACGTAATACATCATTATCTCACCTTTAGGTCTCATAGCACTAACTTTAAAAATCTCACGTGTCCATCCTTGCTCAAATCCGTTCCAAATTTATTTCCCGAACGCGATAGCCTTACATAATCATTGATTTTGAAACGTGTAGTGTGTGGCGGTGCTCTACGAATATCTCATCTCACCTCACGCTCTGTGTGCGTACCACGTTCTAGAACCTTGTTAGGTGTTGTCCCAATCATGCGATGGTGTGAACGGTTGTATGATGAGGTCAGTGATTCCAGAATGTTTATATATCTGTATGTGTTTTTATGTGTAAAATAGCGATGCATGCGTTCCTTTATGGTACGTTGAACTCTTTCAGCTAAAGAGGCCTTATGTTTAGAATTGCTAGTGTAGTAACTGATATTAAACTCTGTCAGCATGTTCTGAAAAGCTCGGCCTGTAAATTCTTTCCCCATATCTGTACAAAAATAGCCTGGAATCGTGTTTTCTTTCAACATCAGCGTTTTGGTGGCTTTAGCAACTGTTTCAGGCGATTTATTTTTCAGCGGAATTAGTCACAGATATCTACAGAATACATCTATTTTGAATAGGATGTAGCGGTAGCCATCAATATACACTGAATATCTTTGCATGACTGTTAAATCCGCTTGCCAAATAGAGTCAATCGAAGCCGCTTTGTCTTGGCTGTTTTAACCCTTTTTCTCACAGGCTTATGAAGTGTATAAGCATCCTGCTCCCACAAAACCTCTCAACATCTTTTTTCCCTACTTCATCATTTTACACACCTCTGTACAGTCTATCAACACCGCCGTAGGAGGCTGGGTTAGAAATGTCATAATAGTGTCTTCTTAATATGTTAGTCATTTGCATATTTTAGAGGCACGTGGAGAGGGTAGACCGTTGTTGTTTGGCCTCTTCTTTCTCCTCTTCAGAGGTGCTACCGTTGGAGATGATGGTGTGCTCAGTTGTGGCACATGCGAGGATTGTTCCAAGTCTTTTAATCTGTTCAGATTTCCTATCAATGTTTTGGGGACATTTATTTGCCGTAGTCTTGTTTTAATATGCTTCCATCCTGATTGTGAGGGCCTATCCCACTTTCTCACCAGATCATGGACGATGTAGACGATATTCGGGGCCTGTACCTTTGTTCCTTCAACAATGACCTCCTCTGTATCGGTCCACTCTATGATGGGGTTCTCACTCGATAAATTATAAAAACTTAAACCTTTATTCCTCAATGTATGTGGTAGACTGCTTTTTAATACATGTTCGATATGTTGTAGGGGCGCACCGTTATTCATTGGTTGTTCAGCTCTAACGTTGGTCCCAGGTCCTTTGTCGCCATGTTCATCGTTTTCCGCGTTGTGCCTAATAACCACGGAGATCTCTGTCGGATTCTTATAATTTTCGTACTCATGAAGAAATTTCTGCAGAGTTTATTGGTATAAGATTCTTTTCTCATCAGGTGATTTTTCACTGTTTAATAGGTCGAACAATTCGTTTTCTATTCTTTTAAGCCTGCTTTTACGTGGTTCTAGAGCCGTGTCTGGACTCTTTGAACTTTGCAGTGAAGCATACACTTCGTGTGGAATCACGACCACTTTCTTTATTATATTAATCTAGTCAGTAAAGGTCCCAAAACTGAAAATAAGATGGGGATGAATGATCCCCCTCTTTGTACAATAATTCGCTCTTTTTTACTCACAGTTTGACTTTTACGAGGAGTGTGCGTATTATGTTCTTGTAACGACGTAGGCGAGCCTTCTGAGGGGGTTTCATTGGTACATTACATTTTATAACATTAAGACAGATTTTACAGATGCATTTTAAAAAATCCGGGTCGATATTTTTAAAAAAACATCTGCTGCAATGCCCGGGTCAGTCGATGATAGATTTTTATTAATTCATGGTATTTCTTTAGCCTCTTTGTCATTCTGGAATATACACCGTTTCAGGCTCGTTTGGGAATATATTCGTTCTTAGAAGCATTCTAAACGTGTTTCGCGGGTGAAGGTCACAAAGCAAATATCCGTAACGTTGACTTGTAGCTTCTTTATAAACTTCCAAAAACTCCTTTCGTTGATTCGGAAACATTTGATTGGCTAACACCCCAATTTGTGACACATCTCTACGTTGCGCGAATAAGACTAGATATTCTGTGTTTAACGACATATCGTGCATGTATCTATTTTTGAAAAATAGATTCTGATTGATGAAGAGCACGCTTATGTTAAGATGGTGGCAGAACACTATAAATGTCTCGGCAAACGTTTTATCCATTTCTAACATGAGATCATCAATTACAATGACTGTATGTTCATTTTCCTTTAACGAATTAACGTCATATACACTTTGTGGAACAAAATATTATCTTGGTATTCGTTGAACACTGACTGGTACGTCGAATAGCACCATATGACTTTATGCACAAATTTTGAGAACATCTCCCCCTTATCTTTAATGATTTTAAGCATAAACAGTTTTACCACATCCTGTAGGGCCAGATATAATACATGTGGACGTGCTCGTGAACCTGAATTTTTCTACAAAATCCATCTGTAACACGTCACACCCCTAAGTGGAACATTTACAAAATATAATAAAAATTTAAGTGATGTTCCTTATATTTATAGTAGCCTAATCTTAACCACTTTGATGTTACCGGTTTATAGCGTAAAGTTAGCATTATAATGATGATAATGGTTAATTGACTGATAATGATTGATTGTTAATGATAAGGCTGGAGTCACCAATTTCTAGTCACTCCAGGATCATCCACTTATAGTGGTCTACGAATCACCGATTTGATGTGGCTAAGAAAATAGGCTTACTATAGTTTATGAATGATGATATTGGAATAAATGATTAGGGGTCACCAGCTCGGCCTACAGCCAAACAAACAATATTTAAATAGGAGAGAAAAAGTCCCTTGTTGTTTTGTGTTTAATTAGGAAAATAATTCATTTATTTGTTCACAGTGATTAACAATTCAATAACGGTATTTATAGTGATTAGCAATTATATAACGGCATTTGTACTATACTAAATATGACAGTATTAGCAATAAGAAAAGTGGTTATACAGACTAATTGTTAAGTAATTGTACACACTTTTGGGGCCTACGCGATAAGGCAGAGCTTGTGGAAGCAAGACGTAACAAAACAACGGTAGGCCGAGTGAGGGCCGACAAAAGCCTTACCGCAAATGATGGAACTCTGGAGCTTGAACACCTACTTGTTGGGTTGACCGATATCTGGGCAGTCATGACCTTGGAGACTGAATGCCTAGATGAGGTTGACCGTATGCGTTTCGCCCGTCGAGGATGACCTTGAAGACGGTAGGGGCCTGTTCAAAACTACTTGTTGAACGGGCGCCGAACGAATTGCGGTGGAGGATGAGCGAAACGAAATGTTTTGGTGGCTTGTAGCTTAATACGAGGTTTACGGACCTAGGCCTCGAAAGGAGCTTCTGTAGTGTGGTGAACCTTGCCGGTGTCTGTTTCTTTGTCTGTTTCTTTGTCTGTTCTCTACAAGTAGTCCCCTCTCAGAGACTGCACAGGAGCGATAATAAGGAGAATCACCATTTAGGGGCAAAACTGACGCGGCCACTCCGAGTACGGACGCCAGTCTTGCATTTGGCGGTGCTGCTGTGGCAGGAGGGTGCGAAACATCTTCCTGGACTGCGGAATCGGGCAGAGTTAGGGTTGCTATAGTAGGTTGTGGGGGAACTGTTGGGGAAATGGGGTTGTCCTCGAGGTACGCCGGCTTCAGGCGATCGATCGACACTACGTCCTTGCGTTCAGCGCGATCGAGAGTGAAAGTCTTGTCACCCCTCTGCAGCACTGGGAAGGGCCCGTCGTATGGGTGTTGTAGGGGAGGGCGGATGGTGTCATGAAACGATCGATGCAGGTGAGAAGGTACGTGTAACTTTCGGAGTGGGTAAATGGGCCGACGAGGTCCAGATGTACATGGTCGAAACGTGCGTCGGAGGGACAAAAAGCAGTTAAAGGTGCTGACGTGTGACGGCGAATTTTGGCCTTCTGTCATTCTATGCAGGCACGGGCCCAACGTCTGACGTCACGGTTGATGCTGGGCCAGACGAAACGCGAGGTGAGGATGGCTTGAGAAGCGCGAACGCCGGTGTGGGAAAGGGAATGTAGCCTATTAAACACTCCGGGTCGGAATTCTTCGGGGACGTATGGACGAGGGAATCTCGTAGAAGTGTCGACCATGAGGGTCATCGTAGAAGAAGGCAGGGGGATCTCTTCCAGTTGTAATGACGTGGATGAACTACGGAGCTGCTGCAGTTCATGATCTCGGCGTTGGGCTTCTGCTATGGCTTCGTAATTGATGACGTCACTGCTGGCCGGAAAAAGAGACGCGTTAATCGTAACTCGTGATAAAGCGTCAGCTGCGGTATTTTTGTGGCCTTATATGTGCCGTAGGTCGCTAATGAATTGTGAGACGCAGTCCAAATGTCTCAGTTCTCTGGGGGAATAACGGTCGGAGTGTGAGATAATTGCAGAGGTGATTGGGCGATGATCCGTAAAGATGATGAAATCCTTTCCTTCGAGGTACTGCTGAAAATGTTTGGTCGCCAGATAAACCGCAAGCAATTCTCGACCGAAAGTGCTATACCTGGTTTCCGTTGGTTTGAATGCACGTGAGAAGAAAGCTAAGGGCTGGCAAACGTCTCCGGACGTTTGTTGCAAAACGGCGCCTGCCCCAGAGTCGGAGACATCCACGACGAGGCTGATCTCTGCGTCAGGATGAGGGTGAGACAGCTGTGTCGCATCTATGAGGGCTGATTTGGCCGACTCGAACGCTCGCTGGGCCTCTTCGGGCCATGGGATTGACGTAGAGGAGCCCCTCCTGCAGGGGTGTAGGAGGGCGTGAAGGGGGCGGAGGAAGTGGGTGCTGTAAAATATTACCGTACCTAAGAATTCCCGCAGTTTTCTTTGGGTGGTAATGGCGTGAAAATCCTTGATGATGTCGACCTTGTGGGGGTTGGGGGAGATGCCGTCGCCGGTGATGTGATGACCAATGAACTGCAGTTCGGAGACGCCAAACTGGCACTTGCTGGGGTTAATGACGACCCCACATTCCTCGAGTCGAGCGAAAACCTGCCGAAGGTGGTGCACATGTTCTACTTCGTCGACGCTGGCGACGAGGAGGTCGTCAATATAGGCAAAACAGAAGGAGAGACCACGGAGGACTTCGTCGATGAACCTTTGAAAGGTTTGTGCAGCATTCCGGAGTCCGAAAGGCATGCGGACGTACTCAAAAAGTCCGAAGGGCGTTACAGTTGCCGTCTTGTGCACGTCCTCAGGAGCTACCGGGATTTGATGGTAGGTCTGATTAGGTCGAGTTTGGAGAAAACTTTACGTCCGTGGAGGTTAGCGGAGAAATCTTGTAGAAATGGGAGAGGGTAGCGATCGGGCACTGTACAAGTGTTGAGCGAGGGCGAGTCACCGAATACATTGGCGGAGGCGCTTACGTACGGGAGAAGGTGCCTTGCACGCTGATGCTGGTCGTGTGGTCGATGAGTGTCCGGCGTCTGAGATCTACTGCGAGATCAAAATGTTGCAGAAAATCTGCTCCCAATATTGGTTGCTGCACGTCGGCGATAAGAAAAACCCAATGGAAAATTCTCCTGAGTCCGAGGTTGAGAGTGAGAAATTTTTCTCCGTAGGTCTGTATCGGCGATGAATTCACCGCATGTAATCCGGTTTCCCGCCTGGTATGTAAACGATCTTGTGGGGAGAGGGGGAGGATACTGAATTGGGCGCCGGTATCGACCAAAAATTGTAGCTTGGAGTGGGCGTCAGTAACGAAAAATAGGCGGACGCCGTGGAAGCCTGGAGCATTAGACGCTGTTAATGCTCGACTGATACGTTTCCCGCTCGCAGACAGGGGGCGGTGTATTTTCGGGCTTAATCACCGAATTTCCGGTGATACCAGCATATGCCCGCTTCGTCGGAGGAGGCGGAAGTGTGGGAACGGGAACGGGGACGGGGTCGTGGGGTGCGAGGATGGCGGTGTGGGTTACGTGATCGACTTTTGTCGCGTGCCTGCAGGTCACGTACGTCGCGGAGGAGGCCTTCCATCATGGCCGCCATCTTCGTGATGGACTCCTCGAGGCGGGTGTTGTTGGGATCAGATGGAGGAGGGGGTGGGGTGGTTTGCTGGGGCATGTTCCGCTTGAAAATGCGTTATCATGTACAGAAAAAAAAATAACCGGAAATATGGGCACGAGAAAAAAAAAAAAACACAGATGCTGGTAGGGCAATTGAGACGCGCTTTGAATATTGTACTGTATCGAAATAAAATTATTTGATATCACTGCAAAAAAATATTTTTAAATTGTCCCTAAGAGCAAAACACAAGGTTCACTGAAAAAATAACGTTCTGTCACTCCGGGCGTCACCAATTTATAGAAGCCAATTTATGGTTACCAGTTTGCTTGCGGAAATCGGTACTATAATACGAATGCAGATAATTACGGTTAGTAATTTTTAATGATTGACTGCTTAGGCTGAAGTCACCAGAATTTTGTAGATCAGATAATGTTATTAATTAAGTTATTAATTAGGTTGATTGATAGAATGAGTTTTCTTCGTTTTTTGAACAAATAAATGATTTATGAATGAGAGTGAATATGTTGATAGGTTACAGTTGAAATAATGTGTACACTTGAACAATGACTTCAGTATAATAATGGCTTGATATCAATAACGCGCGAAGTAATGATTAGCCCTTATATAAAGTTAGGTGAATGACACCAGGCCCAAATGGAGCTTGCTCAAATGGTGTTTACATGGCGATGGTTTGTGTGTCACTGAAACTTCGGAGGGAGAGCTCTCAAGGCGGGTCCAGAAGTCCTTGTAACGAAATCGAGTTGTGATGCCTTGAGATATCCCCGCGCTGTGACGTCATCTTGGTCGTGTTTGTGTTGATGGAATATCGCTAATTGTGTTGATGGAATATTGCTAAGGTATTTGAAAACGTCTCTGCCACTTCAGTAGTCACTCCATATTCTACATTCTTGTTTTTCCTCTTCCACAGAAACGTGAATGACGATGAGTTACAGCATCATGTCCCCATCATCGATATTACAGACGACCCCGATGACAGTGTAGTTGTGGTTACAGACTCCACCCTCGCAAACGAGCCCACACCAGCGACACCTGTAACATCACCACGCGAAAATTCAAAGCGGAGGCATGATGAAGAGCCTTCCACGTCAGGAATAAGACGTGCCAGGAGTGCGCCGGTTGTTAGAACCCCAGTAATAGAGCCCCAGCCCTCTACGTCTTACGACACAACCCCCACACTAGCTCTTTCCTCAAATAAAAATACGTCCCTTTATTCCTGTTCAATTCCGGACACATCCTCCACAACAACAGCAGCAGCAGCAGCTCCTCGTGCTATGGAGGAAGGTATAACATTCGAACTGGTGCGCACCGCCACCCCTACCCCAGCCCTGACTAGAATTCGGTATATAGTCAGGGTTGACCCTGGAACCCTGTATAGCAACGGTATTGAACACAAACTACGGCGCGAAGTTGAACGTATTGTGGAGTTTGCCCTTCAGAACCGCGACGAACATGAAGTCAGGACGAGGCTGTCCTTCGGGTTCGGGTCAGATAACGGGGATGTAAATAATTTTTGGGTAGTAATACCATTCAAACGCTTGGCAGCTGCAGCTGTAGACATAGAATCTATATTAGACCGTATAATGCAGGCCTCTCAAAGTACTACAGCCTTCAATATGGACAACTTCACGGTAGATATTGACCGTGTATTCCGTGTTGCGGGTCATAGTGCCACACCTTATACCCTTAACTTGAATTCTCAGGCTATTTGCAGAACGGCATATAAACACCGATCGTGGTTGCGGCTTTATAGCATTAGTTTTGGCCCGTATGTTTACTGGGCAAAATACACGGGCCCAAAAAATTTGGTTGCCTACGGTTGTGCAGCGTGCTCGTAAACTGGCTTCAGATTGCAAGCTTGAGTTTGATTGTAATATGGATTCTGAAGAGTTAAGAAGGGTGGAGCAGGAAATGAATGTTCCTATAGTTGTATTTGGAATGGATGATCATCGTAGGATTGTTTGTTTCCTAAAAGCAGTGTGAGAGATTGTACAAGACCCCTGCTTATTTCATGGCTGTCAGGAACAACGTATCTCCCTATCCGTAATATAATATAAGGGACCTTTACGCGTGTTATGATAAAAGTCGAAAATATGGAAGATATCATGATTTGTGTAAGGGATGTCTCGAGTTTGCGGATGATATTGTGAAACATTGTAAGAAGGAATGCCACATGGTAAGTGAGAAGTGTAAAAGCTCCAAATGTGAAAGCCGTGTAGTTGAAACTGAGAAGAGGAAACGTAATGTGTGTAGACGCACATTTTTCAATAATAATTGCTTTGAGCTCCATAAGTCAATTGGCAAGTGCAGGAAAATGAGAATCTGTGAATGTGGTATGATTCAGATGATGGATAATTGGGGGAAATTCAACCATAAGTGTGATGAAATTCACTGTCCTACATGCCATAAGAAATATAAGGCGGATGGAGTGAGGCATGTATGTTATATGAACGCCAAGCCTAAAAATACACCTTGTATAACTGCATACTAAGATATAGAAACATATACGGTTGCTGAAACCAAAAAGGTTATCCCACATCTACTTGTAAGTCAGACTATCTACGATGAGTGCATGGGGGTTGAGTGTGATGAGTGTCACAAATGTGGTAAGCGGACAAACGTTTTTAAAACGATTGCACACGACAGCCCTGTGAAACTCTTTGTGTCTTATATTGTCAAATTAGCGGACAAATTCAAAAGAATGACTATATATTCTTGCCCATAACGCCGCAAAATTTGACACAATTACTTCATAAGGTACTGCTTGAACACGAGTCATCGGAGATATTTACAGGCGACCCATTGAAAAGAGGAAACAAACTTATACAGATGCAAATAAGAGGTAATGTACAGTTTAAAGATACTTTATTATTCACACCTTGTAAACTAGCCAAGCTACTCAAGGCGATGGGCGTAGCCGCCGAAATTTACAATGGTATTTCCCTCACACTTTCCTCACTAGCGACACTTTAAATTATGTGGGACTACCTCTCCCCAAACATTACTTTAACTATGCCAGCATGTGTGATAGTGAGCGTGAAGATTTTGACCGATACTACAACAGTTTTAATGAAGATATTCCTTACAATATAGCGGATGAATGTGAACATTATTGCGTGAATGATGTGCGCGTGCTTAGAGTATGCTTCCAGACCTTTAGAAGGATGTACATTAGGGTGGCCCACTTTTCAATTTTTTTTAAAAGTATAGGTTATCGTAGTTTTTCCCATTATTTGGCACTATACTAGCACATTGGTACCATTTTTACAAAAATTTATCAATATTTAGGGGTCTCGCATCGACCTTGAAATTACGAGTTTTTTTTAAAAATGCGTACTTTTTAACTTTTTACTGAATCAAGATAAATCATTAAGTAGGGATGTTTTCTGAATCCTCTTGATGAGAGAAGTCGTTTGGTGTGCCTTCCAATGTCATACGCTAACTTAAAAGTTGTGCCTTTATACAGGTAATACCAATGTGCTAGTATAGTGCCAAATAATGGGAAAAACCACGATCACCTATACTTTTCAAAAAATCAGCAAATAGCAGACAAATAAGGAAGAAAGAAACAATAACTTAAACAATCACTTTTGCATTGTATTGACCACTATCACACGTGACTGGCTGCAACGTTGTCCCTCTGTGCTATGTCATCGTGGCGAGTGATGACTTCTTGAAGTCGCCGAGCTCTTTCCGGTTCTTTTCCACTACTTGCAGAAGATCCTGCAGCTGTGCCTCGTCCTTTGTGACCGTGTTCGCATAGTCTTGTATCAGTTGGACTCCTCTTTCAGCGACGTCATTGGTGACCTGGAGATTAGAGATCATATCCTTCAGACGACAAAAGTCCTCGTTCTCGTCCCACTTATCAGTTGGCAGGGTGAGCCACGAAGACCCATACATCTTCAGACCTGCAAATAAGAACCAGGAGGACTCGTCGATCAGGTCGGGGAGTAGCGTCATCTCGTCGACTGAGACGTTCTCGTATGTGAAGTCTTTGGGTACAGGGAGGTGGGACAGCTTCTCTGCCATCTGTTGCTTCACAGTGCCATCCACCTTGTTGCTGCATAGAGCGAAGATGAGCCATATATTTCAATTTCATGGTTGTAAAGTAACCTATTTTTGTTCACATTCAGTTCTCTTTTTAAATGACATTATACTTCATGAATCTCATTACTAAATTGATAGCTATGAAAACTTAATCAACTGACCTTGACCATTTTGCCATCCCAGTGGACAACAGTGTGCCTCGGTGGCGTGAAGGAGTCCTTCACAGCCGTCGCCACTTCACGGCGATGTGACACTCTTCCCCGGCGAGCCGTTTCTTTCGAGATGCTGAACTGATTGAGGTCTGCTGGTGGATCCGCCGAACGTGTGATAGCAGCCACAATGTTTATACCTATGTAGAGAATGGAAAGTGGAAAGGAAACTGTCAAGAATACATGTGGGTTACGGGACACTTTAAAACTGACGCTATCGATGAATACGCACCTGCTTATTGGACATGCGGAAACGATCAGCCACTTCCATGACAGCAGGTGCATTAAGGATGCGGCGAGGAAGATTGACAGACACATTTGGCTCTTTCGGCAGTGGGAACGCTAGTTCTGTCTCCGACTCTCCTGACATGTCAGTATCATCATTCTCCATGGCCTCATCTCCGGTTTCGTATGCACACTTTGAGGTTTGCGGCTCCTGGCGAGGACGTTGTCTTCCTTCATGTAGCTTTCTTTTTACAGCGAAAACTTTATCGTTCCCGCTCATCGTTGCCACCCGAGGACCACGTTCATCGAGGTAGAAGTCAATGTCTTCTTTCTTGTCCTTGTCGGACAGCAGTCGATTCTTCTTTATATCTTCGACAGCTTCAGATGCTCCGATATCCCACAGCTTGTCCACACTGTCCGAAAACTTCTGCCGTTTTCCTCCGGCGTCAGTTTCTCGTTTTCTGCTCTTTTGGAGTAACTGCCACTCTTTCCACAATGCCTCTAGCTTCCGTTCGCAGTTGAGCTTTGTGATTGTTTTAATGCGGGCCATGTTCCAAAACTTTAAGACGTTGTTTACGGTTTCTTTGAATGCGTCTTTCCTGTTAGCAGTGTACTGGATAACACTGAAGAAGTATTGCAAAACCTGCCGTGTTGTTGGCAATTTGCTACCACTGATGGAGGACGACGGTTGGCCAACTAAAAAAATTTCCGAGGCCGATCTTAGAGAAGGTAGCGATGTTATTTTCGCCCTTCCTTTTGATGACTCTCTATTTGTAGCTTCAAGAGTTCTTCCAGTTATGGTTGCCATCGATTTGTCCATGACAAAGGATGAGGAACTCAGACAGAATTTCAAAATGTTATGATCTGCAAAAAAAGAAATAGGTTAGGTACCTGGCACAGGCATAGTGCATTTTCTAATTACCTATATACATTATACATTCCGCCCGGGTATGGTGACTCATTTTTTTGAAAAGTATAGGTGATCGTGGTTTTTCCTATTATTTGGCACTATACTAGCACATTGGTATTACCTGTATACAGGCACAACCTTTAAACCGTTAGTCGTATGACATTGGCAGGCACACCAAACGACTTCTCTCATTAGGAGGATTCAGAAAATATCCCTACTTAATGATTTATCTTGATTCAGTAAAAAGTTAAAAAGTACGCATTTAAAAAAAAAAACTCGTAATTTCAAGGTCGATGCGAGACCCCTAAATATTGATCAATTTTTGTAAAAATGGTACCAATGTGCTACTATAGTGCCAAATAATGGGAAAAATCACGATCACCTATACTTTTCAAAAAAAATTGAAAAGTGGGCCACCCTAATGTACATAGATTGATTGAACTGCGACCCGCTGCAAGTCGCAAACACGATCGCCTGATTGTGCTTTACTGTGTTCAAGAACAATTTCATACCTAAAGACACCTTAGCCGTCATTCACAGAAATAACCCTCGCAGTTATGGGCATAAGGCTATTTACTGGCTCATACACCTACAACAGCAGTCTGGTGTATACATAAAACATGCCCGCAAACAACACGAGGGAAGTAACCATTAAGGTCAATGGTCGTGTTTTTTGGGTTGATGGCCTAAGCGAAGACCGGGTCACTGGTGAGAAGACTGTGTACGCCTTTAACGGTTGCTGGTGGCATGGATGTCCATGTCCTGAGTTTGGAATCGTAGGAGATATCCACGGTAGATCTCCTGCCGACAGTCTTGCATGGACCCGCACCCACAATCAGCTTATAGGCACCCAGCTCACTCACAAGATCTTGTGGGAGCATGAGTATGATGCACGGATGGAAAGAGATGGGTAGTACCGCGAGGAAATAAACACCATCAAGCGCTCAATGGTGTTGAACCCTCTCAAATGCGGTGATAGCTTGTTCGGAGGGCGTACAAACCCATTCAAGCTATACTTTCCGTCTTGAGAGGGTGTGAAACTCCATTACTATGATTTCTGTTCTTTATATCCGTACTTGATGAAGAACAATCCGTACCCCGTAGGAACACCTGAAAAACTGGTGGGTCCAGCCCTGCAACACCATCGAAGAGTTCTCAACAAATATGAACAAGAACTATCTCGGTCGGTTTCGTAGACGTGCTCCCCCTCGCAATTTATGGATGCCGATCTTACCCGTCGTTATAGATCAAAAGCTCATGTTTCCCTTGTGCGTAAAGTGCGCAGACGAGAACAATAGGTCCTGTAATCACGCACCCAGCCAACGGAGGATCAGAGATGTATATACAAGCCCTGAGATGGGCCTAGCCGTTCGCCATGGCTACAGAATATTGAAAATATATGAGGTGTGGAGGTTTCAGAAGCTACCCAACCTTTTCACGCACTATATAAATACTTTTTTGGAGGATAAGGTAGAAGCATCAGGGTACTCACGAGGGGTTGAGACCGAGGGTGAAAAATCGGCGTATATTCAGCGCTACCGTGACCGTGAAGGGATTCAACTTGACCGCGCCCAAATTGTTAAGAACCCTGAAGCGCTTTAGTGCAAAGTTGTACCTAAATAGTCTTTGGGGAAAATTTGCACAGAATACAGGCAAGGGGAACGTTCATTTGACACAAAATTATAATGAAGTCTGGGATTATGCCAACGCTCCCGATAAAGAGGTCATGGAGATCGTGAATGTACGTAATACGTACATAATAAAGTACAACATCACCGAAATGGCGACAGATACCTCACGTGTTACAAACATGCCTGTAGCCAGCTTCACAACTGCATACGCACGCATCAAGTTTTGGGCGGAGGGTCCTGTGCGCAGACACAGATAGCGTAATATTCAGAGAGAGGGAGGGTGAGTACGTGCCGCTTATTGGAGAATTCCTCAAAGAGTTGACTGACGAGATCAAGGATGAGTTTGGGGATAGTGCATACACTGACTCCTTTGTATAAAAAGAAGGCCAAAAACTTATGGGTGAGGGTATGGGTGAGGAGCTGAAATATATCATGAAGACGAAGGGCATCACGCTTAACCAGACGAACCGACGCGACGGATCGTTAATTTCGACTCGTTGAAGGAGCTAGTGTGCTTGGAAGATGAGGGTGACCCCCCAACTGACAGTAGGGACCCACAATTTTCGGGCACAGAAACTGGGGGCGTGAAGGAACTTAGGGGTACGAAGGTGTGCCATCACCTGTAGGAAACGTTACCAGGTGCCTGGCACCTACGATACCGTACCCTTTGGGTACCATAGCTCCTGAATGTGTTGCTGTATTGAAACATGATTTATTTAATAACTATATCATCGAACTATTCATGGTACGTATATTCAAATACACATAATAAATAAAATAAACATATCGTTAACAAGTAAATAGTTATATATTCTCCTTTGTGTATATATATATATGTGTGTGTGTGTATGTGTGTGTGTGTATGTAGAGGAAAAGTCCTAAGCTCCGCCCTCTGTATGATCGATCAAAGGTCACGTGACTCTTGCTACTACCTGGACATATCTCTACCCCTGCGTGCTCAGTTGACAGCTGCAATCCCTGAATCTCAGACATGTATTTGAAGAAATCTCACGTAGACGAAAAATAGTGATGGCTACCTTTGATATTGCGTGCTCGACGTTTATGAAGTGGTATTCGGTAAAGTCGGAAGATGTGGTGAATACCGAAAGACTCCATAGCCCTCCCTCCTTCGAGACTTTTAAGGCTACATTGAACCGTGCGCAGCGTGAGGAGCAAGAGGTTCAAATACTCTACGGATATTCTGGCGAGAGCATTGACGGATTTCGCGGCACAAACGATGTAATGGACTACGTTGTAGGACAAAACCGTATAAAAGCTTACATATATCGTGACGTGAAAGAAACAACACGTGCAGAAGAGAAGCAACAGGTATGGGTAGTGAGTCTTGTTGATGAGTGGTGTGACAAGCGGTATTATGTTATGCTGCATTATACCGAGTACGCGTACCCTGCGGCTGAGAATTTAAATCTTGTCATAATGGATAGTCTGAAATACTTTTACCACAATGTTCATATATATCATGACGAGGTTCGCAGTGAGTTTGTGGCTAAAGGCGTGTGTGAGTTTTTAATAGAATTTAGAGACGAGTATCGCTTGCTAGGCAAAAAGGATAAATATGGGCACATGTTTCTCTCAAATAGTGCGACGGAGTGTGAATTAAATGTGTTTAGTTCGTGAAAATCACCCTGAACAAAAATGTCTGGCGCGAAATCTGGGGAGTGATAAAACATTAAAGCCGATATTACTCCGTGTGTCCGTGTGCCCAGTATAATGGGGCAGAAGTATTCACATGATTCTTTCATGCTGGAACAAACTCGTATACGAAACATTAACGCGTGGTATGATTCGTCCGTGTGACTCGTTTCCCACACCTGTCTCCGAGCCAAACCGCGCACCAATTGCTCATAGTTATCTCAGAGCTTGACCCGACTAGACGTGCACTCCTCAGAATAGAATACGATGGAGCTTCCTTTGAGCAGCATTTTCAATGCCGTATACGATGTGTCCGTGACGAAGTCATTGCGTGTGTTCAGGCGTAAAACCGGTGCCATTAACTATGTACTTGAAACGACTTGTAGACAAACAAACTCTGGTAAACGTAATGTTGTTTATTTAAGTGTTGAGGAGATGAATAGTCTCTTCGTGGTAGTTGAGAAGTGGAGTGAGGATCGTTATAAAATACCTGCAGGTGTAGGTACAAGAAGAGAACAGATTAGTAATACCTCATCATATGCTATTGTTTGTACGTTGTGTATAAATAACGATCAGCCATGCATTGATATACGACTGATGTGGAAGAATGCTTCTGATAATAACGTTCTTGTCCCCACGCGAAACCGCTTCATCCTCGACAGAATGTTTGAAATCGTTGGTTTTCGCAGGCTAAAGCCTATATTAGACGCACGTGTTACGGATATGCATTATTTTGATACGGTTCTTGAATACGCATACACCGCTCTGTTCGACGGGTTTACCGAGTGCAGGAAAGAACATGGCGAGAAGGTCGAGAGCTCGATGCTTATTTAAAAGGTTTAGACTCTTCGAAATATCATGAACTTTTGTACAAGGGGGAAGGGGGTTGGCACTCGCACTCATTTGATCAACATTGCAATTGCATATGCACTCTACCATTTTTCGGCCATACTACTATGCATAAATATCGCAATAGATGACCTAATCTTTCTTTAAAAAAACATATTAATTATTCAACAGAATTTCTCTTCTAAGATAATTAACTGAATCTTTATCTACGATAAACTGAAGGGTTGTCCCCAACAAATCTATCCAAATTACACACGTAAATTTGGAAAATAATAATGAGGACTTTAATCGGATTATTATGATTACAGAATTGGTAGGCGACAGCCAGCTTATTCTTAAGTCTAGCTGGGTTAGGTCTATCAGCATACGTGGAAAAGTCGTATTATTTAAGCCTATCTCATACGAGGTTAGGCTTCGGGTTTACAAGATGTTAGGCACGGCTGTGTTCAGGCTTTGGACCTACCCTTTTACACACCACTTTCATTCAGTGCCGTGTAGAGAACATTTAAGGGGCAGGGGCTCACGGCCATAAAAGGGTACATCTTTGGGGGTCCGGAATAATTTCATAGCCAGGTGGTACATTGTGGTGTCTTGAGAGAGGAGTTTTAATGTAGAACTAGTAATTTTATTATGTTTTTCAGATTTTTTCACATTACAGATTAGTAATACAAGTTACTTACTAAATATAGGGAAACCTGTGGATTTATTTAAGATGTTAGTTAAATGAAGGTGCAATAAACAATAAGAGTACAATCATATTTTATTGAAAAAAATTATAAAACAAAGACAGAATAATTATCGTTTACTAAACTGCAGAGCTTTTCTGCTTTTAACAATCACAATACAAAAACATGAATGATAAGTGATTCAAGCAACATTGAACATGTATATTACAAGGTAGGCAATACTCTTCTTCCAGAAACACTTAAAACTTTGACCAGATTTTTTGCTGACTCCCTCCTCAACTCTCTCTATTACTGTCTCTCTCTCACCCTTCCTCTTCGTTGTAGTTCTCCATTTCATTGTATTAATTCCTGCAATCACTGTGTTACAGAAACAGAAAAAAAACATCATAATTTCAACGAACAAGTTTTTCAACAAATAATTCAGTACAGTTATGCTACGTGCGTGAATACTTACATTCCAGCATTATATAGTAAAAATAATCTGCAAAACTGAATTTCATTGTTTCAAACTTGGAAGTCAGGAAGAGTGCTGGATACCAGGGAATTTCAAATACTGTTCTAATTTTCTATAGAGAAAAGAAGATGCACTTACTAGAATTTTTACAACAGTAACTTCCTTTGGGTCATGCTCTTAAAGATGTTAATAACCTCATTATGGTTAATAAGAATGTCCTTTTCTGTGGCCAGCAGCATGAGGTCTGACAGCCTGTCTTCCTTGGAAAGGTTGCGAAGCTTTGATTTGACTAGCTTTAATTTGGAAAAAGAGCGCTTCACTGTGGCAGTAGATATAGGAAGAGTAGCATAGATCTTGACCAACTCAAACAGAGTAGGAAAAATAATACTGAGGTTGTTTTCCTTCATGCATTTCAGCATTGACTTGGCTTCATTTTTAGAACTTGGATATGCTAAGTAGAACAGCTTAAGTTCAGTCAAAAGTGTGTCATGTTCTTCCTCAAAACCATAGATTCGGAGACGGTATGAACAGCTTTAACAGCTTCATTTTGCACGTCTTTCTATTTTGATGGGACTGTTAGGCAGTGTAGGGAACTCAAAATTTTGCCTGTACTGCTTTTGTCTTTCCCTGTAAATTTGCTTTGTATTTCATGTTTGGTTATGTCCATGAAAGTGTACACCTTTGCACGATAGTATTCTCCCACTGTCTGCAAACAATAATCTTGTGTTGCTGAGTAACAACTGTATTTGAGTACTCAAGTGTTGTAAATGAGACACATTTTTCCCATATACTTAGTGCTATAATGAGGGATGCGTTCCCGGGGGCAAAATTTCGGACTCGCTAACTTAAATTAATAGCCTATATAGAAGTGTGACCCCCCCTTGACAGGAAAGGCCCATTTCTTTTATCACCAAGGCAGGCTAAAAAAGTTTACTGCATTCATATACATAAAATTACTGAAAAAAGGGCACTTCTGAGTCATGGAGGGAAAAGGGCAGGGGCTCAAGCCCCTGTGGCCCTCCTCCCCCTCCTCTCTGCATGGCCCTGCTTTCATTTATATTACTACGATAACCAGAATTTACCACAGCCACTGGGACGAACAAATATACTATATATAGGTTAACTGCTTAATGACGATGTCGCTAGTCGCAACACATTCGTTTGTTTGTTAAAGTTTTATCACTCCACTGAAGGCTTCACACGAGCCACATATAAGTCACAATCGGGTATGAAACACTTGTTATAAAAATATTATTAAATATTTAAGTCACAGGTATTAAATGGGAAAGAAAAAATATGTATATAAATATAAGAAGTATTTTAATTGACTTAGATCGAACTTTATCATTAACTATCTAGGAATTTCCCGTGCGCTTTTTTTCCCTTCTAGAATTTGGATTTTCATTTCGCATTGGAAAAACACAATTGTACTTCTTTTTTTCGTTTGATTCTGGAACTTAGAAACAATTTTAAAATACATTATATTATGAGTTTTATAAATCCCTATATGTTTTATATTATTTAACTAACTTAGGCTCTATGTGACAATATTAAATTATTTTGATATCTATTTCAAGTACTATTTGAAACTAAAATTACACATGCCTGCAGTGGTTTTGTTGTCCGAAATATTTTATCAGTTATATACTAATTTCTGCACGCTGATTCCGAAAATAATATTCATTTTTCACCATCACGTACAGATTTTTCACAAAATGTAATATTTCATATTACATATGTAAGTAATTTTCACTAAAATTGACTCAGCTAAATTTTGATTAAAAACTACTGCCTACAAATGCTTATAAATGCTTGGTTTCACCAAGATATCAAAGAAATGGATAAGAGACATCTGGGAAGGTGGGACATCAGCATTATGGCTGATTACTGCTGAATGTTCAAACGAGATACTCCAGAATTATTACATAAAAGAAAAGGAACAGCGAGTACATTCGAGACTAAAAGGCATAGATCTCACAAGAAAACTCAGGACAAATAAAGATAAATATGTAATTGACGTTAATAGTCTTCTTTCGGTGCTCCTTAGTAGTATAGCCGCAAAAGGGGAGAGTGCAAGAATGTTGCAAGTTATTATGGAATGTTGCAATGTTGCAAAGAGGGGTGGGGGTCATTGCAAAGTTGGGTGGGTTGTTGCAAAGGGGGTGGGGGTTGTTGCAAAGGGGGTGGGGTGTTGCAAAAAAAGGTAAACAAGAAAAAACATTCCCCAAAGGGGGGATGCTGCAGGTGCAACAAGGAAAACTTGGAGGCGGCGTTATCCCCCAAGAGAAAGGAGAGAAAGGATGAGAGAAAGGAGGAGAGGTGTTCACCTGGCAGGAGCCAAGTGCATATTAAGACTTCAGCCGAGTAGGCGTTGTTTTATAGGCTCCTAATCAGCCAGCTGGCTTAGAAGGCGTAAATGGCTTGAGTTGCCAGATAGCGCCATGTATTCATTTAATTCTAATCGAAGACTGAGTTGCCAGATACCACTTTTTAGCGATACCATTGTATACATTATTATCGACTCCTAATCAGCCAGTTGGCTTAGAAGGCGTAAATGGCTTGAGTTGCCAGATACCACTTTTTCGATACCATTGTATACAATTATAGACTCCTAATCAGCCAGTTGGCTTAGAAGGCGTAAATGGCTTGAGTTGCCAGATACCACTTTTTAGCGATACCATTGTATACATTATTATATTTCTTAAAAGTTGGTTTAGAATACCGGTAGTAGGTTTAGAAGCCGTAACATGATATAATTAAGTAAAACAACATTGCATCATTCTGTTTATTATAAATATATAGAAAATAAATATACATTCAATAATAATTGAGGAATATGCATATAATCATAACAGTACAGGAAATATATACACACAATTATGGTGATATATATAAAATAAATATACATTTCAAATAGAAATAAATATACATTTCAATAATAATAGAAATATGCATATAATCATAACAGTACAGGGGAAATATCACGCAAAATATATAAATACATTTCAATAATAATAGAAATATGCATATAATCATAACAGTACAGGAGAAATATCAAGCAAAATATAAATACATTTCACTTTTTTTTCAAAATACTAAACTCGGTCTTAATCGAGTTTACAATTACATCATTATTGCTCTGCATTACGCAGTATATGCGGCTTAATAATATTTCACCGCTTAAAGTATAGGGAAACCTGTATTCGATATGAAGGGCTTTCATATCGTTCAGTACTATTTTTGTTCCCACTTTACAACCGGTTGGTAAGTCATCTTTAAATACGTCTAGAATACAATCAAAAGCACGCACAAAGAGTTCATCGTTAGCTACATTATTAAACACAAGTTTATAACACGCTTTTCCAATCGAGGGTTTATTTCTACCGACTCGAGCTTTTCAATCGTGAACTCACTCAACATAGCGGCAATTGAAATAATCTTCTAAATCGTTACGACAACTGCGCGTTATATAAAGAAATAGTTCTTCAGGGTGAACGGTGTAGGTGAGCTCAGCCTTGTACCGATCAATTGCTTTGTACCAAAGTTCATGGTATTTCAAAGAGTCTAAACTTTTTAAATAAACGTCCAGCACTAGACCATTCTCACCAGCCCTACACTCGGTAAACCCATCGAGCAGAGCGGTGTAGGCGTATTCAAGTACTGTATCAAAATAAAGCATGTCCGTAACACGCGCGTCTAATATAGGTTTCAGCTTGCGGAATCCGACGATTTCAAACATTCTGTCGAGGATGAAACGGTTTCGCGTAGGAACAAGAGCGTTATTATCAGAAGCATTCTTCCACATCAGCCGTATATCAATGCACGGCCGATCGTTATTTATACACAACGTACATACAACGGCGTATGAGGGTGCGTCACTAATCTGCTCTCTTCTTGTACCTACGTTAGCAGGTATTTTATAACGATCTTCACTCCACTTCTCAACTATCACGAAGATTCTATTCATCTCCTCGACACTTAAATAAACCCGTTTGTTTGTTTGTCTACATTCCGTTTCCAGTACATAGCTAATGGTACCGGAATTACGCCTGAACACGCGCAACGATTTCGTCACGGACACATCGTACGAGGCGTTGAGAATGCTGCTCAAAGGAAGTTCCATCGTATTCGAGGAGCGCACGTCCACTCGGTTCAAGCTCTGAGATAACTATGAGCCGTGTGAGGCACGCAGGTAGGCAGGAACGGTTCGACGGGCGGCTGACTCGATGATACGTGAATGGGCTTGTTCGTATGATCCGCGAGTCGTACCGAATTGTTGTACATATTTCGGTACAAGAATTAATTTCATCACTACCAGCCTACGCACCAGACATTTTACCTCAGGATAAGAACTAGGAACATTTTATGTTTTACTAAACATCTTCACACTCCGGCGCACTATTTGAGAGGAACATATGCTCATATTTTTCCTTTCTGCCCATCAAACGATACTCGTCTCTAAAGTCTGTTAAAAACTCACGCAGGGCACTAGCCACAACCTCACTACGAACCTCATCATGATATACGTTAATATAGTGATAAAAATACTTAAGATTGTCCATGATCACGAGATTCACATTTTCAGTCGTAGGGTATGAGTAATCGACATGGTGTAGCATGACGTAATACCGCTTGTCACACCACCCATCCGCAAGACTCATTATCCATACCTGCTGCTTCTCTTCTGCACGCGTTGTTTCTTTTACTTCACGGTGTATGTGAGACTTTATAAAGTTTAGCTCTGCAGTATACTTCAGCACATCGTCTGTGCAACGAAAGCCTTCAACGGTCTCACCAGAACATCCGTAGAGTATTTGTACATCTTGGAACTTCGCACAATCCAATGTGTTTTTAAAAGAGGTATAGGAGGGAGGAATAGGAAGTTTTTCGGTATCCACCACATCCTGACACTTTGCTGAATACCATTTCATAAACGTTGTACAAGCAATATTAAAGGTAGCCATTTGAATACACGTCTGATCTGAATACACGTCTGATCTCTCGGGCTTACTGCAGTCGACTGACCACGCAGGGACTCCCAGATAGTAGCATGACTCACGGTCTTACAGTGGGCGGAGCTTAGAACTTTCACCTGCACACACACACACACACAAAGGAGAAAGTGAAACGCTAATTGAAACATGATTTATTTAATAAACGAGATATTCAAGTTATATATATTTACAAATACGATTTAATAAACGAGATATTCAAGTTATATATATATTACAAATACGTGTAATAAATCAATAGATACTTTACAAATACGATTTAATAAACGAGATATTCAATTATATATATATATTTACAAATACGTGTAATAAATCAATAGATACGATTATATACAAGACAAATACGTGTGAGTTAACAATAGAAGCATCATACGTTTGGTATCCAAAGGGTACGGTATCATAGGTACCAGGTAACTGGTAACGTTTCCTATAGGTGTTACGGCACACCTTCGTACCCCTAAGTTCCTTCACGCCCCCCAGCTTCTGCGCCCGAAAATTGTGGGTGCCTACAATTAGTTGGGGGGTTGTTCGCCCTCATCATCGTCCAAACATACTAGATCCTTCAACGATTCAAAGTTAACAACCCGCCGATTCGCATGGTTGAGCGTAATACCCTTTGCCTTCACGATATATTTCATTTCCCCCCCACCCTGACCCGTACCCCATAAGTCTTAGGTCCTGTTGAGACAAAAGAGTCGGCGTAAGCGTTGTCCCCATACTCGTCCTTGATCTCATCAGTGAGCTCGCCGAGGAACTCCCCAATAGCGGGCATGTATTCACCCTCCCTCTCTGTGAATATCACGCTATCTGTATCGGCATACAATACTCTCCGCCCAAGAGAACGCAATAGACCCCAAAGTTTTATACGGGCGTAGGCTGTTGTGAAGCTGGCCACAGGTATGTTTGTAACTCTTGAGGTATCTGTGGCAAATTCAGTGTTGTTGTACTTTATTATGTAAGTATTACCTACGTTCACGATCTCCATGACCTCTTTATCGGGAGCATTGGCATAATCCCAGACATCGCTATAACTTTGTGCCAAATGAATGCTCCCTCTGCCGGTATTCTGCGCAAATTTTCCCCATAGACTGTTTAGACACAACTTTGCACTAAAGCACTTGCCAGGATTCTTTACAATTTGGACACGATCAAGTTGTATACCTTCGCGGCGAGTGCACATATTATGTTCTTGTAGTGGCGTAGGCGAGCCTTCTGAGGGGTTTTCATTGATACATTGCAATTTATAAGGTTAAGACAGATTTCACAGATGCATTTTAAAAAGTCAGCTTCGATATTTTTAATAAACATCTGCTGCAATGCCCGGGCAGTGGATGATAGATTTTTATTAATTCACGGTATTTCTTTAGTCTCTCTGTCATTCTGGAATATACACCATTTCAGGCTCGTTTGGAAATATATTCGTTCGCAAAAGCACTCTAAACGTGTTTCGCGGATGAAGGTCGCAAAGCAAATATCCGTAACGCGTGCTTCTAGCTTCTTTATAAACTTCCAAAAACTCCTTACGCTGATTCGGAACATTTGATTGGCTAATACCCCAATTTGTGATACATCTCTACGTTGCGCGAATAAGACTAGATATTGCGTATTTAACGACACATCGCGCATGTATCTATTTTTGAAAAATAGATTCTGATTGATGAAGAACACGCTTATGTTAAGATGGTGGGAGAATACTGTAAATGTCTCGGCAAACGTTTTATCCATCTCCAACATGAGATCGTCAATTACAATGATTGTATGTTCATTTCCCTTTAACGAATTAACGTCATATACGCCTTTGTGGAACAAAATATCATCTTGGTACTCGTTGAACACTGATTGATACGTCGAATAGCACCATATAACTTTATGCACAAATTTCGAGAACATCTCTCCCTTTTCTTTAATGATTTTAAGCATAAACACAGTTTTACCACATCCTGTAGGTCCAGATATAATACATGTGGATGGCTCGTGAATCTGAATTTTTCTACAGAGTCCATTTCTAACACGTCACACTCCTAAGTGGGTCATTTACAAAATATTACAAATTTTGAGTGCTGTTCCTTATATTTTGCTTTCTTCTCCCACAGAACCGTGAATGACGATGAGGTAGAGCATCCCATCATTGACATTACGGATGACCTCGACGACAGTGTAGTTGTGATCTCCTCCCCTGCCAACGAACTCACCAGCGATACCGGTAGCACGTCCAAAGCGGAGGTATGAGAACCCCACGTCAGGTATAAAGCGCACGAAATACGCGCCTGTTGCAGCGGTAATAGATCCCCAACCCTCAACCTCTTACGCAACAAGCCCCCCAGCAGCACCTCCCGCTAATATATCCCCTTATTCATCCGCCGCCCCCCGTTCTGTTAAGTCTACAATAATAGAGCCCCAACCATCAACCTCCTACGCAACAGGCCCCCCAGCAGCACCTTCCGCTAATATATCCCCTAATTCATCCGCGCCCCCGTTCTGTTGAGGATGTATAACGCTCGAATTGGTGCGATCCGCAGCCCCCACCCCAGCCTTGACTAGAAATCGGTATAGAGTCAGGGTCGACCCTAGAGCCATGTATAGCAATGGAATTGAGCGCGGGCTACGCCGGGTTGTACAGCGTATGTAGAGTTTGCTCTTCAGAATCGTGACGAGCGTGAAGTCAGGACGAGTCTGTCCTTTGGATTCGGGTCAGATGACGGTGATGTAGACGATTATTGGGTGATAGTGCCATTTAGACGTTTGGCGGCTGAAGATGTAGAATATATATTAGGGCGTATAATGCAAGCCGCCCAAAGTAGTATAGCCTTCAATATGGACAACTTCACGGTAAATATTGACCATGTATTCCGTGTTGCGGGTCATAGTGCCATACCGTATACTCTTAACTTCAATTCTCCGACTATTTACGAAAGCATATAAACGTCGATCGTGGTTGCGGCTTTATAGCAGTACTCTTAGCACGTATGTTTACTGTACAAAATACACGGACTCAAAAAATTTGGCTGCCTACGGTCGTGAGCGTGCCCGTAAACTAGCTGTAGACTGTGAACTTGAATTTGACTGTAATATGGGTCCTGAAGAGCTGAGAAGGGTAGAACAGGAAATGAATGTCCGCATAGTTGTACTGGGTTGGATGATCGTCGTAGGACTGTGTATGTTTTTAAAAGCTGTGTGAGAGATCGTACAAGACCCCTACTTATTTTAGGATTGTCAGGGACAACGTATCTCCCCATCCGTAATATAAGGTGGCTTTACGCGAGTTATGACAAAAGTCGAAAATATGGGAGACATCATGATTTGTGTAAGGGGTGCCTCGAGTTTGCGGATGATATAGTGAGACATTGTAAAGAATGTCACATGGTATGTGAGCAGTGTAAAAGCACCAAATGTGAAAGCCGTGTAGTTGAAGCTGAGAAGAGAGACTGTGATGTGTGTAGACGCACATTTTTCAAAATAGCTGTTTTGATTTCCATAAATCAATTGGCACGTGCAGGAAAATGAGAATCTGTGAATGTGGTATGTTTCACACAATGGATAATTGGGGAAAATTTAAGCACAAGTGTGACGTAATTCACTGTCCTACATGCCAGGAGGAATATAAGGCGGATGGAGTAAAGCATGTATGTTATATGAAAGATGCTAAGCCTAAAAATAACCCTTGTATAACTGTATACTACGATATAGAAACATATACGAACGCTGAAACCAAAGAGGTAATTCCACATTTACTTGTGAGCCAGACCATCTGTGATGAGTGTATGGGTATCGAATGTGACGAGTGCCCCAAATGTGGTAAACGGACAAACGTTTTTAAAACGAATGTCCGCGATAGTCCTGTGAAACTATTTGTGTCCTATATTGTCAAGTTAGCCGACAAGTTAAAAAAATGACTGTGTATATTCTCGCCCATAACGGGGCAAAGTTTGACACGCAGTTCCTTTATAAGGAGTTGCTTGAACACGAATCCTCTGAGATATTTACAGGTGATCCATTGAAAAGAGGCAACAAATTAATACAGATGCAGATAAGAGGCAATGTACAATTTAAAGATACTTTATTATTCACACCTTGTAAATTAGCAAAGCTACCCAAGGTGATGGGAGTAGCAGCTGAAGTTTCCAAAGGATACTTCCCTTACACTTTCCTCACCAGCGAGACTTTAAACTACGTAGGCCCACCACCCCCAAACATTATTTTGACTGTATGGATGAACGTGAAGACTTTGATCGATACTACGACAGTTTTAATGAAAGTAACCCTTATAATATAGCTGATGAATGTGAGCGTTATTGCGTGAATGATGTGCGCGTGCTTAGAGTATGTTTCCAGGCCTTTAGAAGGATGTACATAGCCCGTTTCAAATGCGATCCACTGCAAGTCGCAACCACCATCGCATCATTATGTTTTACGGTGTTCAAGAATAACTTCATGCCTAAAGACACCTTAGCCATTATTCACCGAAACAACCCCCGCAGTTACGGACACAAGGCTATTTACTGGCTCATACACCTACAGCAACAGACAGGTGTATACATAAAGCACGCCCGCAACACGGGTGAAGTACCCATTAAGATTAATGGACGTGTTTTTTGGGTTGATGGGTTAAGTGAAAACCGTGTCACTGGTGTGAAGACTGTGTACTCCTTTAACGGTTGCTGGTGGCATGGATGCCCCCGTCCTGAGTGCGGAATCGCCGGAGATATCCACGGTAGGTCTCCTGCCGACTGTCTTGCATCGACCCGCACCCGCGATCAACTTATAGGATCACAGTTCACTCACAAAGTCTTGTGGGAGCATGAATATGATGCACGGATGGAGACAGACGAGGTGTACCGTGAGGAAATAAACACGATCAAGCGTTCAATGGTGCTGGATCCTCTCAAATGTGGTGATAGCTTGTTTGGAGGACGTACAAATCCTTTCAGACTATACTTTCCACCTACGGAGGGCGTGAAGCTCCATTACTACGATTTCTGTTCTTTATACCCATACGTGATGAAGAGCAATCCGTACCCCGTGGGCGCTCCTGAGAAACTGGTGGGACCTACCTACCCTCCATCAATGAATTTTCAAAAAATTTGAATGATCGTTACTTTGGGCTCTCTTTCGTAGACGTACTCCCCCCACGCAATTTATGGATGCCGATCTTACCTGTCGTTATCGACGACAAGCTCATGTTTCCCCTGTGCGTGAAGTGCGCGGAAGAGGATAACGGCGAATGTAACCATATACCCCACCAGCGTAAGATCAGAGGCGTATATACAAGTCCTGAGCTGGCCCTAGCCGTACGCCATGGTTATAGAATACTGAAGATACATGAGGTGTGGAGGTTTCAGAAGCTACCCAACCTTTTCACACCATATATAAACGCCTTTTTGAAGGATAAGGTTGAGGCATCAGGGTATCCGCGAGGAGTTGATACCGAAGATGAAAAGTCTGCCTATATTCAACGTTACCGCGACCGCGAAGGTATACAACTTGATCGTGTCCAAATTGTAAAGAATCCTGGCAAGCGCTTTAGTGCAAAGTTGTGTCTAAACAGTCTATGGGGAAAATTTGCGCAGAATACCGGCAGAGGGAGCATTCATTTGGCACAAAGTTATAGCGATGTCTGGGATTATGCCAATGCTCCCGATAAAGAGGTCATGGAGATCGTGAATGTAGGTAATACTTACATAATAAAGTACAACAACACTGAATTTGCCACAGATACCTCAAGGGTTACAAACATACCTGTGGCGAGCTTCACAACAGCCTACGCCCGTATAAAACTTTGGGGTCTATTGCGTTCTCTTGGGCGGAGAGTATTGTATGAGATCAAGGACGAGTATGGGGACAACGCTTACGCCGACTCTTTTGTCTCAACAGGACCTAAGACTTATGGGGTACGGGTCAGGGTGGGGGAGGAAATGAAATATATCGTGAAGGCAAAGGGTATTACGCTCAACCATGCGAATCGGCGGGTTGTTAACTTTGAGTCGTTGAAGGATCTAGTATGTTTGGATGATGAGGGCGAACAACCTCCCCAACTAATTGTAGGCACCCACAATTTTCGGGCGCAGAAGCTGGGGGGCGTGAAGGAACTTAGGGGTACGAAGGTGTGCCGTAACACCTATAGGAAACGTTACCAGTTACCTGGTACCTATGATACCGTACCCTTTGGATACCATAACGTATGATGCTTCTATTGTTAACTCACACGTATTTGTCTTGTATATAATCGTATCTATTGATTTATTACACGTATTTGTAAATATATATATATAAGTTGAATATCTCGTTTATTAAATCGTATTTGTAAAGTATCTATTGATTTATTACACGTATTTGTAAATATATATTAACTTGAATATCTCGTTTATTAAATCGTATTTGTAAATATATATAACTTGAATATCTCGTTTATTAAATAAATCATGTTTCAATTAGCATTTCACTTTCTCCTTTGTGTGTGTGTTGTGTGTGTGTGTGCAGGTGAAAGTTCTAAGCTCCGCCCACTGTAAGACCGTGAGTCATGCTACTATCTGGGAGTCCCTGCGTGGTCAGTCGACTGCAGTAAGCCCGAGAGATCAGACGTGTATTCAGATCAGACGTGTATTCAAATGGCTACCTTTAATATTGCTTGTACAACGTTTATGAAATGGTATTCAGCAAAGTGTCAGGATGTGGTGGATACCGAAAAACTTCCTATTCCTCCCTCCTATACCTCTTTTAAAAACACATTGGATTGTGCGAAGTTCCAAGATGTACAAATACTCTACGGATGTTCTGGTGAGATCGTTGAAGGCTTTCGTTGCACAGACGATGCTGAAGTATACTGCAGAGCTAAACTTTATAAAGTCTCACATACACCGTGAAGTAAAAGAAACAACGCGTGCAGAAGAGAAGCAGCTGGTATGGATAATGAGCCTTGCGGATGGGTGGTGTGACAAGTGGTATTACGTCATGCTACACCATGCCATTACTCATACCTACGACTGAAAATGTGAATCTCGTGATCATGGACAATCTTAAGTATTTTTATCACTATATTAACGTATATCATGATGAGGTTCGTAGTGAGGTTGTGGCTAGTGCCCTGCGTGAGTTTTTAACAGACTTTAGAGACGAGTATCGTTTGATGGGCAGAAAGGAAAAATATGAGCATATGTTCCTCTCAAATAGTGCGCCGGAGTGTGAAGATGTTTAGTAAAACATAAAATGTTCCTAGTTCTTATCCTGAGGTAAAATGTCTGGTGCGTAGGCTGGTAGTGATGAAATTAATTCTTGTACCGGAAAAACAAATATGTACAACAATTCGGTACGACTCGCGGATCATACGAACAAGCCCATTCACGTATCATCGAGTCAGCCGCCCGTCGAACCGTTCCTGCCTACCTGCGTGCCTCACACGACTCATAGTTATCTCAGAGCTTGAACCGAGTGGACGTGCGCTCCTCGAATACGATGGAACTTCCTTTGAGCAGCATTCTCAACGCCTCGTACGATGTGTCCGTGACGAAATCGTTGAGTGTGTTCAGGCGTAATTCCGGTACCATTAGCTATGTACTGGAAACGGAATGTAGACAAACAAACAAACGGGTTTATTTAAGTGTCGAGGAGATGAATAGAATCTTCGTGATAGTTGAGAAGTGGAGTGAAGATCGTTATAAAATACCTGCTAACGTAGGTACAAGAAGAGAGCAGATTAGTGACGCACCCTCATACGCCGTTGTATGTACGTTGTGTATAAATAACGATCGGCCGTGCATTGATATACGGCTGATGTGGAAGAATGCTTCTGATAATAACGCTCTTGTTCCTACGCGAAACCGTTTCATCCTCGACAGAATGTTTGAAATCGTCGGATTCCGCAAGCTGAAACCTATATTAGACGCGCGTGTTACGGACATGCTTTATTTTGATACAGTACTTGAATACGCCTACACCGCTCTGCTCGATGGGTTTACCGAGTGTAGGGCTGGTGAGAATGGTCTAGTGCTGGACGTTTATTTAAAACGTTTAGACTCTTTGAAATACCATGAACTTGGTACAAAGCAATTGATCGGTACAAGGCTGAGCTCACCTACACCGTTCACCCTGAAGAACTATTTCTTTATATAACGCGCAGTTGTCGTAACGATTTAGAAGATTATTTCAATTGCCGCTATGTTCAGTGAGTTCACGATTGAAAAGCTCGAGTCGGTAGAAATAAACCCTCGATTGGAAAAGCGTGCTTATAAACTTGTGTTTAATAATGTAGCTAACGATGAACTCTTTGTGCGTGCTTTTGATTGTATTCTAGACGTATTTAAAGATGACTTACCAACCGGTTGTAAAGTGGGAACAAAAATAGTACTGAACGATATGAAAGCCCTTCATATCGAATACAGGTTTCCCTATACTTTAAGCGGTGAAATATTATTAAGCCGCATATACTGCGTAATGCAGAGCAATAATGATGTAATTGTAAACTCGATTAAGACCGAGTTTAGTATTTTGAAAAAAAGTGAAATGTGTTTATATATTTTGCTTGATATTTCTCCTGTACTGTTATGATTATATGCATATTTCTATTATTATTGAATTGTATTTTATATTTTGCGTGATATTTCCCCTGTACTGTTATGATTATATGCATATTTTCTATTATTATTGAAATGTATTTATATATTTTGCGTGATATTTCCCCTGTACTGTTATAATTATATGCATATTTCTATTATTATTGAAATGTATATTTATTTCTATTTGAAATGTATATTTATTTTATATATATCACCATAATTGTGTGTATATATTTCCTGTACTGTTATGTTTATATGCATATTCCTCAATTATTATTGAAATGTATATTTATTTTCTATATATTTATAATAAACAGAATGATGCAATGTTGTTTTACTTAATTATATCATGTTACGGCTTCTAAACCTACTACCGGTATTCTGAACCAACTTTTAAGAAATATAATAATGTATACAATGGTATCGCTAAAAAGTGGTATCTGGCAACTCAAGCCATTTACGCCTTCTAAGCCAACTGGCTGATTAGGAGTCTATAATAATGTATACAATGGTATCGCTAAAAAGTGGTATCTGGCAACTCAAGCCATTTACGCCTTCTAAGCCAACTGGCTGATTAGGAGTCTATAATAATGTATACAATGGTATCGCTAAAAAGTGGTATCTGGCAACTCAAGCCATTTACGCCTTCTAAGCCAACTGGGCTGATTAGGAGTCTATAATAATGTTACAATGGTATCGCTAAAAAGTGGTATCTGGCAACTCAAGCCATTTACGCCTTCTAAGCCAACTGGCTGATTAGGAGTCTATAATAATGTATACAATGGTATCGCTAAAAAGTGGTATCTGGCAACTCAAGCCATTTACGCCTTCTAAGCCAACTGGCTGATTAGGAGTCTATAATAATGTATACAATGGTATCGCTAAAAAGTGGTATCTGGCAACTCAGTCTTCGATTAGAATTAAATGAATGCATGGCGCTATCTGGCAACTCAAGCCATTTACGCCTTCTAAGCCAGCTGGCTGATTAGGAGCCTATAAAACAACGCCTACTCGGCTGAAGTCTTAATATGCACTTGGCTCCTGCCAGGTGAACACCTCTCCTCCTTTCTCTCCTTTTTCTTGGGGGATAACGCCGCCTCCAAGTTTTCCTTGTTGCACCTGCAGCATCCCCCCTTTGGGGGATTTTTTTTCTTTTTTTTCTTTTTTGCAACACCCCCACCCCCCTTTGCAACAAACCCCCACCCCCTTTGCAACAACCCCCACCCCCATTTGCAACAACCCCACCCCTTTGCAACATTGCAACATTTCGTAATACCTTGCAACATTCTTGCACTCTCCCCTTTTGCGGCTATACTACTCTCCTTTAGTATGCGGTCTACAGACAAATTCACACTTTAGTATGCGGTCTACACCAATTTGTTTTTTAAATGTAAAAGAAGGTTGAAATGACAATCTTACTTGAAAAAAAATTATTGAAAAGTTAAAAACATAAAAAGTTTAAATGTAAGGAAAAAAATTTATTGAAAAGTTAAAAACACAAAAAGTTTAAATGTAAGTATACCTTCTTAGCTTGTTTACTAATTGCTTGTTTACATCCCAATGTCAGTCGCCCTTGACGATTGGTTAGGTTTAGTCATGATATTTTCGTTAGTTTTAACGAAAATATCTTGACTAAACCTAACCAATCGTAGGTAGACCGCATACTATAGTAGCACCGGCAATTAAATTGTTTACAACTTTACTGCTTCAAATTTCTCAAGCTACTGATGTTAAACAATCATTTTGAATTTCAAGGTCAAATAGGGTCTAAGTCATGTGAGTGAGTCATTTAGCGAAAAAAAAGAGCGGCAGAATGCGTGAGCAGGCACAAATTTAACGAAAAAAACCTGTAGACTGCACTTTGAAAAAAGTAGAGCGCGGCAGAATTTGTAGACCGCATACTAAAGGAGCACCCTTCTTTCTTTTTAAAGTTGTTTGCATTTTGTAATTAGTATAACAAAGCGAAATAGGTGCCTAATGTAAATTGAAATAAATAATATTTATTTATGTTGTTTTTTCCCTTCCAGTTTGCAGAAAATCCTTACGTGGTAGAAAAAATGGACACCTTATTCGAAATCAGCGTAGTTGAATTATATAAAATGTTATTAGTAAGAAAACAACTCTTACAAAGTTCTCATTCGCCAGCCTGCGTTATTTACGGATACATGATTTGTTGAAATGGAGGTGTGGCATCACGTGACTAATATTCCCATAACTCAGTGGTTAAAAAGTGTCACCTGCTTTAGTATAAACAAACTGAGACCAATTTGGATGTTTTCGTGCAAGCAGTCACGTATTTTTTCTGGGATTTACCTGAGGCCTACTTAGAATTCATATCCTACCTAACTTACTGTATGTTTGTCATTTTCTTCAAAAGTTTTACTATATTTTACATTACGAGTATTAATTAATCCCCAATTTTGTAAACTCAACAATATAACGGGCTTCATTTCAATAAAAAAGGCTGTATTTGCGTTGGTTCGGAATGAGATTGGATCTTTTCCGTTTGACTGCCGCCATTGAAACATAAGAGGTGAGTGCCCCCAGCCTTCTTTACTTAGCCTTATAAGGCTAACTAACGAAAATATCACGACCTAACCTAACCAATCGTTAGGTCAACTGTACGACCTTGACGATTGGTTAGGTTAGGTCGTGATATTTTTGTTAGTTAGCCTTATAAAGCTAACTAAAGAAGGCTGGAGGCCCTGATCTTCAGGTGATCCCCTTATTTTTCTGAGTACACGATTAAAACTTAAAAATTAAGCATGGATCTTGAAAGTAATTAAAATTGTTTATAAGAAACAAAATTTGAAGGGGAAATTAAGAAAAGCTTTTTTATAAAGTAACTTATTTTGTATCATCAAGACATTTCAGTTAAAATACAAAATACAAAAAGTTTAATTATGTTTCAATGGCGGCAGTCAAACGGAAAAGATCCATGAGACTAATTAATTCTCATTCTCCTGCTGTATAGTTTAGTTAATTTATATACAAAGTGTTTTCCATGCTTCTATAAATTTCTAAATAAATGTACATTTAATTTAATTACTGTACTATTTAATTCTATTTTTTTGTATTTTAAAAATGCATTTAAAAACCATTGATTTCTATAACAGTGTTAATATTTTTACGAAGTTGTTATCCTGAATCTCGTGTAATACTGTCATAGCACAATTTATTAATAATACAATAAAAACTGAAATTACGAACATTTAATTAATGTCTGCTTTATCCTTATCAATTTGTCTTTCGTAGTGAGTAACTCAACTATTAATTTGACATCAGAAATATAAAAATAGTATTACGAATTTCTCATTTACAAATATTCCTGATAACACGCTTAGACTTATTTATTTAATTTGCATAACGATTGCAGTCTATCTATTTCACATCGGAAAACAGACATACACTAATTGTTTAGACGTCATTATTAAGAATGCATCAAACTGTATACGACTGTAACTAGAATCAGTAGGGAGAGAATGCAATTTTCTTATATAATATATAATTGTAATCATAGTATTGTCTGGATTACTGAGACAATGAGGAAAAATAATGTACGTGAAAGAAATATTTTAGTATTTGTTTGTATTAAATGTACGAAGAATTTTAATCGTAGTCCCCCACTCTTTGAAACAAAGGTTACCTTTTTCCTTTGATAGTAAAAAGAATATACATACTAAGATGCATACTAAGTATATACTGTACATACTAAGACGAATTTCTGACTGGAAGCTTTGTCAGCCATTCTGATATAGTAAGTTCGTCTATATATTTTTCTCTCTCAGTCCCTGAAGAGGGGTAGAAATACATTCAAAATACTCGAAAAGGACTGCTGTCTTATTTTTCTCATGGTTGAAGTTAATACGTATGTATACATTCAGCAAACTACACTTTATTGGTCAGTATATTGATTGGTATACTGGTCAAAAGATACAATCCAACGCCAAAGAAATAATTCAATTTGCTTCAATACCTTTTATTTATATTGCTTTTCAGAGCATTTTCAAAGGGAGATCATTCACTTTACATTGAAACAAATACAGAGTTGATAATAGAAACTTTATAGAAAAGTATATAAGGAATTATCATTCTCTTGTTTAATATTCAATTTTCCTTTAGATATTTATTCGTTTCTGTGACCCTGTAACGAAATTTTAAAACAAAACCCAATCATGACTCATTAGGAATTTTTTTATGATTTTTAGACATTTTTTGGAGGCGAACTTTTTTCTCCCTAAGTGTACATTCTGCTGTTATTAGATTCACACTCTACTATACACGCCTTATTATACTGTCCAGTACAATTAATCTGATTTAAACTTAATGTAAACCAGTTCCACTGAATCTGACCATGTTACCACATTCTAATAAATCTTCTCAAAATAATATTAGAATCTTAATAAGTGCAGGCAGTAGTTCATTTAGGACAAAAAGTCTAAGATGATAGTATCTTCATTAACCGGATATTACTACATATACATAGAGAAAGAGAGAGAGAGAGAGAGAGAGAGAGAGAGAGGAGAGAGAGAAGAAAAATATTTCCCTTATCACGGAAGGAAAAGAAATAAGAAACAGGAAATTGGTTATGCAAATACGAGTATAGAGATTTTTTAATGTTATTTCATTATTACGAAGGATGTTTTTAGCTTTAATGATTATTCATATTTTGAAATTTATGCAAACGTTTCTTTGATGACCTCAAAAAGTGGTAAAAACGTTCATACGTTTAAAAGTTTTTATTATTATTATTATTATTATTATTATTATTATTATTTTTATTACATACACTGGGTAGCCAACTGGTTAAGACGCTAGGCGAATCGGGAGGTCGTGAGACCGAGTCTGGACGAGGATTTTTAAATTTCTGATTTCCTTGGTGGGTCATGTATTGTGTTCCACGTTAATCTGTAGGTCTAAGGTGGGGCAACAAGCCTGACCTTCTCAGACTAAACAATTCGGGTAGAAGCAAAACTAAAGTTAACCGAGGTGTGTGTGTGTGTGTGTGTGTGTGTGTGTGTGTATATATACTGTATACAGGGCGTCCCAAAAAAATGTATACACACTTTAAATACTTATAAAGGCAATGTTTATTAAAATACATTTCATTTTCAAAATGTAATAGAATCTACAGACATTATTTAATTGTTTGGCAACGCCTGTTTTCAAACTGACGTCCGTTCTGGTCCAGGCACTGCTGATAACGCGAAGCAATGGAATCGCAAACATCACGAAACATTTCGTTTGGTATTTGTGTGCATTCTCGTTCAATGGCTGCTCTCAATTCAGCGACTGTTGCAGGTTTTATAGCGTAGACTTTGTCTTTTAAGTATCCCCATAAAAAAAAGTCTAGTGGTGTGAGGTCTGGTGAACGCGGAGGGTATTCTACGAAACCCCTTCGTCCAATCCACATCCACATCGTGCCAAGTACCACTCGCAATACTCCACTCTTCGGTCCGGATCATCTTCATTAATAGCATGGACTAATCTTGGAATGTAACTTTTCCATTGACAGCGCTTCAAAATGCGTTGGACAGACGATTCTGAAATTCCTACCTCACGACTCGCTTGCCGCACAGATTTTCTTGGACTTTGGTGATACGTTTCCAGTACTCTTTCTTGCTTTGTGAGGCTTGTCGATGTCCGTGGTCTTCCGGAACGCTTCTTGTGGACATTTTGAACAGTTCCATCGGCTTCAAACTTATCTCTAATTCGAGTGATGGTAAGTCGCGTTGGTGGATCTGTTTGAAACTCTCTCCTAAACTGTCTTTGCACTTCAACTGCGTTTTCACACTTCCAGTAGCATTTTAGAATGAATTTCCTTTGTTCTAGGCTTAGTCTGACTGCCATTATTAATTCTAATGGGTTTAACTTGGAAAGAAAGAAACATCAATTGAGCTATCAGCTGTTAAAGTGTGTATACATTTTTTTGGGACGCCCTGTATATATATAAAATTTAATATATATACTGTATGTCATACATATATACAGTATATCATATATATTAAATACGTATCATATATATCATATATATCACATACGTATCATATATATCATATATCTGTATCATATATATATATATATATATATATATATATGTAATAAAATCACAGAACAACACGTGATCTTTTTAATAAGCAAAGAACCACAGGGAAAAGGAAAAGAAAACACGAAATCCGAGCGCTTTCGTGATATATTCTTGTCCCTGAAGATGTGAATATATCACGAAAGCGCTCGGATTTCGTGTTTCCTTTTCCTTTTTCCTGTGCTTCTTTGCCCATATATATATATATATAGGATTAGGTGGGGTCTGTCAAATGTGTTGTATACGGATGATGCTGTATTATCTGCTCAGAGTGAGTGCCATAGGCAAGAGGCTGTTAAGAGTTTTGTGGCGGTGTGTGAGAGAAGATTATTGAAAGTGAATGTGGGTAAAAGCAAATTACTGACTGTGGAGAGCGAGGAAAATTCGGATTGCCATGTCCTTGAGATGTGTTTCAACAAAAGAGGTACGAGTGCGGATGAAATTAATAGTAGAATCAAGGAAGAAACGTGGTGGGTGCGCTGAGAGCGGTTGTGAGGAAGCGGAGACTGCGTAGGGATGCTGCGGGATGTTTACATGAAGGTGTGTTACTACCGACACATTTGTATGGGTGTGAAACACTGACATGGTATGAAAGGAAGAAACCCAGGGTAAGAGCAGCTGACATGGATAGCATGAGAAGTATGTTATGTATGCCGGATTGATAAAATGAGAAATCGTGTTGTCTTGGACAGATGTGGTGTTCAGAAGTCAGTGGAAGTGAAAACTGAGGAAAGTGTGTTAAGGTGGTTTTGGCATGTTAAAAGAATGGGAGATGACAGAGTTATGAAAAGAGTGTATAAGAGTGTTCGCGAAGGTAGAAGGAGAGGAAGACCGAGAAGAAGGTGGATGGACATAATGAATGATTGCGTGAGTAAACGTTGATTTGAGTTGGGTGATGCACGAGAAGTGCGTCCTAAAAACTGTCCGCTGCGTGTAGAGCAACTTAGATCCGAGCGGAAAAAAAGAACTAAACGAACTGTGGGTAAAAAGTATGTAAAAAGTACACTCGACAGACTTTTTCTTTAATCACCAGAAGTGCACTCTGTATTTTTCACTTAGTTTCAGAAGAAACCGTTTGTCAAGAATATAACCGTTTCATCTATTTATTATCGACCTGCTATATAGTATGTACCCTTAAAGTATACTACAAATAAAACCTAAATTTATGTATGTTTTACTAGGGGCACTCAATATATTTTGCCCCACCTTTTTTTCTTAGCTAAATAATAGGCCATGGGGCTGAAATGTCTTTTGGGCCGTAAGTTTGAACTTTCTGCGCTTCACATAACCGGATTTTTTAAGTTTGAACCTCCCCTCCTTGTATAAAACCGGTTTTAAACGCCTTTGTATAAAATCGATGGTTAACGCAGTTTCGAAAATGGTGTCTGACAGTGATGTGCGTCGTAAACAGAGACCTGTTATCGAGTTCTTAACCGCAGAGAAGGAAACAGTTGGAAATATTCACAAACGTCTACAAAACGTTTACGGAGATGCTGTTGTTGATCGAAGCACAGTTGGACGCTGGTTTAAACGTGTGAGATCATCGGAGAGAGGGAGAGCCAGCCTCGATGATGAGCCACGCAGCGGTCGCCCGGCATCGCCTGTGACATTTCACTGTGCAACGTGCTAACAGCATCATTCAATCAAATCGGCGCGTCACATACAAGGAGCTATCACTGGAGCTAGGAATTAGTGAAGGAAGTGTAAATACGATAATTCAGCATCTGGGATACTCAAAAGTGTGTTCACGGTTTGTTCCTCGCCAACTGACTGAAGATCACAAAGCCCAAAGAAAAGAAATTGCTTCTGAGTCGTTGGTTCGATACGAGACAGAAGGGGATGACTTCCTTTCACGAATTGTGACTGGGGATGAGACTTGGGTAAACCACTTTGAACCTGAAACAAAACGTGAATCCATGGAGTGGCATCACGCAGACTTCCACGTAAGAAAAAGTTCAAAATGGTTCCCTCCGCAGGAAAGGTTATGGCCACCATCTTCTGGGACATGAAAGGGGTGATTCTGGTGGACATTATGAAGAAAGGACAAACAATCAACTCAGAGGCATATATTGCTACCCTACAGAGACTCCAGAGACGTATAAAGCGAGTTCGAACGAAGAGAAAACTGGATGCCGTCCTTCTTTTGTACGATAACGCAAGACCACACAACAGTTTGCAAACAAGTGAGGCCATCACAAAATGCGCTTGACTGTGTTACCCCAACCTCCATACAGCCCGGATCTGGCACCTTCAGACTTCCATTTGTTTGGGCCAATGAAGGATGCTATTCGTGGAAGAAAGTTTCAGAGTAACGATGAGGTTGTTGAGGAGGTTAAGAGGTGGCTCCAGCGGAACCAGCGGCCTTTTACCAGCAAGGAATAAAGGCCCTTGTTTCGAGGTTGAGGAAAGCCGTAGAAAAGGATGGAGACTCTGTGGAAAAATATAAACTTATAAAAAAGTATGTAACTACTTGTGTACAAAATTTCTGAAACTTACAAGGAAACTTGGAAAGAAAAAAAAAGGTGGGGCAAAATATATTGAGTGGCCCTCGTAGAATTTCTTATCGCATGTTATAAATAATACCTTATTTACTGAGAGTGAATGCTTTTTTGTTATCTATCTTTGTTTCAGTCTCTCTCTCTCTCTCACACACACACACACACACACACACACACACACACACACACACCAGTTTAAATAATAACCGTGTGAGGTGTATTTGAGGGTAAGGGGAGATCAAACTAACCTAAACCCTCCCACCAGAGGTTTCGCTCCTACCAGCTGACGTAATTGTAGGCAGAACCTATACAGCATAACCAGACAGGAAATTCAAATCAAGCACAGCTATTCGCGTGCGCTCATCCATACACTAGAGTCTATACATCATGTTCAGACGGGAATGTTACACACACACACACACACACACACACACACACATATATATAATATATTTTATTGAAGGCAATCCAACATGCCGGTACTATCCAGATCCAAATTCGCTTAAAAACAGTGAATACCAACTGTGCATTCTTAAGTTATTGTAAATAACATTTTTGCTCTTGACACTCCCAACTGCTTCATACTGGAGTCAAATATCTTTTATAATTTTCTTTTAAATTTTTAATACATATATGAGTGATAAATTATCATCCTATTTTTAGGTTTTCTACTGTCCTGTAAGTCAATGCTTTGTATCTTAACCTAGACTTAGGCAGGTGTAGGGCCATATGATGAAAGTTCTTTGGCCAAATTTTCCACGAGACCTGTATAACTTGTACACTTTAAATATGGGGCTAGGCTTAATCTGTTTCATCCAGTAGTTTAGGGTTTAGTCAAATCTTAGACTGAGTTATTCACATCATTTAATGCACAGAATTAACATTAGGTACCAATTTACACCTGGCTTCTTTAGGGGAGAATTTTTCTGAGGCTAATGCTAGGTCATATTTTAAGGGCCAATGCAATGCTACCTTACAACCTCATTTCCATACTCCTTGGCATCCAACATAGTTTCCATCTTCATGAATTTTAGATCTCAGCCCTTATTAAATTTTGGATGCAATATTTTACTCGGACAGTGTTCGAAAAATCCCGTCACCCCCTACAAAATGTACAAATTGTAATATCAATTTTATTTTTGTGTGATTAATTGTATTTATATGTGGTAAGTGTAATTTAAGAAACAAGTCACTAGCAACAATTATTTTACAGAAAAGACAGTTACTAATTACAGTTATTATTCAAGAATATTTGTGTGTACACCATCATTTTCGTAACAAAGGATTATGCGCCTCCATGTGCCGTGTGAGAATCGACGCAGCATTGCTGGAGTGATTGCACCAAATGCATCTCGAACAGCGTGTTTCAGTTCCTCTGTTGTGCGATAACGCACCGAGATACGTTCTGCTTGACGAAACCCCATAACACATTGTCACATGAAGACAGATCTGGACCTCGTGGCGGCCACTCAAGAGGGGCAGGTAAATATTGCGAGCCACGGCCGATCCATTTGTCGCTGAACACTTCGTTGAGGAATTCCTTCACATTAAAGGCAAAATGAGCCGGAGCCCCTTCTTGTTGAAACCACACCCGACAAAGCAGCCCTAAACGTTCGAGCTCAGGCACAAACCAGTCCCGTAACATGGTGAGGTAGGCAGTTTGATTGACAGGACCCTCACAAAAATATGGACCGAACAAGTTCCTGGCAGACACTGCACCCTATATCATCACGTGCGGTGGATGGTGTTCCAGTTCCTCAAAGAAGTGTGGATTTTCCTTGCTCCAGAAGTAAACATTTCTCATTTTGGTGCTATGGTAAATTGCACACTCGTTAGAAAAAAATCACTGTTCCACGAGTAGGAATTGTTGGAAAAACGGTCAAAAACCGTTCACAAGCTTCATATTGTTTCTGCAAGTCTGTATCGCTTAATTCATTAACAAATGACGGGCGGTATAGTTTCAGGTCGAGATCTTTTGTCATGCGATCTCTCATTGCGGACATGGGGACTGCAAGTTCTTGTGATCGTTTCCGAAGTGATTTTTTCGGTGAACGAGCCACCGATGCAATCACACCTTCACATTGTTCTGCTCGCGTTGTTGGTCTTCCGGACCGTGGTCCGTCCATGATGGAGCCAGTTTCAAACAGCTTTTTCTCCCAGTGTAATACCGTCTTGTTTGGTGGTGCAGCCTTATTGAATCTTGTGTTGAAATCATTCTGGATATCATACATCGTTTTGCTAGTATGTGACCTTTCATGAGCCCATGTGTTCATCACTATCCTTTCCTCCAGAGTGCAAGGGGACTGGTCTGCCATTGTTCACATAACTCTAATACCTGAAAAAGAAAAAAAAAGTCAATGAATCACATATAAATTCAATTAATCACAGAAAAATAAAATTGGTATTATAATATGTACATTTTGTAGGGGGTGACGGGACTTTTCGAACACCCTGTATAGTACCATAATTATAAACGTGTATAAATGAACAGAGAACAGACAGACATCAACCTCATCATCATCTCTCTCTCTCTCTCTCTCTCTCTCTCTCCTCTCTCTCTCTCTCTCTCTCTCTACATATATATATAAGGGGTTAAGGCGTTCCAAAAAACCTTAGCCCCCCTCCATTTGCAGCTTACATGTTTACTTATATCGAAATAGTTTTTAGTGTTTATAAAAATATATAAAATTATTTTATTTATTGCAGGTATTAAAATTACTCTAGCTGATAAAGTGATAATATAATGGCTTCTCAATTAATTGGTGATTCGGAGAGGCAACGTGAGATAGATCGCATACGAGCAATAACATTTCGGGAAGCTCGTGATGCTCGAGCCATCTTTATAACACGTTCATGGGTTGCCAAAAAGTTGCGAAGAAGTGAGGACTTCGTCAAAAGAAATTGGAATAAAACTTTGGATGAATGTGAAATGGATACAACCAAATTGGGCGCCCAAATTTGCCACTCTCTCAGGAAACAAAGGACATCATTGAAAGCGGTACGCGTAAGCGGAAAAACAGCTGTGCTAAACTTTCTAGAGAGATCGAAGTGTTGAGAGGAAAGATCGTTAGTGGTGAGATCATTCGACTGTACCGTCATAGGCAAGGTTTAAAGCCTTGGCATGAACTTCCAAAGCCAAGAAAAACTCAACTTAACATCGATGACAGAATGTGGTTTGCCCATTATCTTGAAGATTGGGATGTGGATGATTTCATGCATTTAGCTGTCTCCGATGAATTTTTTGTTTACGCAATACGTCGGCCTAACTACCAAAATGATCGAGTGTGGGCCACAACACCAGATGAAATCGATGACAATGAACATTATCGCGAATTATTAAAAAGTCCAGACTGTGGTGGTGTGTTTGTTTTGTTCACTGCAAAGCTCATGTGGGTGCTGAAGCCAAATGGTCAGAGTTGGGATGGACAGTATTTTCGTGATATTTTTCTAGCCCAGCATGTCATTCCTTCTCTAAGAAACCCAAACAGTGTTATGGATGTCGATCAGGTCACACTTCTGCACGATAAGGCCCCCTGCTTTAAGGCATTAGCCACTCAACAGTTGTTGCGGAACCATGAGATTGATTTCTTTGGAAATGAAGAATGGCCAGGAAATTCTCCTGACCTGAACGTCTGTGAACACATTGGATCAGTTATGAAGGACAAGGTTGAATGTCTCTTGTTTCAAGAACCTGCAGCAAATCGATTTTCGAAGGATACAATGACGCAACACATTGAAACTGTTTTAGCAAATTTGCGTAACGATCAAGATCTATTCACGTCACTTTTGGCGAGCTACCCAAAGCGAATTCAGGCTGTCTTGGAAGCCAATGGCGGGAACACCAAGTTTTAATTGTTTCTCATTACATGCAGGATTAAATTCTCTTTTGTAAGGTATGTTTAGTTTTACTGTACATCTAATGGTTTAGGCCATGGGGGGGGGCTAAGGTTTATTGGAGCCCGTATATATATATATATACACATATATATGTATACATATACTGTATAATTATACACCTTGGTTAACCCTCATTTTGTTCCCGCCCGAATTGTTAATTCTGGCGAAGATCAAGTTGTCATTCCACTATAAATGCAAAAAACTTCCCTTTTTTTCTACGTGAAGGTCAAAATATGAAAATAAAAACCCACTCTAATAGACAGAGTTTATTTCCACAACAGTTTCGACGCCCACTGGCATCCTCCTCGGGTGGATACAGAAAAACGAATGAACCAAAACAAGAAGGAAAAACATTCCAGGGGCCGACCGTTAAGAAATTCGCACCTAGGTTAGATCCCATTCTCCCGACACCGAAAGGGCATTTTATTACAGGGTCCGCTTATAAGTACATTCCCACAAATTAAAACTATCATCTTGTTCTATACATACAGATTCTAATATTTTGACATAATTACTGCATTTATTATTGCATTTACATTTTTTAACATTTATTATTATTACCTTTACCCTAATTATTAAATTTATAATATTACCTTTATTATTACATCTGTTGCATTTATATTTATTTCCACATTTATTACTTCCATTATTACATTTACTAAAAGCGAGTAAGGAAACAATCAAGAGACCTTTAAGAAATTCACACTTAGGTTCGAACACGTTCCCACGACTCCGTAAGGGATTTTTTGACCAAGAATCTCATTAAAGGGTCTAACTTATAAGTACCTTCGCACAAATTAAAATTATCTACTTTTTCTATACAAACAGATTCTATTATTTTTCTTTTGACATAATTATTACATTTATAAAGTACCTTACTTGATTCCCAATCTATAGCATGATTATTTTGGCTGGCGTGATAAAAAATGGCATTATTAGTATTACAACTTCTGAAGGCATATTTGTGTTCTTTAATACGGGTTTCAATATTTCTTCCAGTTTCTCCCACGTATACTAAATCACAACTTTTACAGGGAATGCTGTAGACACAGACTTGTTCCTCTTTTGCAACGTTATTCCTAACCAATTTACTTTTCACGGTAGACGAATATTTGAACGCCAAAGCAAACTTAAAATCTTTCGTCAACGGTTTTACTCTTTCTAAGCCGGCAATGTAAGGCAAACTCACATATTGTTTTTGGTTAACTGAAGGTTCCCGAGGGGCATAAAAAGATTTGTGGCTTTAAAATACGCCTTTCTGATAAACCACTCAGGATATTTTAAATCCTTAAAAATGTTCCAAATCTTTGAATTTTCCGGGTCCAGCAAATGTGGGCTACAAATCCTGAGTGCTCTTAGAAACATGGAAGAAATAATTGAGCTTTTAACCCCTTCATCATGATATGAAAAATAATGAATGTACGAATTACAATGAGTAGGTTTTCTATAGACCGTGAAATTGGGCTTTCCGCTTTCGTTAATGACCAAAACATCTAGAAAAGGTAATTGTTTGTCGTTCTCCCACTCATATTTAAATTTAATAGAGGGAACAAGATTATTTAATGACTGAAAGAAAGTGTCAAAGTTGTTCCAGTGGTCAGGCCAAAATGAGAAAATATCATCTACATAACGAAACCAAATTAGATTCCTGGGACATATTGTTTGCAACAATTCCGACTCATAATATTCCATGTATAATGTAGAAAACCTACTCATTGTAATTCGTACATTCATTATTTTTCATATCATGATGAAGGGGTTAAAAGCTCAATTATTTCTTCCATGTTTCTAAGAACCCTCAGGATTTGTAGCCCACATTTGCTGGACCCGGAAAATTCAAAGATTTGGAACATTTTCAAGGATTTAAAATATCCCGAGTGGTTTATCAGAAAGGCGTATTTTAAAGCCAGAAAATCTGTTTATGCCCCTCGGAAACCTTCAGTTAACCAAAAACAATATGTGAGTTTGCCTTACATTGCCGGCTTAGAAAGAGTAAAACCGTTGACGAAAGATTTTAAGTTTGCTTTGGCGTTCCTGTGTCTACAGCATTCCCTGTAAAAGTTGTGATTTAGTATACGTGGGAGAAACTGGAAGAAATATTGAAACCCGTATTAAAGAACACAAATATGCCTTCAGAAGTTGTAATACTAATAATGCCATTGTTTATCACGCCAGCCAAAATAATCATGCTATAGATTGGGAATCAAGTAAGGTACTTTATAAATGTAATAATTATGTCAAAAGAAAAATAATAGAATCTGTGTGTATAGAAAAAGTAGATAATTTTAATTTGTGCGAAGGTACTTATAAGTTAGACCCTTTAATGAGATTCTTGGTCAAAAAATCCCTTACGGAGTCGTGGGAACGTGTTCGAACCTAAGTGTGAATTTCTTAAAGGTCTCTTGATTGTTTCCTTACTCGCTTTTAGTAAATGTAATAATGGAAGTAATAAATGTGGAAATAAATATAAATGCAACAGATGTAATAATAAAGGTAATATTATAAATTTAATAATTAGGGTAAAGGTAATAATAATAAATGTTAAAAAATGTAAATACAATAATAAATGCAGTAATTATGTCAAAATATTAGAATCTGTATGTATAGAACAAGATGATAGTTTTAATTTGTGGGAATGTACTGGGTGATCCAGATAAATGGGACCTATAAAAAAAAGCCAAATATTCTTAATATTTAATTCCTTTCATAAAAACTATATATCATTCGAAAGAGTAGAGTTACAAGTTTATTATGAAATATTTATTTTTTTAAAATGACTCCTTTCAAATGTGCTCCATTAGTTGCCAAGCATTCCAGTGTTCTCGCTTGTAAGTTCTGCATCACTTTTGCAAGAGTGTGCGGTGGTATGGCCTGTATCTCATTTGTGATGGCGGTCTTCAATTCTTGCAAGGTCGTTGGGTTATTTCTGTAGACCCTACTCTTTAAATATCCCCAGAGATAATAATCTAAGGGAAAAATCCGGAGACCTTGCGGGCCATTCAACGTCTCCAAATCTTGAGATTAACTCGCCTGGAAACGTTTGACGCAAAACTGCCATGCAGTTCCTCGTGGTATGGCAGGTAGCTCCGTCTTGTTGGAACCAGTGGTTTTCTAGACAAAGATCTCTTAATTTAGGAATAAGGAAATCGGTCAACATTTTTTCGTAGCGATCACCATTTACAGTGACCGTGTTTCCGGTGCAATCCTCGAAAAAGTACGGCCCTATGATCTGAGATGCAGTAAGACCACACCAAACAGTTACACGCTGACTATGCAACGGGACTTCGGTAATATTCAATGGATTTTCTGTTGCCCAGAAACGACAATTTTGTTTGTTTACAGTTCCATTCAAGTGAAAATGGGCTTCGTCTGGCATAATCAAAGTTGCTAGAAAATTGGTGGTGTCATTTACCTTCTGTTGGATCCATTGACAGAATTGTCGTCTTCGTGCGAAATCTCCATCGTTTAGTTGTTGTACTGTTTGAATTTTATATCTAAAGAGCATTAAATTTTGCTTGAATATATGGTGTGTTGTTCCATATCCAACTCCTAACAGCTGAGAAGCACGTCTGATGCTTATGTTAGGATTATCCTGTACAATTTCATGAGTTCTGTCAATGATCTCGTCTATCCTTGCTGTGCGCACTCTTCCAGTTGGTTTTCTTTTTCCAATGCTGCCAGTTAGGGAAAAATTTCTGACACACCGACGGATTACTTTCTTAGAAGGTGATTTTGACATCTGAAAATTTGTCTTGAAAGATCTTTGAGCTGAAACTACACTTCTTCCATGCTCATAATATTGCTCAGTTATGAAACGCAGCTGTTCCACAGTCCATGCAGTCATCTTGAAGGGTTAGTTTTAACTAACACTTTTATTTTGTTTTGTATCTTATCTTGTCTTGTATTGTCAAAACCTATACAATCCTGTACAAACTTGTAACTATCCTCTTTCGAATGATGCGTATGATTTTATAAAAGGACTTATACTTTAAGAGTTACAGGGGTTTCTTTTGGGTCCCATTTCTCTGGATCACCCTTTACTTCTAAGCGGACCCTGTAATAAATGCCCTTCCGGTGTCGGGAGAACAGTATCTAACCTAGGTGCGAATTTCTCAATGGTCTCTGGATTGTTTCCTAATCGCCTTTTTCATTCGTTTTTCGGTTTATAAGTTCTGTATAATAAACAACAATGTAATAACCAATGTAGTAATAAATTTATAATTTCTGTAATAAATAATTATGCAATATTAAATGTAATAAATTTAATAATAAATGTAATAATTATGTAAAAAAAATTAAAAAATAATAGAATCTGTATGTTTAGAACAGGAAGATAGTTTTAAATTTGTGCGAATGTACTTAATGAAAATGCCCTTCCGGTGTCGGGAGAATGGGATCTAACCTAGGTGCGAATTTCTTAACGGTCGGTCCCTAGACTGTTTTTCCCTCTTGTTTTGGTTCATTCGTTTTTCTGTATCCACCCGAGGAGGATGCCAGTGGGCGTCGAAACTGTTGTGGAAATAAACTCTGTCTATTAGAGTGGGTTTTTATTTTCATATTGTCATTCCACCTTAGACCGAAAGTTTAACATGGAATCCGAACCACGACCCACCACGGGCGGTCAGAAATTACAAAGTCGTTGCCTAGACTCCATCTCACGACCTCCCGATCAGCAACCTAGCGTCTTAACCACTATGCTACCCAGGGTACCCATTTATCTACCAATCTATTTTTTTATTGTGTGGAAGGATGAACAGCTGGATTTTGCTGCGCGCCGTCTGCCGTCACTGGGTCTCGATCCTGGGTCCGATGGATTCGTAGTCAGCGATGCTAACCACTACACCACCGAGGCGCAAACTTTTTCATTACTAATAAAACTGTGTTCTGTGTATATATATATATATATATATATATATATATATATATATATGTGTGTGTGTGTGTGTATAAAGTGACACATACAGAACACGGTTTTATTAGTAATGAAAAAGTTTTTAACCTTCGGAAATTGTATTTCTACTTTGAAGGTTTCCCGCTAAATCTTTTTGATGTTAAATTCAGAAAAAAGTTTTCCAAAAGGCTCAGGATTTACAAAGCTTAACTTTTCATAACTTTGACTAACTTATTGCAAGTTTTTCTGTAAATTTTTTTGAAAGATATAAAATATACCCAAGTAGGGCTGTTTCGCACAGCTTTGTATATATATATATAAAATTTAGTGTGGACCGGATATCCGCATCTGCATCATTTTAAACATCCGCATCCGCACTTCTGACTGCGGATGTTATGCGGATATTACCTCTAATAAATTATGCAATTTACAATTAAATTAGCTTATAAAGTAGCTTATAAGGCCCAGTCATGCACATTTCATGAAAAGTATTAATTTTATTAATGAACAAACAAACATATAAACCTGAAAATATAAATACCTGGTAACATAGAAAATTGAATGAAACTTGTTTCATTGAATTTTCTGTGGCTGAAACTCTTGAGAAAGTTATTATTTTTATCATAATGAAAACATTAATATTAATTTTAATTCTTATGCATTGCCTGCCATAATAGTAATATCACGAAATTTGAAAAATTGTCATATATTCGTAATTCTATATTATATTGATAGATTAACTAAATATCCGCATCCGCGGATATTGAAATTAAAGATCCGCATCCGCATCTGCAGATGTTGAAAAACTGACATCCGGTCCACCATTAATACATATATATATATATACACATATGTGTGTGTATACGGTATATTATATATATATATATATATATATATATATATAGAGAGAGAGAGAGAGAGAGAGAGAGAGAGTGGCTTTCATAAGTATTCGTACAGAGAAATGTTTCAGTTATATTCGTCTTATATTTTGTACGATGCATGGTATAGTTTTGAAAAGTTTACCGTTCATTTCGAAAACTTAACTAATAGAAAAATTAGTTTAACTCCAACATATTATGTAAAACATTGAAGTATTTGAGGAAAATAAAAAAGTTAAAATGCAAATGTTTTCGTACATTTACTTATAAAATTATTTAATACTTTGTGTTTCCACCTTAGGCTTGAAGGATTTAAAATTTTGGATCACTTTAACATCTTCAGGTGATCCAAATATTTTACATTCACAAAAAATGGCAAAGCATAATAAGTTAAGTTGTCCATAAATTCACATTTTCTCGACTAGATAATCTCTAAATATTATAAACTATCGTAATGTAACTGTAATTGGTTGTGTAATGTCTATTTTTGGGAAGCAATATGTTAAAGTGATTAAAACTGGGAAACAATATGTTAAAGAGAGGTTCCTGCAGGGCCGGATTAAGACCTTTAGAGGCCCTAAGCACTTAAAAGATTTTGGTGCCCCATATATATGTAATTCAAAATATAAACAAAAATAAACCATAAAATAAAATTTTATTTTTTGAAATGAAACAAAACTTACAGTAAGATGGAAAATAATGTTTATTTTTGTATACTTCCACTTCATTTATATTTGAAAAGTTTTCTCCTACTTTTTTTAATTGCAAAGTCTTTGATCAGATCCTCAAAACTAATCTTACGTAACACATCTGCTTCTATACTTAGTAGAGATAAGGCATCCAGCCTGCCTTGTTGCATAGTTATTCTGTTGGTATTTTTAATATACTTCAACTGAGAAAATGAACGCTCAGCTGAGCAATTTGTGACCATTAATGTTAAAAATATACGAAAGGCAATTTCTACATTTGGGAAGGCACACTCAATATTGTCTTCTACAATTATTTTATAAAGTTCAGCATGACTGAATCTTGTTTTTACATTTTTTTTTGCACTGAACTTATGGCACACATATGAGTGAAACTGCTGAAGCTCAGCAGAGAAATTAGTGTTCAAGTCCTCTGGGTAAGCATCAATCATCTTTTTACAACCCTGAGAATACCTTTCAATTTCAGTAGATATATTAATTAATATTAGATGCACAATCACACGTTCAGAATAACTTCCTATAGCACACGAAAATATTTAATCTATATGTATTTTTAATATGGCGCTCAAAGATTTGATATAAACAAAATAACGCAAAGCGTAAAGTGTGTGATTACAACGAAATATATTTATTCTCTCCAAAGGGTTGTTGTTCACTACAAATTCAAACAATGAAAAAAAATAAATACTATATATGAATATATATACAGTAATTCAGTTTTCAACAGCTTATAGGCTATAACCAGCCTATAAGCCGCGATTATAATAGTATAATAAATCCATGGTAAATCCGACAATGGAAAATTTCTGTGGTGCCCCCCTTCCCTTGATGCCCTAAGCACGGGCTTATTTTGCTTAATGGTTAATCCGGCCCTGGGTTCCTGGGAAGCAATATGTTAAAGAGAGGTTCCTGGGAAGCAATATGTTAAAGAGAGGTTCCTGGGAAGCAATATGTTAAAGTGATCCAAAATTTTTATCAATAGTTGGCTGTTTATTAATTAGAGATTGTTGGTAATTCTGAATTCTAGAATTTTCTCTTTGAATCTTCATGGAAGACGGAGGACTGTACAAACCATTAGTAAGCAATGAGTCGTCGTGGTAAGAAGCTGTCTACAGATCTTAAGAGATCTGTTATTAATCTGTAAAGATTTATAGGAAGATAGAAGAACTTCGAATTCCATTTACGGCGGTTGTTGCAGTTATAAAGAAATGGAAACGCCTTAGGACAATCAAAACTCGACCAAGGTGTGAACGACCTTGCAAGATTTCAGAACGTACAGCTAGACGGATTGAAAGGATGGCTGCTGCGAATCTGTGAGCGATTGCGTGTGATATTTGCCAAACATTAAGACTAAGATCAACGTGTATCCCTCTACACATTGATCCTTCTCCGTCGTACATTGAGAAAGAATGATCCGCATGGAAGGGTTGCACAAAGAAAACCTCCGCTACGAAAAGCACACAAAGAACCTTGTGTAAAATACACCAACGATCATCAAAATGATGGATTTGCATTCTGGAAGAAAGTTCTCTGGACAGACGAGACCACAGTTGAATTATTTGGGAACAACGAGCAACGGTATGTTTGGCGAAAGTCAAATACTTTATTCAAGGAAAAAAGAATCCTTCCCACGGTTAAACATATTGTTGGTAGTTTGCTTCTTTGGGGATGTTTTAGTGCTTCTAGTGCAGGAAAACGTATTGTCATCAACGCAATCTTAAATTTGAGTAAATGTATTGCCTTCAGTTCGGGAGTTGCGAATGGGTCGCAAATGAGTACTCCAACAAGACAATGATCCAAAACATAAAAGTAAGAGCACCATGAAATGGCTTCAACAAAAGAATTTCAAGCTTCTAGAATAACCCAGTCAAAGCCCAGATCTCAATTTAATTGCGAATTTATGGTTTGATTTGAAGAAAACTGTCTGCAAGAATGAATTGTAACAATTTTCTTTACAAGACTGGGCTAAAATTTCTACTGAGAGATGTTTAACGAAACCTTGTAGAAAAATATCCAAAACGAATCATTGAAGTCATTCAAGCAAAACCGCCTTTTGCTTGAATGACTTCAATGACACATAAAGTATTAAATAATTTTGTGATAATTTTTTAAATAATTTTGTCCGAAAACTTTTGCATGTTAACATTTTTTTTTTTTAATTCTTTGATAGTTTGCGTTATACATTGCAGTTGAAGTTAATTTTTTACTTGTTTTTTTTCAAACGAACGGTAAACTTTTCATAATTATCCTTTGCATGATACAAAAGATAAAGATGAATATAACTGAAATATTTCTCCATACAAATACTTATGAGCGCCACTATATATATATATATATATATATATATATAGAAGATGATTCAAAATTTCTTCTTCAAAGTTATTTATTGTATAGTTGTATATATATATATATATATATATATATATATATATATATAGAGAGAGAGAGAGAGAGAGAGAGAGAGAGAGAAAGAGAGAGAGAGTTAGCTTCATACTGCCTTCAAACTGTGACAGGAAAGTGCCGAGATATGGAATGGTTGAAGAAGTTGTGAAAATAAATTGGAAACTTTATTCGTTTTGGATATTTGACTCTTAAATTTATAACATTTCGTTTAGAATATTTTTAATGTATCGACAAATGTCAAATTACAGAATTGTTTCTTATTTAAATTTAATTAATTCTTCGAGAAAACATTTTTTATAAGATAATTTTCAACTTAATGTGATTTTCGTCGAATTTCTAGGTTTTAATTAGTCGTTATATACAAGAACTTTCTAATTAATTAATTACTTCTGCTACTACTACTGCTACTACTCTACTACTACTAATAATAATAATAATGTTTAACCTTCTCTTGACATCGAAGTTTAATTCATACCCTCATCCGGTTATCAAACTTAAGAATGTTTTTGGTTCATTTTTGAAATATATATATATATATATATATATACAGGGTGGGCCGTAAGTTTCCATACATAGGAAAAATAAACATTTTTTATGGACAACCATTTTTATTTATATAATATGCTCTACATGGTTGCCATTGTTTTGAAAACACATTTCAATACGTGTTCCCCACTGTTGATGAACACGCATTAGCATAGTTGACGTTATGCTTGTAATGGCGTTGGTGATACGTTCCTTTAGATGATTTACGTCTCGTATCTTTTCCTGATACACCATGGCCTTCAAGTGCCCCCAAAGATAGAAATCAAGGGGGGTGAGATCTGGGGATCTGGGAGGCCACTCCACAGGACCACGCCGACCAATCCAAGCATCCGGAAACTGCTGATCCAAATACCGACGCACGTGAAGACCATAATGAGGTGGAGCTCCATCTTGCTGGAAGTAAACTGGGAAGTTACCTTCCTCGTTTAGCAGGGATGGGAAAATCTCTTCTTGCAACATGTTAAGATACCTTTCGGCATTAAGATTTCCACTGACAAAAATTGGTCCAATAATTCTGTCACCCCATATCCCGGCCCACACCATCACTTTACCGGCACCTTGCATCTTCGTCGGACTCAGCCAGTTAGGGTTAGCATTACTCCAATAACGTATGTTTTGCCGATTAACCTCTCCATTGACGTAAAAATTTGCTTCATCAGTAAACAAGATCTTACAAACGCATATTCTTAGGGTATCTGAAACATAAAAACAAACGTTTAAATTTTCCTATGTATGGAAACTTACGGCCCACCCTGTATATATATATATATATAATATATATATATATATATATATATATATAAGGAATTTATAGAGTATCCCAAGTATGTTTATATTGTTTAAGTATATATAATATAGAGAAAAGTGCTGTGTTTAATATATTCTTTGTATAATACAACCATAAAAGTTCTTCAATAAGGAAACTTTAAAGTCGATTTTGGTACTTTAAAAGCAATAATTTAGTCTCTGAGGAAGTGTTTTGGAAGTATCATTTTTCTTGTTCTTCTGCAAATGACGGAACTCTTTTTGTAATTATTCTCGAATATATTGGATAATTTGTTTGCTAAATTTTACATACGTCCTATTATAGTTTGTTATATATATATATATATATATATATATATAGAGAGAGAGAGAGAGAGAGAGAGAGAGAGAGAGAGAGAGAGAGAGAGAGAGATAGATGCCGTGTGTGTGTGTGTGTGTGTGTGTGTGTGTGTGTAATAAAAAGTTACTTTCGAACTTTTGTGTTATCTTTGCTTAGGGGAGCATCAAATTAAAGGTTATAGACTTTTTGTTAAAAACAGAATAGGTAGGCGAGGAGGCGGTGTTATGCTGTATATCAAAGATAATATTGCGAACGTTATAGAAGTAAAGCACACAATTCCGGAACCGATAGATTCGACTATAGCAGAACTTAAATTGAACGATTTCAAATTTCTTGTTGCGGTTATATATAGGCCCCCTAATCAAACAGCTGATATGGATGAAGCGTTATATCGTGAACTAAAGAGAATAATCGGTAGTGAGCACTGAGCAGGCTTTAGTTATGGGTGACTTTAATTGCGCCAACGTGAATTACGATACAATGCAGGGAGACGCGGAAGGTAATCGTTTAGTTAATTTTCTCGAGGATAGCTTTCTTATTCAGAAGGTTGGGGAACCTACGAGGTTGGACAGTATTTTAGATTTAGTAATGACTACGGATGATAGGCTAATTACTGATCTTCAAGTAATAGAACCGTTAAGTAATAGCGATCACAATATGGTAGAGTTTGTCCTCTCAGTAAGTCACTCGAAACCAACTAACTCGACTAAAATTCCTAACTTCCAGCACGCAGACTTTTGTAAATTTCGAAATAAATTGTCACACGTCAATTGGGAAAACGTAATGGGGAACTCCAACGCAAAACTAATGTGGGAATCGTTCGAAACAGTATTTAGGACTATAAATGAGGAATGTGTACCGTACAAAATTAAGCGTGCGAAAGTAAACAACAAGCTCTTGTGGTTTACTTCTAGAGTAGGAGATATTATAAAGAGTAGAGATAGGGCTTATAGGCTACATAAGTGCGATAAAGCCAATTTGTGGTTACGAAACAACTACATATCTCTAAGGCGTGAAGCGAAAAGTGTAATAAAAAAGTCCAAGCGCGAATTTGAAATCTCCATAGCTCGTGACGGTAAGGAAAACCCCAAGCGATTCTTTCAATACGTCAATATTAGAAATCCAGTAAAAAGTGTCTTGGGGCCTTTGAAAAATGTAAACGGAGATCTAGTTTCTGAAAACAAGGAAATGGCTACCTTGCTAAACGAATTTTTTAAGTCAGTTTTTACTATAGAGGATGTAACGAATATCCCTATGGTCATAGACATAATACCTTTTGATAATGATAATATTTTAGATAATATCGTGGTTAGTGAAGGGGAGGTAATGCGCTATATTGATAAAATGAAAACGCGTAAATCACCGGGGCTGGATTCCATATATCCCATACAACTAAAAGAATTAAAAGATAGCATTGTTGTGACGCTAACAAAGATATTTAATGCGTCTATTTCTGAGGGTTGCGTACCAGATAATTTCAAGTTAGCAAACGTAACACCTATCTTTAAGAAAGGCGATAAAGGTGCGGCGGGAAATTATAGGCCAATCAGTTTAACGTCTGTTGGAGGTAAGCTACTGGAATCAATAATTAGGGACCGTATTGTCGAACACTTAGAATTGCATAAACTAGTTAGAAATACGCAGCACGGTTTTAGGCGAAACAAATCTTGCTTAACTAATCTTTTAGAATTTTTCCAAAGCGTGGTTCACGTTTACGATAGACATCGGGCGGTTGATGTAGTGTATTTAGATTTTCAAAAAGCGTTTGACACCGTGCCGCACAAAAGACTCATTGAAAAAACTAAGGCTCATGGAATCGGGGGTGTAGTAATAAATTGGATAGAAGAGTGGTTGCGAGGTAGGAAACAGAGGGTGGTCGTTGATGGAGCGGAGTCGTGTTGGGCTAATGTAGCGAGTGGCGTTCCTCAGGGTTCTGTATTGGGCCCCTTGCTTTTTCTTATATATATATTAACGATTTAGATGTCGGCCTAGTCAGTACAGTTTCAAAGTTTGCGGATGACACGAAGCTGGGTGGTAGGGCGATTAACGACGAAGATAGAGGTAAAATCCAGGAAGATCTGAATAAAATCGTTGATTGGTCAGTCGCATGGCAAATGAGATTTAACGTTGATAAGTGCAAAATTTTGCATATAGGTTCGCGTAACGGTAATTTTGCGTATAGTATGTCAGGGAAAGATTTAACAACCGTAGAGCAGGAAAAAGATTTAGGAATTATAGTCACTGGTGATTTAAAAGTAGCGAAACAAAGTACAGCAGCGGTCAATAAGGCGAACAAAGTGTTAGGTTTTATATAGCTCTGAATTTTGAGTACAAATCGCGTCGATTAGGTCAAAGTCGTACGAGGATAGGCTTAAGGAGTTAAAATTGACTACACTCGAGACCAGGAGGCTAAGGGGTGATCTAATCCAGGTTTTCAAAATTATGAATGGGTTCGATAACGTAGATAGAGATAGCTTTTTCGAAATATCTCAATATAATAGGACTAGAAATAACGGGTGTAAGTTGATAAGTAGAAGGTTCGAGACAGCAGTTGCGAAAAACTTCTTTACGCATAGAATAGTAAATAGCTGGAATAGTTTGCCGGTAGAAGTAATTAGTAGCACTTCTTTAAACATGTTTAAAAATCGATTAGACGCATATGTTGATAGATTGGGTATAGTTTAAGGTAGTAAAATTAAGGCTTTGTGGTGATAGATCCCACAGCTCAACACAAGTGTTGTGGGATATAGGGAGGCAGCATCTTGGGTTAGGGGATACTCTCTGTCCTTATACACCCCATTTAAAGAGATTCCTCTGCCGAGCGGTGCCCCCCCCCCATAGTACTGTGAGGTATTGAAAAACTCATGATCTTCACTTGCCCTACAAACACTTTTAAATGGGAGACCCAAAATGGGTGCACACACATTTCTACATTACTGTACAGTCTTTACAGCCACACCTACACTTTTCCTCCTAAGTATATATATTGTAATGTATATGGTTGTAAATTTTGACTTGGTCCGCAATCGATATGGACCGTGACTTATTTTTGGTTGGCAGGGTACTAGTATTGATGGATACCGTAATGAAATTGACTGGATTCTTTGGATCTGATATATTTCCATGTCGGTTACAAATAGATATAGAGTGTAACATATTTGTGGATAGTAGTCTATTATGACTTGATCCTCTGGATTCAGAGATTCTATCTTTAGTTTTAAATCGATAATTAATTAGTTTTAAATTGATAATTATTTAGTTTCGTAAAAATTGGTCGTTGCCAATGTACAGGCAGTTTTTACATAAATTTCTTATGTTCTTGTGATTCGGAACCCACGTAAAATTGTAGGTCCCCTCCGCCACCACGAAGGACATACACAATACACAATTACGAACACAGTTAGGTAGACCAGCCATGAGTGGATCCTAGGGTCTTTGTTCGTCTGAAACATTATAACATTATTATAACAATATATATATAACTTTAAAATCAGGAACTTGAACAAAAGTAAGTCGTGGCAGAAATAAGTCATTCTGTGAAACAGAAGCTAACAGAACCATGGGACTGAAATGCATTTTATGTAACGCATTTAAGCATTACGACTGTATCAATCTGGGAAAAAAGAATAGAAAAGTAATGGACAGAATAAACATTAAACTCATTAGTCTGTAAGATTACGTTTGTATCAAGTGCATGGAAATGAATACTGTAGAAAAGTCGTACAAACTGGGCTGTAAACTGATGAAGAAGAAATAGTGTAGTGAACAAGCATTGCCACCCGGAATAAATGCATAACAAGATAAAATTTAGCATAGCTGTTCTTCTCATCATGGTAAACAACATATAAAAAATCCGCAACAATCCATCTTGGGGAAAATATGCTACACTCGTTTCAATATTCGACTAAAAATACGATTTTCTACGCATTAACGATAGCACAAAGCGCTTTGAATAGGCTCCCCTACTTTGAAAAGAAGTCTAATATCATTATTTTGGTTCACATTCATCACAAAATGTACTGACTTATTCAAATACATCACATAAATTTCTATCATATTCAACATTGTCTGAAGAATCTGAAACTTCGTCTGTAAGTACTTCTGAATTGTTACAACTATTACCACGACAAGCCCCCACAGGCAGTGATACATTTTAAACCATGTTTTCGACACGAGCACACATTATTTCCACAAGGATTCTTCGATAAAAGTTTACATTTACAGCGAATGAAGTTAAATAAATTGCTTGGTGCTGGCTCTTTAGTTGTCGTTATAGGAGCAAGAGTACCGTTATCCATTCTCCATCCCCAGTTTGTTGGTTCAATTTTTACAACCATGATGCTATCCCATTGAACGATTTGCAAGTGTACTCTGTAACTATGATACTCAGCTGTAATCTGCGTCGGCGGCAGTTTTTCTGGTCAAAGTGGAGACTTAGAAGCTGTAAGAATGTACGATGTTGGATATATAACGAAGCTTGTTTAAATCGTCAGTAACCTTACCACCATACATGATCACAAATAACCTTGTTCCTGTCTCAGCAATCTCTATGTGACTAGCCTCATAGGAGTAGAAAACTTGACTGATTTATTGAACTTCCTTTGATGTCGATACTTTCTTCAAGATTGCTCCTTTTCCTTGACCAAATATCGATGAAGTTGTATCGGATCCACCCTCAAAATACATGTATATATCAGCCATATTTTCACGAAAATGGTGCAACAGCACAACGAGGATATATGTATCATCTGCAATTACTGTGGTAGGGTACCCAGATGAAGCAAAAGTTAAGGTTGCTTTTTCAATTAAGGTATCTCCATTAGGGAGATGTAGACAGTAGCCAAAATCCTCTCAGAAATATGATGACGGCATGCGATCCACAGGAATTTTTTTCCAAGAAGTTCTTCCACCTTTTGGCATACACCTTTTTTCCATCCGGTGTTTGAGGCAGTTGTATCAAATACTAGCCCATACACATTGTCTTCTACCTTCCATTCTGAGATGGTTTCAAACACGCTTGTTGCTTGAGCTGATCCGGTACTGTCTTTCATTTTTGCTACGGAGAGTAATTTCTCAAAATCATTTTCCCCAGTAACTAGTATTGCCAATCTTTCATTTTGCTATCCCAATGGATCAGAACATACTGGGGAGGAACGAAATCACCTTGGATGTCCTGCCACGTTCTTTTTCTTGATATTGTAGCTGCTCGAGCTGAAGTAGTTTTGGATATGCTCATTTCTTCTATTTTTTTGCCACACTTTGCGGTGACAACTGATGCAAAAACTGTACGTTGCCTTATGAGAGTCCAAGACGATCTGCTGTGTTTGATACTACTGTTGATTGAAACAAACTATTTGGTCTTGGTTTTGATGGGCCTGGCTGGGGTTCTGGAGAATATTCTTCACCCTAAGAATTATCTGTGTCATCACTCTCAGTGATGGTTGGATTGTCTGATCTCTTTTCCAATGCTTTTCGTTCAGCTTCTTTCATTGGTCGCTTTCTTTCTTCATCGAATCTTACTTCTTTCCTTTGCACTTTTGACACATAAGCTTTATCTAAAGGGACAAGACACATCTTCCTCTCCCCTCTTTGGTCTTCTAGGAAATTTATTTCTCTTTAATTTGTTCCCGAGTTCTTAGGGAATCCGTTCTTATTTCATGAAATACGTTTTGTGTAGAAATATCAAACAGATCATTCAACTGACCCAAGTAACTTTGTCTTTTGGTTTCATAACATTTAGCTTTTTTGCTCTTTATTACTGTTTCATGTAATTTTATCAAGTTTAGTAGCATGGTTCGTGGGGTTTTATGTCTTACGACATCCTTTGATGGAATGCCCACCTTTTCCCAAATTGTTTGAACTTTTTTCAAAGTATTCAAAATGTTTTCCTCTTTGAAAATATTAGGGCCTTGCATTTGTTTCCTTCTGAGATAGAAAAAATGCTTCAAAACGTTTCCTTTTGATGGCAGCATGCATCCCTCTTGGCCACTTAGATCATCCTTTAATACCTCATAATTAAACATATTTTATTATCTAAATACCTGAAAAAAATCACAAAATGGTTAATTCCACAATAAACTCTTGCTATTGCGCCTTTCTTAGCCAAAATAAAAAAAAGGCCCTTTCTTAGTTGAGAATTTGAGCCCCACTAACCTCATCAAATGCCTTTTACTGTACCTTAACCCATAACATATTGAAATTGAATCTTTTTCTGATATATTTAGCATAAGTGGACCATTTCTAATTGGAAAAAAGGTATGTTCAATAAATCTGAAAAAAAAAGCAATAAGTGGGACACAATAGGTTCATTACAATACAAAAAATGGGTATGTCTAGCATTTTCAGGGGGGCCCATTTTCGGGGGTGGGTCGGGGACCCAAAAATTGTTAAATTGAATCTTTTTTTGATATATTTAGTAAACGTGAACCATTCTAACATGAAAAAAGGTATGTTCAATGGACCTGGAAAAAAAGGTCATAAGTGGGACACCCTAATCTCCATCACTGTTACTCTGGTGAACATCAAAGCCATTGGAGGTGAAATGATCCATTAGTAGGTGAATGAACTGACGTTTGTTTTTCTCATTTGCATATGTTGATCTTTCTGTACAGTCATATTCTTGGTGATTTTAACAAATGCTGAGGTTTCTTGCGCCTAAGGGTCTCATGGGCTTTCGTAGATGGTCCACTGTCATAGCCGTCAAAAACTATCGTACATGAACCATACTTCTTCTGAACATATTCATGATATTATTGGATCACCTCACCACACGTGTAATTGGTTTTCCAGTGTACATGATGAAGTAGTGCACCACCATCCGAAACGATCTTACTATCTGGTATAGAATCCAAAGGGTTGGCATTATCAGTGATGATTTTTGCTTAGGTTGCCTTGTTTGGTTTTCTCATCAAATGATCTTTAAACAGTGCTGTAGGCTCTTGTGTCAGCTCATACTCAAAGTACGGCTCGATGTTGTCTGATTGGTTTGCTATTGCTATCAGTCTTGCGAAGAGTCCAGACGGATCGATGTAGACGGTTTCATCATCTACCTTTATACCTGTATGTAAATTGATAAGTGTACTCACAAAGTCACTACGTTTGAAAGCAATATCCGTAAAACTTTACCATCTAAACTTGCTTATATGTCAGCTTGGATCTTTTCTGTATCGTCACAATTTATTCCGCCTTTGCTTTTAATTGAGCTGATTCCTGTGTGTAGACATCTCAAGTTTTGATTAATAGGTTAAATGGGTTGAAGTTGGTAAACCAATGTAACATTTTTGTCAAATCTGCATGGTCTCGGTTACTTCGTGTTTTGCCAAGTTCCACATGTTGTTCACTTGCTTTGTGCTTTGATTTATTAATTCGGTCATAGCTTCATGTATTTCCGCACACTTATGACTACTATGAATCCATAACAGACGCACTATTTTTGACATACCACGGCCTCATATCAACCCCCCCTCGACCTTTGATTGCTCTCATAAGTGCTTGTTCGATAACCAAATCCGTCCATAAGCCAACCCAACATCTATCAGATCTTCTAACGACATGGAAACCATTAACATCAAACTGTTCATGAAGCCATGGGTACTGAGTCAGTAATTCTTTTATGTTTTGTAAGTAAAGACGTGCGCATTTTGCACATTTAAAATGGCCTGTCGCTGCGAAAAGGTTTAACGTCTGGTTAACTGCTATCAGATGTTCATTCCAATTTCCTGTTCTTTCTGTTTGAATAAAGCTTTTGATGATGTCTATGTAATCAATGTATTGGATCCATAACTTGGCAGTTCTTGACTTCTCCTTAAGAACATCTTTACACACCTCGACAGCTCTAGTAAATTTTTGTAGGACCTGAGAATCTTCAGACTGAGATGCATCTTTATCAGATGTGACTTCGGCTGCTATTTCAATTAGCTCTTTTCTGTCAACTAGTGCCAGTATCTCCATAATTGCCTTCTCGTCTTCACTAAACTTTCGATACCATGTAGTGCTTGAACTGGCCTTTCTGGCATCTTCTTACTGGCATCTTCTTGGGTATGTCAACTACATATAAAAAGCAAGTGAAGATCACTAGTAAGCAAAAAGAAAACAAGATCTTTGATTTCCGGGCACCAAAATTTTCAAATTTACCGTCCTGCACTGTAATCGTTATAACTACAATTCCCCAAGAGCTAACGATATGAATTTTTTATGTTGTTGTCTATAAAATTTGCCAACTTTGATATTAACTACAACTTGTTATGAATTTATTATGGGTTTGTCAAAATTTCAGCATTTATTGACTGAACTAAAACGGACGTCGATCAAATTTGGTTGCAGAAGGAAATTCTAATAACCAATGTTGGTTAACCAATGTTTACTTCATAAAAGTAACGGTGTTACCGTTACAGTTACTTCTGAAAAAAGGTAACGGCGTTACCGCTACCGTTACTGATCCATGAAAGTAATTCGTTACCGTTACCGTTACTTTTTATGATAATATCTATAATAATTAAAAATAGGTACTTCCATTCACCATTGCGTTTACTCTTTATTTTATTCACTTACAACATTGAACACTGTAAATTGGAGAAAACATCATAAAACAAAACAAAATTAGATTCTTCAATGCTACAAAAATAAAAAAGTGATAAGAAATTGAATGAATGTAATTCAATGAATGTAAAGTATTTTCCTAGATATGGCCATAGGTTAGTTTCAAGTCTTATTTTCTTCATTATTGCACTGCCCCTACCACTAGCATCAGCTTGTTTATCAGTATTTTGACTACTTTCTGGCATATTACAACAATCAATGTCACACCGTGCTACTTCAATTAAAGTACCTGCGGGTGGAGCACTGGAGCTCGTCAACACTACCTCACCGCAACCAGTCGAGGCACACACTGATTTGCTGATTTATCATTTATATTTTATTTGAGCTCTGAGCAGTGTTGCCAGATGGTTGATAAGGATTGTTTAAATATGGATTTTAAAAACAGGTTATTGTCTAAAATTTGTATTTGGCATCCCCGCATTCAATACATTGAATCATCTACACTGTAAAGCTACGTTTACACGTGTACATATGTGTATATACATGAGTGAGGCGCTTGTCGATTCAACATGTGTATACACTTGCCCTCACACAAGTCCTCACTCATTTCGTGACCTCACTCATGTTGAATCAGCAAATCTGGGCAAATTTTGATCTAAAGACAATCCGTTTTTTTTAATTGAAAAAATAAGATACAGTAGATACATGTGTTTACACTTGTGTACAAGTGTAAATGTACCTTAAATTACATCCTGAAGATATAGTATAATAAGCAAGTTATAATAAGTAATGTTATAATAAACAATGTATAATAAACAAGTAATGTTATAATAAACAATGTATAATAAACAAGTAATGTTATAATAAACAATGTATATAAACAAGTAATGTTATAATAAACAATGTATAATAAACAAGTAATGTTATAATAAACAATGTATAATAAACAAGTAATGTTATAATAAACAAGTAATGTTATAACAAGCAATGTTATAATTAAAGTTGTTAAAACGTTATTTAGCTTTTTAGATTTATTTACAAAAAATGTAAACGCCGTTACCGTTACTAAAAAAGTAACGCCGTTACGTAACGATCGTTACTAGTAACGCGTTACTCCCAACACAGCTAAAACACACCAATTACTATACCGACAGAACACCACGACGTGACAGAATACGCTGAAAACAACATAAGTAGGGGTATAGAGCACTGAGAACAACGCAAAAGCAAATAGCAAAATAGCAAAAGAACGCTTAGACAAAGTAATACACACGAAAAAGATAGTAGTTTCATGAATAAAAACGAAAGTACGCCAAAGACTAAAATAACATTGGACAGGGAAGAAGTAGTGCTGGAACAAGAGAGAGAGATTGAATCGCACAGAAAGGTAAGTCTAAAAGCATAAAAGAATCCAAAAGACGGACTATGTGCGAGTATTACAAAAGAGGTTCATGTAAATATGACTCTGAATGCATATATAACCACCCTAAAAAAATTCTTACACGATGAGAAATGGAAGTTGCTGATACGGAGCAAACTGCTACTATTTCCACATTCAGTTTACGCGCTATCTCTCTTTGTGAAAAAGTATCGGCTAATCCGCGCCTTTTTACATGGCGTAATATCACACAATCGCTCATATTATCAATTAGAACAAGAACAAAGAAAATAACTCTACAATCTGAAAAGTAAGAAGGTACAGTTAAAATTTCACACATTAAACGTAGTACAGCATAAAAAAGTATATTAATTTAAGCAAATTTAAGCTTGTTTGTGAAACGACATCCAATCAGTGTAAAGAGTGCTTTGAAACTGAAATAAATGGTAAACAATACAAGGCGTTACAGATGACGTGCGAGGCTAGATTTAGAAGTTTCTAATATATTTAAAAATAAATATAAATGGAAAAAATATAGGTTGTTTCATTAAAGAAAATTTTCAGCCACTGAGTCTAATAATTAATTTGGCTAGGATCTGTATATTGAGAAGTACCATGGTAACATTACAAAAAATGGCAGAACCCAGGCAATAATGCTATTAGATATTATGGAACATTATGCATTTAACCAGGAAATCTGTAGAGCGACTAGAAAAGAGAACGTGTTGGATTTAATTTTGACAAATAACAATGACAAAGTAATAAATAATATGGTGACGCACATAAATTTCTCTGACCATAACCTAATCAATGTACAAATAAAGTTCGCAACCAGGAGATCACAAACGAATCCCAGAGAGTCAGAAGGAATATTTGAAGGTTTAAATATGAATTCAACGAAGGTAGGTTGGGAAAGTGTGAATGAAGATTTTAAAAAAGTAAATTAGGAACTCCTACTTCGCGACAAAACTCCAGAATAAATAATCTCTGTGACAGAAAACGAAACTAAACCCATGTTTCGAAGAGACAAAAATGAAAACGTAGCAAGCTCGAGAGAAAAATAATCAAATTTTTTAGACAATAGAAACAAACCGTAAAAAATCTCCACAGATGCAGGACTAAAGCAAGGACACTCAAACTAGAAAAAAAAAACTATGCGAAATAGAAATGGACCTAAAACAAACATTCATCCATAAGACAAACGAGGAACAAAACAAGGTAGCAGAAGACATAACAACTAACCTAAAATACTACTACGTGTTTGTGAAAAAAAAATGAAATGTAAAGAGAGTATTGGTCTGTAAAAAAATTGGGCGACCGAATACACAAGGGACCCAGAAAATGAACAATTTAATTTAATTCGATGTTTAGAACCCCTAACTTCGACAAGAAAGTAGGAAAGCCTAATAAATTCTTTGACATAAATACAAATCAGCCAAGAACAAGTTCGGACACAAATCTATTAATGGATTTACAGTTCTTGGAAGGAGACGTAATTAAGGCTCTGTCAAAAATATGAGAAAACTTAGCACCAGAGCCAGACACATGGAACGCCACGTTTCTGAAGAAATTTAAAGAGAGTATTGCCAACCTTCTATATACTTACTATAGAGAAAATCATTTGACACAGGACAAATTCCACTTCCATTAAAGAATGTAAACATATTCCCTAAATCAAAGGAGGTAACCGAACAATACCCGAGAAGTATCGGCCAGTAGCTCTCACCTCTCATCTCATAATGTGTCTCGAATGTATAAAAACAAAATTGCTTACTATTTACAAGAAAAGAATTTATTCAATTCGAATCAACATGGCTTCAGAACTGGAAGATCGTGAGTATCACAGTCATTAGACCACCAGGAGAAAATATTGAAAATAATGTGTTGAGGTTAAAACATAGATGTAATTTATACTGATTTAGCTAAAGCCTTCGAGAAATGTGATCATGCAATTATACCACACAAACTTAAGAATACAGAAATTACTTGAAAGTTGGGACGATGGACATTTAATTTTCTGCTGACAAAAAGAACACAAGGAACTCAATGGGCACATGGAGTTCTGTTACAAATTTGCCCAGGGTGTTGTTAGGATGTACAGACAGAGAAGAAGAGGAAGGGAGTGTGACATAGAAGTGGCTAGGCGCCATGTTGCATACTATTTAAGCTTCATTATTGCAGCAGCTTTTATATAGGTATTGAGGGTTGGGTACGATTCGATGTGGCCGACTCGATGCGACCCAACTCGATGTGGCCGACTCGATGTCAGGACAACTCGATGTGATATCCCTAAGGGATATTTTTGTTAGTTTTAATGAAAATATCACAACTTAACCTAACCAATCGTCAAGGGCGTACAGTTGACCTAAACGGGCATTCAGTTAACCCACATTAAATATATAAAGAAAATGAAATCGACTTGGCCTGGCATCGACTTGGCTTGACATCGAGTTGTCCTGACATCGATTCGGCCACATCGAGTTGGGTCGCATCGAGTCGGCCACGTCGAATTGTCCCTGCCCCAGGTATTGAAGCTTTCTAGGTACCCTACCCTAGCCACTTCACCAGGTGCATTTTTCTGTTTCCTGAACCTTTACTGCTTAAAATGTTTTCAATTTTAAACACACTTTTCCTAAATTAAATGTCACTTTCTCCAACTCCTCGCAGTAAAATCCTCCTGCGATTTCTTCCCCATTCAAATATTCAACGTAATACATCATTATCTCGCCTTTAGGTCTCATAGCACTAACTTTAAAAATCTCACGTGTCCACCCTTGCTCAAATCCCTTCGCGAATTTATTTCCCGAACGAGATAGCCTTACATAATTATTGATTTTGAAACGTGTAGACTGTAGAGTGTGGTGGCGGTGCTCCATCATCTCTTCTCACCTCTGTGCGCGTAACTCTTTCTAAAACTTCGTTAGGTGTTGTACCAATCGTACGGTGGTGTGAACGGTTGTATGACGATGCCAATGACCCCAGAACGTTTATATATCTGTATGTGTTTTTGTGTAAAATAGCGATGCATGCGTTCCTTTATGGTACGTTGAACTCTTTCACCTAAAGAGGCTTTATATAGAACTGCTAGTATAGTAACTGATATTAAACTCTGTCAGCATGTTCTGAAAAGCGCGACCTATAAATTCTTTCCCCATATCCGTAAAAATATGGCCAGGAACCCTTTCTTTTTTCAACATCAGCGTTTTGGTAGCTTTAGCAACTGTTTCAGGCGATTTATTTTTCAGAGGAATTAGCCACGGATATCTAGAGAATACATCTATTATGAATAAGATATAGCGGTAACTGTCATTATACACTGAATATCTTTGCATGTCTGTTAAATCCGCTTGGCAAATAGAGTCAATCGAAGCCGAAGTTGTCTTGGCCGTTTTAAACCTTTTTCTCACCGGTTTATGAAGTGTATAAGCATCCTGCCCCCGCAAAAACCTCTCAACATCTTTTTTCCTACTCCATCATTATAAACACCTCTGTACAGTCTATTAACGCCGCCATAGGAGGAGGGGTTAGAAATGTCATAATAGCGTTTTCTTAATATGTTAGCATTGCGAATTTTAGAGACACGTGGATAAGGTTGGCCGTTTGTTCTCTTCTTTCTTCTCTTCAGAGCTGCTACTGTTGGGGGTGATGGCGTACTCAGTTGTGACACATGCGAGACTTGCTCCAAGTCTTTTAACCTATTCAGATTTCCTATCAATGTTTTGGGGACATTTATTTGTTGTAGTCTTGCTTTAATATGCTTCCATCCTGTTGGTGAGGGCCTGTCCCACTTTCTCACCAGATCATGGACACTGTCCACGATATTGGATCCCTATACCCTCTTCCTTCAACAATGACCTCGCCTGTCTCGGTCCAGTGTATGATGGGGTCCTCACTCAATAGATTATAAGACTTAAGCCTCTATTTCTCAATGTATGTGGGAGACTGCTTTTTAATACATGCTCATTGTGTTGCGCTCTGTTATTCTTTGGTTGGTCATCTCTAACGTCGGGCCCAGGTCCTATGTCGCCATGCTCAGCGTTGCTCGCGCTGTGCCTAATAACCACGGGGAGCTCTGTCGGATTCCTATAATCTTCGTACTCATGAAGAAATTTCTGCAAAGTCTCTTGGTACAAGATCCTTTTCTCATCAGGTGAGAACGCTAACAACGCGCTTTCCATTCTTTTAAGCCTGCTTTTACAGGGTTCTAGAACCGTGTCTCGAATCTTTGAACTTTGCAATGAAGCATACACCTCGTACGGAATCACAACCACTTTCTTCATTATATTAATCTAGTGAGTAAAGGTCGCAAAACTGAAAATAACATGGGGAGGAATGATCCCCCTCTTTGTACAATAATTCGCTTTTTCTTCCGCACAGTTTGACTTTTACGAGCGAGCGTACGTATTATGTTCTTGTAACGACGTAAGCTGGCTTTCTGAGGGGGTTTCATTGGCACATTACATTTTATAACATTAAGACAGATTTCACAGATGCATTTTAAAGTCCGAGTCGATATTTTTAACTATTTGTCATTCTGGAATATATACCGTTTCAGGCTCGTTTGGGAATATATTCGTTCTTAGAAGCACCCTAAATGTGTTTCGCGGGTGAAGGTCACAAAGCAAATATCCGCAACGCTGACTTGTGGCTTGTTTATAAACCTCCAAAAACTCCTTACGCCCTTTCGGGAACATTGTATTGGCTAATACCCCAATTTGTGACACATCTCTACTTTGCGCGAATAAGACTAGATATTGTGTATTTAACGACACATCGCGCATGTATCTGTTTTTGAAAAATAGATTCTGATTGATGAAGAATACGCTTATGTTAAGATGGTGGGAGAACAATGTAAATGTCTCGGTAAACGTTTTATCCATTTCCAACATGAGATCGTCAATTGCAATGACTGTATGCTCATTTCCCTGTAATGAATTAACGTCATATACACCTTTATGGAACAAAATATCATCTTGGTACTCGTTGAACACTGATTGATACGTCGAATAGCACCATATTACTTTATGCACAAATTTTGAGAACATCTCTCCCTTTTCTTTAATGAATGTTAAGCATAAACACAGTTTTACCACATCCTGTAGGGCCAGATATATTACATGTGGAGTGGCATGTGAACCTGAATTTTTCTACAGATTCCATCGCTAACACGTCACCCCCTAAGTGGGCCATTTACAAAATATAGCAAAATTTAAGTACTGCTCCTTATATTCTTGTTTTTCTTCTTCCACAGAACCGTGAATGACAGCGATGTATAACCCCCTATCATCGATATTACAGATGGCTCCGATGACCGCGCAGCTACGGACTCCATCCCCGCTGACGAACCCTCACCAGTAACATCTGTAGCACGCGGCAATTCAAAGCGGAAGCATGATGAAGTACCCTTCACGTCAGGTATAAAGCGCGCCAGTGTTGCGCCGGTTGTTAGACCCCCAGTAATAGAGCCCCAACCCTCTACGTCTTACGACACAGCCCACACAATAGTGCCTTCCTCAAATATACTCCCTTATTCCTGTTCAACTCCGGGTACTTCCTCCACACCAGCAGTAGCAGCTTCTCGTGCTGTGGAGGAAGGTATAACATTCCAGTTTGTGCGCACCGTTACCCCCCCCTGCCCTGACTAGAAATCGGTACGTGGTCAGGGTTGACCCAGGATCCATGTATAGCAACGGTGATGGACTGCGGCGCGTAGTTCAACGTATTGTGGAGTTCGCGCTTCAGAATTGCGACGAACGTGAAGTCCGGATGAGGTTGTCTTTCAGGTTCGGTTCAGATGACGGGGATGTAGATAATTTTTGGGTAGTAATACCATTCAGACGCTTCGCAACTGTAGACATAGAATATACCTTGGGTCGTATAATGCAGGTCTCTCACAGTAGTATAGCCTTCAACATAGAAAACCTCACGATAGTTATTGACAGAGTATTCCGGGTTGCGGGTCATAGCGCCACACCTTTTACTCTTAATTTCAATTCTCCTGTTATTTACAGAAAGCATTTAAACGTCGATCGTGGCTGCGGCTTTATAGCAATAGTCTTAGCTCGTATGTTCACTGTGCTAAATACATGGACGCAAAAAATTTGGCTGCTTACGGTTTTGCAGCGTGCCCGTAAACTGGCTTCAGATTGCAAGCTTCAATTTGGGTGTAATATGGGTCCTGAAGAGCTGAGAAGGGCAGAGCAGGAAATGAAAGTTCGTACAGTTGTACTGTATTTGGAAAGGATGATCATCCTAGGACTGTGTATGTTTTTAAAAGCAGTGTGAGAGATCGGACAAGACCTCTACTTATTTTAGGACTGTCAGGAACATCGTATCTCCCCATCCGTAATATAAGGACTCTCTACGCTAGTTATGATAAAAGTCGAAAATATGGAAGGCATCATGATTTGTGTAACGGATGTCTCGAGTTTGCGGATGATATAGTGAAACATTGTAAGGAGTGATACATGGTATGTGAGCAGTGTAAAAGCCCCAAATGTGAAAGTCGTTTAGTTGAAACCGAGAAGATGGAGTGTAATGTGTGTACACGTACATTTTTCAATAATAAATGCTTTGAGATCCATAAATCATTTGGCACTTGCAGGAAAATGAGAATCTGTGAATGCGGCATGTTTCATATGATGGTTAATTGGGGTATGTTTGTGCATAAATGCAATGAAATTCACTCTTCTACATGTCATGAAAAGTATAAGGCGGATGGAGTGAAGTATGTATGTTATATGAAAGATGCTAAGCCTAAAAGCAGCCTTTGTATAACCGTGTACCACGATATAGAAACATACACGAAAGCTGAAACCAAAGAGGTTATTCCACATTTACTTTAAGCCAGACTATCTGTGATGAGTGCATGAAGATCGAGTGTGATGAGTGTCAAAAATGTGGTAAACGGACAAACGTTTTTAAAAAGCTTGCACCCCGACAGCCCTGTGAAAATCTTTGTATCCTATATTGTCAAATTAGCGGACAAGTTAAAAAATGACGGTGTATATTCTTACCCATAATGGAGCAAAATTTGAGACACAGTTCCTTTATATGGAGTTGCTTGAACACGCGTCATCTGAGATATTTACAGGTGATCCCTTGAAAAGAGGCAACAAACTAATACAGATGCAGATAAGAGGTAATGTACAGTTTAAAGACACCCTACTGTTTACACCTTGTAAATTAGCAAAGCTACCCAAAGTCATGGGCGTAGTCGCTGAAGTTTCAAAAGAGTATTTCCCTTACACATTCCTCACTAGTGAAACTTTAAATTACGGAGGACTACCTCCACCCAAACATTACTTTAACTGCACCAACATGAGTGATAGTGAGCGTGAAGATTTTTACCGCTACTACAACAGTTTTAATGAAGCTAGTCCATACAATATAGCTGATGAATGTGAACGTTATTGCGTGAATGATGTGCACGTGCTTAGAGTATCTTTCCAGGCCAAGAATAACTTCATGCCTAAAGACACCATAGCCGTCATTCACAGAAACAATCCCCGCAGTTATGGACACAAGGCTATTTGCTGGTTCATACACATACAGCAACAGACCGGGATATACATAAAGCACGCCCGCAACACGGGTGAAGTACCCATTAAGGACAATGGTCGTGCTTTTTGGGTTGATGGTCTAAGTGAGGATCCAACCACTGGTGAGAAGACTGTGTACTCCTTTAACGGCTGCTGGTGGCATTGATGCCCACACCCTGAGTGTGCCGTCACAGGGGACCTCCATGGAAGATCCCTCGCCCACAGCCTCGCATAGACCCGTAACCGCGATCAACTTATAGGCTCACAGTTCACTCACAAGATCGTGTAGGAGCATGAGTATGATGCACGGTTGGAAACAGATGATCAGTACCGTGAATAAATAAGGTCCATGAAGCGTTGAATGGTGTTGGATCCTCTCAAATGCGGCGATAGCTTGTTCGGTGGGCATACAAATCCATTCAAGCTATAATTTCCACCTACGGAGGCGTGAAACTCCATTTCTACGACTTCTCTTCTTTATATCCCTACGTGATGAAGAACAATCCGTACCCCGTAGGTGCGACTGAAAAACTGGTGGGTCCCGCGATGCCAACCATCGAGGAGTTCTCAGCTAACTGAGTGAGCGCTACTTTGCACTCTCTTTCGTAGACGTGCTCCCCCCTCGCGATTTATGGATGCCGATCTTACCCGTCGTTATAGATCACAAGCTCATGTTTCCCCTGTGCGTGAAGTGCGCAGAGGAGAACAACGATAATTGGAATCATACAACCAATCAGCGTAAGGTCAGAAGTGTATATACAAGCCCTGAGCTGGACCTTGCCGTTCGCCATGGCTACAGAATATTGAAGATACATAAGGTGTGGAGGTTTCAGAAGCTACCCAACTTTTTCACGCCATATATAAACTCTTTTTTTGAAGGATAAGGTAGAAGCATCGGGGTATCCGCGAGAAGTTGATACCGAAGATAAAAAAACGGCTTATATTCAGCATTACCGTGCCCATGAAGGTATGCAGCTCGATCGCTCCCAAATTGTTAAGAATCTTGGCAAGCGCTTTAGTTCAAAGTTGTGTCTAAGCAGTTTTTAGGGAAAATTTGCACAGAATACTGGCAAACAAAGGGAATGTCCATTTGGCACAAAGTTATAATGAAGTCTGGGATTATGCCAACGCTCCCGATAAAGAGGTTATGGAGATCGTGAATGTAGGTAATACTTACATAATAAAGTACAACATCACCGAACTGGCCACAGATACCTCACGGGTTACAAACATACCTGTAGCCAGCTTCACAACGGCCTACGCCCGCATCAAGCTTTGGGAATTACTGTACTCTCTTGGACGGAGGGTGCTGTACGCTGACACAGATAGCGTAATATTCACAGCGAGGGAGGGTGAATACATGCCTGCTATTGGGGAATTCCTCGGAGAGTTAACTGACGAGATCAAGGATGGTGATGGTGCATACGTGACTCATTTGTATCAACTGGGCCAAAAACTTATCGGGTACGGGTGAAGGTGGGGGAGGATATGAAATATATCGTGAAGGCTAAGGGTATCACGCTTAACCATGCGAACCGACAAGTCGTTAACTTTGACTCGTTGAAGGATCTAGTGTGCTTGGAAGACGAGGGCAACCATCCACCCCAACTGACTGGGGACCCACAATTTTCGGACGCAGAAACTGGGTTGTGTGAAGGAACTTAGAGGCATGAAGGCATGCCGTAACACCTATAGGAAACGTTACCAGGTGCCTGATACCTATGATACCGTACCCTTTGGTTACCTTAATCCTTGATTGTTTATATATATATATATATATATATGTGTATATATACACATATGTGTATATATATATATGCGTGCATGTGTGTGTGTGTGTGTGTATGTGTGTAATGTTAACGATATATTTATTTATTACGTATATTTGATTCAATTAGGGTTTCATTTTCTCCTTTGCGTGCGTGCGAGTGTACAATCCTAACTCCTGCCACTACCTGAGCTTATCTCTATCCCTGCGTGCTCAGTTGACCTGCATGCCCAGGTGCTCACACGCGTATTTTCTCACTTAGACGAAAAAATAGTGATGGCTACTTTTGATATTGCGTGTTCGACGTTTATGAAGTGGTATTCGGTAAAGTCGGAAGATGTGGTGAATACTGAAAGACTGCCTACACCCCCCCTTCCTTTGAGACTTTTAAGGATACATTGAATTGCACGAAGGAACAAAATGTTCAAATACTCTATGAATATTCTGGCGAGAGTATTGCCGGATTTCGCGGCAGAAATGATGTAATGGACTACGTTGTAGGGCTAAACTGCATAAAAGCGTACATATACCGTGAGGTGAAAGAAACAACGCGTGCAAAAGAGAAGAAACGGATATGGATAATGAGTCTTCCTAATGAGTGGTGTACAGGCGGTATTATATCATGCTGCATCATACCGAGTACACGTACCCTGCGGCTGAGAATGTAAACCTTGTCATCATTGACAAGCAAAGTACTTTTACCGCTACATTCATATATATCATGACGAGGTTCGCAGCGAGGTTGTGGCTAAAGGCCTGTGTGAGTTTTTGATAGAATTTAGAGACGAGTATCGCTTGTTACACAAAAAGGATACATACAGTCACATTTTCTCTCAAATAGTGCACCGGATTGGGAATAAAATGTGTTTAGTTCGTGAAATTCCCTCGAAGCGAAAATGTCTGGTGCCTATTCTGGGGAGTGGGAGTCATAAAACATTAAAACCGGTATTGCTTCATGTATCGGAAAATTTCTCAAAACACCTGCCCAGTATAATGGGATACAAGTATTCACGTTGGAACAACGCCGTACACGTTTCAACAGCTTATGGTGTAACTCGCTCCCCCGTCGAGCCGATCCGCCCACCCGTGGCTCATAGTCATCTCAGAGCTTGAACCGACTGGACGTGCACTCCTCGAATACGATAGAACTTCCTTTGAGAGGCATTCTCAATGCCTCGTACGATGTGTCCGTGACGAAGTCATTGCGCGTGTTCTGGCGTGAAACCGGTACCATTAACTATGTACTCGAAACGATTTGCAAGCAAGCAAACTCTGGTAAACGTAATGTTATTTATTTAAGTGTTGAAAGATGAATAGAGTCTTCTTGATAGTTGAGAAGTGGGGTGAGGACCGTTATAAAATACCTGCAGGTGTAGGTACAAGAAGAGAACAGATTAGTGATGCCCCCTCATATGCCGTTGTTTGTACGTTGCGTATAAATAAGATCAGCCATGCATTGATATACGACTGATGTGGAAGAATGCATCTGATAATAACGTTCTTGTCCCCATGCGAAACCGATTCATCCTGGACAGAATGTTTGAAATCGTCGGATTCCGCAAGCTGAAGCCTATATTAGACGCGCATGTTAACCTCTTAACGCCTGAAGATTTTGTTGGGTTAAGTTATGAGTGCGGGTATGGGAAACGGTACAAATTCGACGATATGAAGGCCATTTACATCGAGTATAGAAGCCCGCACACCTTGAACGATGAAATAATGTTAAATCGTATTTACTGCGTAGTGGTAAGCAATAATGTGACCGTAGACTCGATTACGTGCGAGTTTAGTGTTTTAGTTAAGTCAGTAGAACATAAAGTATTTTGATGTACAGTTATTTTCAATATATTTAATTATTTAATATAATTGTGTGTGTGTGTATATATATTTTTTTTTCCTGTACTAATATGTTGATGATTATACTCCATCGTTTTGTATATTATTATTTTTATTTTTAATATATTTAATATTATTACTTTTTATTTTCAACATATTTAATTATTTAATATAATTGTGTGTGTATTATATATTTTTTCCTGTACTAATATGTTGATGATTATACTCCGTCGTTTTGTATATTTTTTTTTTTTTTATTATATATATATGTATATATTCCTCGTTCGTATGTCTTATATTATTAATTTTTATTGTATATATTCCTCGTTTGTACAGGATTGTATATTTATTTTCTATATATTTCGTGAAATTGATTTCAATAATTCGTCTAAATAAACAGAATGATGTAATGGTGTTTTATTTAATTCTTTTGGTTGTATATATAAACGATATTATTATTTAATTATATACAGGGTGTCCCAAAAGGTATGGCCTAAAAATAAACTTTTACAATTTTTTATTATAAATGATAGAGTTAAAGAACAATGATAAAAACAGGCATGAATGCTTTAAGTTTTATTTAATATAGTTAGTAAACCTCCACATGATATCCACCATTCACAACTAGTCTAATTCTACGTTCAAATTCTAAAAAAGCTGAACGTATGAAATCTGGTGTAAGTGATGCGCATACCGTATGTCATAAAAAGGCGCTTAGCAACAAGGTGCTTAGCTTAACTTAGCCTAGCTCCTTAGCTTAACACATCAAACAGCCTCGTACTGTAGTTGATGCTGGAAATTAAATGCCGTAAACTGTTTAAATGATGAATTTTAAAATCAGTGAGTAATTTCCCTGTCTGAAATTTAGAATTTGAACGTAGAATTAGACTAGTTGTTGTGAACGGTGGATATCATGTGGAGGTTTACTAATATATTAAATAAAACTTAAAGCATTCATGCCTGTTTTTATAATTGTTCTTTAACTCTATCATTTATAATAAAAAATTGTAAAAGTTTATTTTTAGGCCATACCTTTTGGGACACCCTGTATGTACCAAATGGCTGGTTAGGCCTTCTAAACCGACTGACGGATTTCTAAGCCAATTGTCAAAAATATCTGAGTAGCGCAATCTGGCAGCTGAAAAGTTAATTAATATATACACACCTGCCTTCAAGGTCTTCTACGTCAACTGGCGGATTAAGCCAACTGGCGGGATAAGCCAACTGGCGGATAATGTCAACTTGCGGAAAGCAAACTGTCAATAATATATGCTTTAATTAAATAAATAGCGCAATCTGGCAACTCAACCCTAATAATGTACACCTGAACAAGCCATTTACGCCTTCTAAGAAGCCTTCTAAGCCAACTGTCTGATTAGGACCTTATAAGACAGCGGGCGCTCAGATGAACTCTCAGGAGCCAGGCGAACACCCCTCTATCTTTCTTAGGTTAGGGCTTAGGTTAGGTTTACCTTTGGGGGATGAGGCGGCCCACTTCTCCCCCAAAGACCCTCCTCCTTTCTCTCCCTTTCTTCGGTTAGATATACCCCCTTTGCCGGGTGAGGCCGTTCCAACTTCTCCCCCAAAGATTTTAGGTGGATTCCCCCAGCTTGCTGGGGGGAGTTCCCTTTCATTACAGTTTGGGGATACCCCCTCTCCCTTTGTTGCGTAACCATTTGCAACATTCCCCCCTTTGCAACATTGATCAACATTTGCAATTGCATCGTACTCTCCTTTTGCGGTCAGACTCCTCAGGATTCCGGGATCCCGGGCAGAAAATGATAACCTCAAATCCCGGGACAAGCGAGGCAAATCCCGAGATTTCCCGGGTTTTACAAAGTACTCTAAAAACGTATTTCAAATAGATTTACGTTAATTTACTACTGTATCTAGAAAATACAAACATAAAGACTATGAAGACAAATTTATAAGAGCAGGAATCACGTTGCGTTGTACAACTCGAATAGTGCCTAATAGTATTTTACTTGAGTTGATAACTCACTCATGATGTTTGTTTTGCTATTGTTTTTTCTCATTTGTTTTGCAAATGATTTTTTTATTTTTTAACTGAATATTTAACTTCTTACTTTTTTGTTTTGTAAAAGAAGAAAATGTTTTAGTTTGAATGGAATATTTAACTTATTAGGAAAAGCATATATATACATATATATGTGTGTGTGTGTGTGTGTGTGTGTGTGTGTGGGTGTGGGTGTGTGTATGTGTGTGTGTGTGTGTAAAAATGAACAATGAATAATTCCTATATAATCTTTATAATTCAGATATTCATTTTTACATAAGAACCAAAATCGCCTAACGCGAGTTTGGATAAAACTTTTATTTGCTTTCTATTTTTGCAATGTCACAACCATGCTATCTACTACTTCTATGGTTAAGTCGTATCCATGTTTGTGTCATTGGAGGTTCGTTGTGAGAAGCGAATGTCCCTTAATTTCATTCCCTCAAAGTACAAACAAGACACTCGACGGTTTAGATCGTTTAATATTTCCATTACAATATTACCTATATCTCCATTTTCCATTTATTATAGACTTTATGATAATTAATTATTGTTGTCTTGCATCTAACCCTCATCCCTAAATTTTATTAGATTATGCCTGCATATTGCATGTGACATGATGTGAAGCCTTGTTTGTACTTCTTCATGCATTTACTTAATTCTTCCTCAAATGTACCCAATTCCTTAATATTTACTGTATACTCGTATAAGTATATATATACTTAATTAATAGTTTCACTCACTCTTTGTACAATGGCTATAAACCTTTCATTACTGTATTGCTCTAATTCATCTCCTCTAAATTCTCCCAATAATGACTTGTACTGTACGTACGAATTAAATAAATATGGCGTATTAATTATGAATTGACGTATGGCATAATTTGAATAGCTATGACGTCATAAAGTAGCGTAATTCCCTTCACATTTTCCATACCTTCAATACCGATCATATCTTTAGTATTCAATGTATGGTAAATTCTTTAACATAATAATAAAAACTTTACACTCTATACGTCATTATTTATATGTTGTTCATTCATACATCCATATCTTATCTTGACCGTTATCTTTTA